>JANFAE010000168.1:0-204562 GCA_024613145.1 Pisolithus marmoratus
TAGTGATAGTAGGTGGTGTGGATATGAGTTGACTATGTATGTTCTTGCCCTCATTTACTAGCCTGTGAGTGGAGCCATGGTGTGCAGTTCTGGATGCCTACTGACTATGTTTGCCCTTCATGCCATTGATAGGGAGTGAGTGGAATTGTGGCATGTTTTTGGTGAATGTTATTGACTATAGTTGTTTCCCCACTCATGTTGGTAGAATGTGGGTGGACTGATGCCAGGCAGTTGTGGATGCATGCTCAACACGTTTATGCTCATCCTCATTGACTTGGATTACTAGGTTGTGAGTAGGGTGGTGGTGCATGTTAGTGGATAAATGCTAACCAGGTTTGTTCCCATCCTCATGGATTTTGGTTGATAGGGAGTGAGTTGTGTGCAACCATTGATGCACTCACCTTCATGTACTTGGGTTTATAGCTTGTAAGTAGAGTGATGGCAGGTGGTGTTACATGCTGATGATGTGTGCACTGCCTCATTGAATAGGATGTGAGTGATGGACAAGGATGCATGTTGACCATGCTTGGACCCACCCTGATGGACTTTTGCTTATAGTATGTAAGTAGAATGATGGTATGCAATAATGAATAAAGCTGACTGTGTTTTCTCTCATGGAATTGGACTGGTAGCTTGTGAGTAGAGTAATAGGAAGTGGTGCATAGATATTGACCATGTTTTTCCCTTCATGGCTTTGTGTTGTTAGCTTGTGAGTGGAATGATGTTAGGTGGTGGTGGATGTGTGCTAACCAAGGTTACCCTGGTGCCCATGCTCATGGATTTGGTTTGAAAGAATGTGAGTGGAGTTATGCCAGGTGGTGGAGGATATGTATTGATCCTCTCATCCTCATTGATAGAATGTCAGTGGAATCATGGACAGTGGTCATATGGTGAATAATATGCTGACCATGTTTTCTCCTACCTTCATGGATTTGGGTTGATAGGGAGTGAGTGAAGTGATAGGTGATGATGGATGCTAACCATGCTAACCCCAATCCTCATGGACTTGGATCAATAGTCTGTGAGTGGAGTGATGGTGGGTGGTGGGGGATGCATGCTGAATATATTCCCACCCTCAATAACTTGGGTTGATAGTGAGTAAGTGATGGTAGGTCAAGGTGGATGGGTACTGACCATGTTTTCCCCCACCCTCATGAACTTTGGTTCATAGGAGGTGAGCAGAGTAATGGTAGGGTGAGGTGGATGAATGTTGACCATGTTTTTTTCCCCTGCTTGTGGACTTGCTAGGTTGTGAGTGAGGTGATAGTGGGCAGTGATAGATACATATTAACCATGTTTGCTCCCATCCCCATTGACCAGACTGTGAGTGCAGTCATGGGTGGATGCATGTTAACCTTGGTTTCTCCCACTATGCTCATGGCCTCTGGTTTGCAGCATGTGGGTGTGATGTTAGGTGGTAGAGAATATCTGCTGACTGATGCTTGTGGACTTGCATTGGTAGGATGTAAGTATTAAGTGATGACATGTGGTATGCAAGCTGACGCCATGCTTGTGAACTTGGGTTAATAGCGAGTGTGTGGAGTGATCACCAGTAGAGTTGGACCCATGCTAACCTATCTTGCACCCTCTGTGGGTTCATAGTCTGTGAGTGAAGCAACAGTAAGTGGCAATGGATCCATACTGACCATGATTACTCCCCACTTTCATGGACTTTGGACTCATAGAAAGTAAGTGGGGGCAATGACAGGTGGAGGAGGAGGCATGCTGACCCATAATTCCTCCCTCCCTCATTGATTTGGGTTGATAGTATGTCAGTGGCAACATGGTCAGTGGTAGTGGATACATGCTGACTATGGTTGCTCCCATACTCATGGACTTGGTTAACAGGGAGTGAGTGCCATGACAGCCAGTGGTGGTGGATGCATGCTGACCATGTTGCTGCAACCTTCATGAATTTGGGTTGCTAGGGAGTGAGTGGAGTCATGGCCAGTGTTGATGGAAATATGCTTACCAACTTTGCTGCCTATCTTATGGACTTGGTTAATAGTGGGTGAGTGGAGTGATAGTAAGCAGTGGTGCATGTTGACCATAGTACTTGCTTTCTGATAATAGCTTGTGAGTGAAATGATATTCAATGGCTGTAGATGCATGTTGATCACCTTGATCACAACCTTATGGACTTGGATTGGTAGGAGGTGGGTGGAGTCTTGGGTGATGCTAACTATGTTTGTCCTCACCCTCTATGATTTGAATCAATAGGAAGTGAGTGGACTCCTGGCATGTTTTGGTGAATGCTGACAATCTTTGCTATCTCCATAATGGACCTTGATTAGTAGCCTGTATGTGAAATCATGGGCAGTGCTGGGTGCCTGCTGACCATGTTTGCTCCTACTTCCTGGGGTTTGGCTTCATAGGAAGTAAGTTTGCAACATTATGTGCACTGATAAATTCTGTGAATGCATGCTGAGTATGTTTGCTCCCATCCTGATGCACATGGGATGGCAGCTTGTGAGTACAATCATGGTAGATGATGCAGGCATATTGACAATACTTCTTCCTCTTTGGCCCTGACATCATAGGAGGTAATTGTTGTTCATCATAGTCACTGAACAGCTTCTGAAACTTGCTTTAGTTGGTGAGTTTATTTGTTAGAAACATGTGATTAGCTTCATTAGAGATCTACCCTCAGGATGTGAGTAATTAGTAACCCCTCCAAGCAATTTCCCTCAGCTCTTATCCTTCTGCCTGAAATCGTCAGCCTGTCAGTCTGCCTAATTTACACAGTTCTCACTTCCTGATTTCCTGTCACAGCATGTATGAGTCTTCAGCTCAATCTGTGAGTCTGCCACTTACCACTAGGAGTTGCAGTTGGTATGCAGTTGCAGTTTGTTACCAATTTTGGACACATAATAGCATGGTTCACTATTTTAGGTGGTAGGTTTCATCATCTGCATCGTGGCCATTCTTGCTGAAGACAATTCTGAATACCACAGCCTCTAATTACACCTTCAGCAAAGTTCTTCCTAATGTCCCCATTGTCAACTTCCCTGCAATCCCCAATTGTATATATTATAGAACATGGCATTGGTGAATTATATCATCTCATGGCCTCCAATACTTACTACTGGCTTATTACTGCAGGGTCCATTCTGGTATTTGAGTACTTGTATTTCTTGTTGCAAGCCAGCCCAGATGAACAGAATGTTGAAAAACACTTCAATATGGCTGTTAAGGAGTATCAGATGTCAGGTGTCCAAACTAAAGTCATGGCACTTGTTGCAGCAGCTGTTCAAGAACATGGTGAAGATGTGGAGGTTTTATGTCCTATTCTTGTGGATGTTGCAAAGGAAAATCAGATGTGTAAGCTATGATTCTGTGGCATTGACATGATTGTTTAGTATTTCTTCAGCCAAGAAACTATTGGAGTAGGACACATCAGCAATTCCCATGTAAATGTGCCAGGTAATGGCAGCTTGTTATAAAATCTGTTGTGCTGTCACAGTATGCTACAGTACCATGCAACATCCTAGAGTTCCCAAAGTTCCCAATCTTGCAGTAAATTCATGTCATACTACACTACTTTACCATACAACATTCCAGGATGCCCAGAAAATCCCAATATGACAGCAAAATTCACTACAATCAGTTCACAGCATGTTCAATGGTAATTTCACTGAGATGGTTCACATCCATTCTAGGTTTCTCAGAATTCAGTAATTCAAATGTATGAAGTCCACAAGCCAGAGTACAATGAGGATTTGTAGTGGACATACACATCATGAGAACAGGCAGGTATGGCTAATCCTATGTATAGTATATATGATTCAACCACAAAGGACCACCTACCAGTGATTGATTGTGTCATAACTCCTGTCCAAATATCAGCTTTGAAATGCCATGAATTCAGAGTGATCTTACCACCTGCATCAGGCTTTGTATGTGGTGGGGAGGGAGTAGATGTGTTTATGGGATACTTGGAGTCCAACTGTAATGTTAAGAATAACTCTTATTGTGAGGAAGCTGTGGACAATCTCAGTAGTGACTCAACTACTACAGTGACTCCAAAAACCCTTTCCATGTTAGCACTATTTGCAGTGCATGCAGTGCACTGCCAAACAGATGGAGAATCACACTAAGCTTTGGTGGAGTCATAAATAGTACCTATTCTTGGCTGCAATTTGGCTCCTGGGTCATGTGATTTTATTCACACAGTCCAGAGATATGGCCATTTTAAAACAGCATGTCCATGGAAAGGGTTTTTTCACTTTTGAATTTACAAGGGTATTTGGATATTATCGGTACTTGGTATATCCACCTTTTGCTCTAAGCACTGCCTCAACCCTTCTAGGCATGCTTTCAATTAGTTTCTGACACTCCTCCACTGAAATCCCCTCCCACTCCACCTGAATTCTCTCCCATAGTTCATGAGTCCCATTAGGGGGGGTTTCATACCTTGCAAGCCTTTTTTTCAGGCAACTCCAGAGATGTTCAATGGGATCAAGGTCAGGAGATTGTGCAGGCCATACCATGGTCCCAAACTCCTGCTCTTCTAGCCAATCTCTAACCTTTTTGCAATATGCTTGGGATCATTGTCTTGCTGAAAGATTGCATCAGATGGATTGAGACCATAATGCTCCAATGTTTGATGAAGCTCATCCTTTGAAATCTGAAGGTAAAGGTCCCCATCCATCCTACCATGAATCTTTATAGCATAGCCAACACCCTCCCAAGTCATACACCCCACATCATCAAGGAACCCCCTCCAAACTTGAGAGTTCCTTGTACCAGCCTATTGATAAGTCCCTCCCCAGCCTTTTTCCAAGCCCACTTGCATCCATCTGACCCTAGGCAATTAATTTTGGTCTCATCAGACCATACAACCCTCTTCCAGTCCTCTATAGACCAGTCCTTGTGGGTATAAGCAAAATCCAAGTGAGCCTTGCAATGTCTAGCTGAGAGAATAGGACATTTGGTCTTGAATACAGATTTCATACCAGATTTTTTCAAGTGAAGATGAACAGTATTAGCAGAGAGAGGCTGGTTGATGATATTGCCAAGGGATTTGGTGACTTGAACTGCATTTTCAGCCTTGCCAGAGGTGATAAGATGTTGAGCATGGTGAATATTAGCAGGGGAAAGCTTGGAAGGACACCCTCCAAGGGCCTTAGGAAGGGTAGAATGCCTCTTAGAGCAAAGTTTGGATATAGTAGAGGGGCTGACACCAATTTTCTTGGCAATAGCTTCACCAGAATGGCCAGAGTCAAGCAAAGAGAGAATGGTGCTTTGTTGAGTAAGAGAGAGGGGTCTGACCATAATGGTGGTTGGGAACAAAGAGGTATTTGAACTTTTTTAAACTCAGACATATTGTTTACACATGTATCTTTGTTTGTATCACCAAACAATAGCAATTATTGAACATTTTGAATAAGATCTTAGTTACCAATTCAAAAGTGAAAAAACCCTTTCCATGGACATGCTGTTTTAAAATGGCCATATCTCTGGACTGTGTGAATGAAATCACATGACCTAGGAGCCAAATTGCAGCCAAGAATAGGTACTATTTATGACTCCACCAAAGCTTAGTGTGATTCTCCATCTGTTTGGTAGTGCACTGCATGTACTGCAAATAGCACTAACATGGAAAAGGTTTTTGGAGTCACTGTATATACAATTTCCATGTGGGTGGAAGCCACTTCATCCCTGGGAGGATTTCCCTCAAGAGCTGGTGTGGCTCATCCTCATAAGTTAATTTATAGCCATTTTTCATAGTTACCATGCACTGTACTTCTTTGAGTATCTCTTTGATTGTAGAATTCTCAGCAGATACATCAGCAACTTGGCAAAGTTCTGACAGTCTGAAAAAATCTGATGATCTGAAAATTTTCTGAAAAGTTCTGAGAATTTCTGACATCAGAACTTCCCAGACTTTTTCAGAAATTTTCAGAACTTTTCAGACCATCAGAATTTTTGCCAAGTTGTTGATGTATTCCACAAACTTCAGTCATGGCTTTCATTATTGAATGCAGTAAATCCTGCAAGAGTTTCCTCCTGAATGAGTAATCATCTGGAGGCTGCACAATTTGATGTACACAACACTTCAGGTCATTATAAAATGCCAAAGCTCCTATATCATGCTCATACTTTGTTCAATCATACATGTCTTCTTCTCTCTCCATTTTGGAGAGTGTGAACTGAAGCTATCATTGGCCTTTCTGTTTTAGCAGGTGCTTCAACAAGTAGCTGTATAATCAACAACCTATTACACAACTTGGGTCATCACTCATTGCCTCCCCATCTTAGGATGTCTCCAAGTTCATCTAGGTTCACCTTTGGCTGTTTCAGCCTTGCCAGTTTGTTGGGCATAACACCTTGCATTGAATCCAAGCCAACTGAGCTTGGCTTGGCTTCAAGAACCAAATTTCTCTGTCAACAGCTCAAGGGTGGATGAGATGCCTTGGTTATTGCTGGAGGATGGAGTTGAGAGGGTAATATGTCAATAGCCATGAAAGTGATGATGTGGTAAACTACTAACAAAATATCTTCATACCATGTGGCAATTATCAGTCACAAATGCAAAAGTAGAGGGAGGATGTCATTACCTTATGTTAGAACTGGGTTCTGAGGGCTAGGTCCAGGCTGGAGAAGTGAGTACCAGCATAGTACCAGTAGGGATATCATGAGTTCTGGGACCTATGGAGGTGGCACAACACCCATGTTGGCCTCAGCTCATGAACTGGGCCCTTGGATGGGTTCTGGATGTGCTGAGTGACTAGACAAGGACTGGGTGCTTGGATGTTCAGTTTGATATTATCACTAAGTACATATGGAAGTAAGTACATGGGTTATATATCTAAGTGCCAGGAGTACCAATACTGGTGTACCAGTGGCTTGGTAATCCATAGTGCAAAAGCTATGTACTGAATCATTACAGTGGTTTTCAAAAGTCTGTGGAAAAGTCAAAAACAAAAGTCACTCTGCAGGTATTGCCAGGATGGACCCCAGATGCAGCCCTAGATAGAATTTGTAGTTACTAGTAGTACTACTTCCAACTAGCTAATAAATAATTGTTGAATGGAGATTGAGTTTCCCATGACTGATCAACCACCCACTCTTTTCATGCCTCAGAGTCTCAGATGATCTGAAGGCTTGCATTCCAGTCCTCTATAATGAGGGCTATTCTGTGAAAAATATCTGTCACCTACTTGGCCTCAAAAAGTCCTTGGTCTACAGAGCTCTCAACTGGCATCAGCAATTCAATTGTGTCTCAAATCCCCACACCTACTCATGTGGAGTCAGTCACCCTCATATTCTCAGTCCTGCTGATCTCTCTTTCCTTTTTGCTATCATAAGTCATCATCCATTGGTCTATCTTGATGAGTTGTGGGATGAGCTGCAGCTCAAATGCAACATTCATACCAATCTTCCAACACTCTCTTGGGCCCTCCAGCAACTAGGTGTAACTTGCAAGGCTATCTCTGCCTGCATGTATGAACAGAATGAACATATGTACAAGGGCACTCTATATGAACCAGATTGCAGAGGAAGTTCCAGATCTGAACATGATGGTGTTCATTGAAAGGCAGCAAGGGATGAGCATATGGTATCAAGGAGGTTTGGGTGCTCAGGAAGGGGGATTTGTTGCACTATTCAGAGGTGATTTATTCAAGGAGCATGGTACTCAGTCATGCCAGCGATCACCCTTGATGGGGTTATCACATACAACATTGTGGAGGGTGCCATTGACACCAAACAATTTGTCAAGTTCCTCAGGGAACAAGTGGTACATGTCCAACTATTCTTTATTGGTTTCATTGATAGACAAGCTACACACAGATACCATTTACCAACCCTTATCCTGGTCCCTGCAGCATGCTTATCATGGATAACTGCTGCATCCACCACAGTGATGACATTCACCATTTGGTTGAAGAAGATCATTGTAAGTTTCTGATATGGTATCTACTGTATTTCAACTGATGTGTCTACAGTGTGCAAGCTTATTTACCTTCCTCCATACTCCCCTGACTACAATCTGATCAAACAAGCATTTTCTGCCATCAAAGCATACCTCTGCTGTCATTCTGACAATGTGTCATTGATGTCCATCACTCATGCATGCCAGAGTATCATGCTGGACAAAGCTGAGGGTTACTTTAAGGCATCTGGATACATTGTATAACTTAGCTACTGTCTGCCATGTATGTCATGTATGTCAAATGTCAGTTTTGCATGTTTTGTGATGCAACAAAACATTGTGAATTGTGCTATTGATAATACTGGACATGAATTACTATGACATGAATATGTAGCTACAGATCACCCATAGTCTCTCTGGCTTTGTTGACAAAGTAGCCAGGTGGAATGGGGAACCACTCTCTGAATGTCTCACAGAAGTAAAAAAGATCATAATCTTTCCAGTTTGAGAAACCAGTATCATCATCATCCCTCTCCATGGGTGGAGCAGTGAAGCATGAGCCACCTCCTGCATGAAATACCTTTTTATATGCAACTCATTTGGGAGGATGGTGATTGTGCTTGTTGGCTTCAGGGGCAGCTGTGTTGTTTCATTTGAAAGGCAGCTCATCACCTTCTGGGGCTGAAGCATTTCTCTGCTTTCACTTTGCATCGGGTCCATTCCACCATGAGATGCTACCTTTCTTGAGGTGGATTGCATCACCTGCTGCAGGGAGAGGATACTCTCTAGTAGGATTTTGGGTGGTGCCAATAGAGTGGTTGAGGTTTTTTTTTCTTTTTCTAAGGGGCATGATCCCTGTTTTGTATTTGGGTTGGGACTTAGGGTGAGGTGAGTGGCTGATTAGTAAGCAGAGTTGGCCTTGGACTTGAGTTTGTACTAGCTAGAACAATCACCACTATAGAGGCTGGAGAGCACAGGCTGGTGAGACCAGTCTGTGACAGTCTTTTCTGTTACTGCCCTTGAGAGTGAGGTCAGGACAGCTCTAGGGGAGTCCTAGAGTGGTGGGATTGAGAGTTTGTGTTGGGTTTTCAGCTGAGTGTTCCAGTTTCATTTCATTTCATTTTATGGTCTCCTATATACACTGCTGAGATGCCAAGATCAGCTAGAAACTTGTCATCAACATCTGGGAGGATGTCAGGCCCAATACTATGTATTTCAAGACTGGATTTGTATGCTAATGCATAGTACACACCAAGATTGTTCTCTGCATATCAGAGATAGCACTCCAGTTGACTTGGAGAGGAGACTGGTGGCAATGACATGGTGTGCTCTTGCTGCCAAGTGGGAGTCTGTGGAACAGGGGGGGCAGATGTGGGAGAGACAGATGTGGGAGGGGCAGTTGGGGAATGCAAAAAACCTGAGTCAAGCTGAGCAAGTGTCTGTAACAAAATGGCCAAAGTCAAGGAGTTGAGATCTGCTGCAGCAGGGGATGCAGGCTGAGCAGTAGCCTTGCACACTGGGTGCAGGATTGGCACCTTGTTTGCCATGTTGAATGACTCAATGTTTGGTGGAACAGCAATTGTTGCCTGGCCATCCTCCTAGTGATATGGTTGTTAGTTTGCAGGCATATGTCTCATTGGAAAACTTACCAATGCTAGACACCAATCACAGACCATGGTGGGCATCAGGGACATTGGCCCAAGAGGGCTGACATATGTGAGACCTTCATCATTCTCATTCTTGTAGGCCTTCTGAAGTTTCAAGTGCCATCATGCAAGGCAGTTGTCAAGATCAGCTTTTTTTGATACTGCCTGTAATTATAATTGTTAGCTGCATTTGACACATTCATAAAGGTGGGTACATACCTTACAATCATCAGAGATGACCTCTGAGTCACCCTCAGAACTGCCAGAACCTTTCAACTTCAAGCCTTGGGGCAGCTTCTTCATGTTTCACATATCCACAAAAATCTTTACCATTGGTGGCTTGTCTTTGAGAATCTTTTTTACCATCTCCCTGTAATCCATGACATTGACAATGTCAATAGCATCTGACAACCATTGTCTACCAGCAAGTAAGTAGTGTTGGTTGTGGTCATGAAAAAAAGAATAAAAAAGAGCACACCCTTTTGTTTTTGGTGGGACATACTTCAGAGGAAAATGCTTCTTTGTGGTAACTTCATAGGCTTGCAGGCCATGCTTGAGGAGTACAACTTGCAAAAATTTGACATAGTTTGCAGGATTGGGAGCAAACAAAAGTTCCTTTGTCTTCATAGATTTCTCTTCTTTTGATGTCATCTTCCCTCTCACTGATGTCTTCTTTATCTTCAAATAGATGGTAAGAGAGATAGAAAAAGACTGTAGAAGTTCATCATCCTCTGGAGTTGGGGATGTCATTGTGGCTCCAGAAAGAAGTAACAAGAAGTAATAAGGCTAGTAGTATTTACAAATTCTATCTAGGGCTGCATCTGGGGTCCATCCCAGCAGTACCTGCAGAGTGAATTTTGTTTTTGACTCTTCCACAGACTTTTGAAAACTGCTGTAATCAACCATCCAGGAGGCCAAAGGCTGGGTCCACTGGTGGCTGACACATCTACTATGGAGCAAGAGGCTAAGCTAAAGTAAGTCATACACACCTAAATACAGAACAAGGTGAAGGTGGTGGACTGGAGGCTGAACTCCAGAGACTAGAGATTAGCCACACACAGAAGCTATCTACCAGAAAATGGTGTCAATTAGTAAAACATGATAGCCATAAGTTGCATGATTGTGACACCTTAGAGGATATGGGCTGTACTGTGCATGGTACTTCTAGCCACTGCAGCCACTATGCTGCTGAGTCATTGTATGGTTTCATGATGAGTCAACCTTCTATCAAATGATCAGAGTAATGACTGAAAATACTGGCCAGACCAGGGATTGAACCTGGGTCCTCCCACTAGTACTGGGGTGCCTTACCACTAGGCTACCTGACCATTCCTACTCTGTCTAGAGTGTGGATTCTCATCCCAACACAGAGTGCAAAGAGATGGGTCCACAAATCTGAGAAGGTAGTGCCACAGACAAAAGGGATGGAATCATTACACCATGCTCACCCACTTTGTGTCTGCCAGTAACTATGGTTGGCTGTGTTCCTCTAATGGAAATGAGAGCAAAATCATCCATTTTAAAACAGGAAAGGCCCATGAAATGATGACATCATCACACATACACAGAAGGCAATAGATATCCTGAAGAATGACTATACCAAAGAGGATCATGTCCTTCATCAACAAAACACAAAGTTGTTGTAGTTTACTGTACAGCCATATGGGAAGTGTAGTCAAGTCTGAGGTGCATTCAAGAAAAAGAACATGCTAAGAATATGAACATTATGTAAGGCTGTGTCGCTGATAAGGCAACAAAGGGTATTCCTCTGTGCATGACACCCATGGGAAGGTTGTCCTTGGTGGGGGTGGCAAACCTGTCAAAGAAACAGTACTTCCATTGGAATCTACATACCAGTCACTCTACTCCTCAGATGGGTGTGGGAGGGCAGGATGGTTCAAGGGGATGGCACAGATTTCACACATGCTGAGTCTCTTCTTACCACATGTGGTCTATAGGCACCTGAAGTCATCTTCTTGCCAAAATTTCATTGAGAACTCAATTTTATTGCACAGCTGGAGATATGCAAAATGGATTTACAAAATAAGCAAGCAATCACCCACTGAGGTTGACCTTGAGCACACTGTTCTCAACTTGCTTCAGACTGTTCCATTTGCATCAGCAAACCAACCCTACTCTGTACAGAGCCACACAGATTTGTACATAGTCACAGATCTGACAGAAAGGTACCTACTATTACAGAGCTTGGAAGGGTTGTACAGTTCTGGACATCTTACTAGTGTGGTGTGGTTACTTGACAGCCTTATGAATGTACTACACATAATTTTGGTCAATGATTGTGCAGTCATTGACAGAACTGACAGAAAAGCTGCACAGGAATCTCAGAGCATCACATTGCACATGACATTAAATCAGGACAAAGGAATGTGACAAAATGACCATGGTAATGTGATAACAGACATGATGACCTAATCAAGTACCACCTCAAAATCATCCTCAGATGCAATCATGGTCTTGCCACTGCACGATGCACTGCAACATACATTAATGAGAGGGGAAATGGAAGGGTGTAGTCTCACCTTCCAGTGGTTGCCCACCCAATCCTGAGAGCCTGAGTCATCACAGCATGTTTACAATTACCATCAATCTTGGCCTGCATGGCCATAAGCTGCATGAACACTTTCAAATATGCACCAGATTCAAGCTGGCTGTTAGGGGTGCACTGAATATGGTGCTTATTATCAATCACAGGCATGTGGTACTCTGGTATCACATGCCTGGCAGCTCATCATATATATGATGTCTCAGAAATTTTACATAGGACAATCTTTTGTCTTTATGTATCATATCTTTGTGAATACCAAATGGTACAGTTTGCAGGTGTGATCTTAAGATGAAAGGTATCCAAACCTTACAATTTTTTGAACTTTGTAAATGAGTATTCATGATATGAGTCACACAGCTACTCACACATATGCATGCACTGTAAAATTGGGAACAACAAAGACACTGGATGGCAGAGGTGATCCCCCACCTGACAAAAATAATTGTCATATCCCAGAAGGACCCCCTGAGGTCCAAAAGGATAATAAAAAGACCAAGAAGAAGGGAAAAGCCCTTCAACCTGACAACACCCAAGAGGACATGAGCACAAATCAGCCAGGAGCTGCAGCACCCATGCCAGGAGGGCTAAGGCTGTCAATGACATTGGGGAGTAGTACCAACCAGGGTACAAGGGACACAACAGAGAAAAAGGACAACTTGTTCAGTCCTCTAACTCCTCAACAGACAGAGAACAATATCTCATGGTTATCACTGGACCCTGCACCCTCACAAGGGATTGAGTCCCCTCCTCTAGTAATCTATACTGAAGGCAATAGCAAACTGCAAATGCATGTCTTTCCATGGATGAAGGATACTACAGGTAAAAGTGTGAGGAGGATATGGCCATGTAATGATCCTTTGCTATGGATGTCAGAGTCAATGTTAGTGAGGCTGAGTAGCAGGTGTGCCACCCTTTTCCCAGTCATTACTGAAATGTGGGTCTTGTCAGAGGACAAGATGACCCCAGGAAGCATTGCACCATTTGGTATCTGATCCTTTCTTGAGTCAGAAAGACATCAAGTTCTAGAAACCAATGACTTACCTGTAAATTCCAAGCATGATTGCCTGACATCCAATCCTCATAGATTCAAACTATCTGGGCAGATGATGACCACACTCTCTGTGGGATGCAAACAAGGGATGACTGAAAAGAGACTGGAGACATTTGACTGGATCATGATAATAAATGGTGGGTTTGCATTTGGTTGGGACCTGAGGGCAGAGAGTGTGTGATTTCCAGCAGGGACTGGATGGCAGCATTTCTGCACAAAGACATAGTTCCTTTGCTGATCAAAAAGAGATGGGAAGCTCCTTAATCTAAGATATGAGTTAGCTTGAAGAAAAAGGAAATGAACAAAGAGAAAATGATCTGGACACACCAGTTGCAAGGATAAAAATTCATCGATGGCAGCCATACTTAGATGTGAGCACAGGAGCCAGGATGCCAACCACCAGTCTGCCCCTGATGCAAAAGGATAGTATAAGTTTTGCTGCCAAAGGGTCACATATTGGTCATCAGAGAACTGGTCCATGAAGGTAGTTCCCCCTGGATACACTGAGGGGGTGTTTGGATGATCATCAAAAAGCAGAGCAAAATCTAGACAGTTGCTAATTGCATGATTCAAGGTGTCTTCATTCACTCCAAGTCTGAATCCATCCAAGCCTGGTGCATTGTCAACCATATCCTCTTTGGATTCTTGCTGGGGCTCAGCTAGAGGGTGAATTTCTGCGCCACTCCAGACAGTGGAGGCAGTGCAATGATGGCCTGATAACAAGTGATTCATTGATGTCATCCACAACCCACATTCATTTGAGGGTTGATTCATATGTTGAAGGACTCATGTCTCATTTTCAAACCTCTTCCTGCAGTCTGGACAGAATGATATTCTCTGTGATTGCTGAAGCTTTGACTTCACCTTAGGCATGGTAGTGATAAGAACATGGTGTAAATACCAAGAACTGAGTGTTGGAACATGTCCCATTGCATAAAGGGGTGAGTTTCAAAATTTTGACATGGTACCCTGCACCTACCTTCTAGGAAGCCAAATCAGCTGGAAATCAGTTGATGGTTTGCATGGTTCATGAGCAATGTCAGTTCTGAGCTGACTGCCAGGAGACTACTGACAGCAGCAGCAACTTTGAAGTTATTTCTCACACAGCAAGCCTTTCCCAGTTTAGCACTGTCTGGACAATGTGCACAGGAAAACTTACAATGCTTTACCTTCACATTGGATTGTTACACTCATGACTGTTACTGATGTCAACTCTCTGAGCTATGAAAGCTCTCCTCTTCATTCATCCTCTTTTCATCCATCCCACCAACCACCATGTGTCTTGTCAACTATGCATCCACTTTCTGTGGGCTGCTATTCTGCCTTCCACAACTTGCCTAACTTGCCCATAACAACACCTATGTCACCCACCAACACCTCTTCACCTTCAAACCTGTGACACTCAGTGTCCACTCCTAAAACTGTCTTCCCAAAATGAGACAAGGAACAACATTCCTCTGAATGTCCTGCTAGCTCACAGACCAGTAGGGTGTGTGACATTGTAAGTATTCAGTGCTTGCATCCTGGACCTCAGCTGATCAGTATCTAAGTCAGAGATGCTGTTACACTAAGACTGGAGTCTGTAACATAGGTCAAGCCCAAGTAGTCATTCTACAATGTGATGGTTGTAGCCTTCTGTCTGAAGGATTTATCATAGTTCTGAATGAGAGCTGGGGAGCTCAAGTTCAAAGTTCTGAGGAACTAGCCAGTAGATTGGGCAGCTCTAGTCTGAGGGTCTACTCTAGACTAGAGGTGACTATATATAGTACAAGAGAAGAGGCCTCACAGCGACCTCATGTAGCTAGAGGGAGAAAGGCCATTGGCCAAAGTCCCACATGTGTTGAACATGTGTTAGGAGAAGATACTGCTATTGGCCAAGCCAAAGCATGAGTCAAAAGAACAAAAGAGAAAGGCATAGAACAAGGCAAACAACACAACACAGTCAAGAAAGGAAAGAAAGTCCCACAGCAAGGCATGAATCATAACATTACCCCCTTTGTACAGGGGAAGCCACTGGTTTCCCATTCCTCAGAGATGGGAGTTGCCATAAGGCTCACCAGTCATGTTGGTGATGGCATCATCATCAAAATCAAAATCGTTGTCCTGGGGGTCATAGTCACTATCTTTGGTGATGAGAGTCTGTTCCTCCTCAATGACAGGGATAGAAAAGCATTCCTCAAGGGAATGATGGCAAGTGGGGCAGTTTGCCTGGGTATGACCAGGAGGGTTCATCCCACAGATGGGGCATACATAGGCAGGGCAATTAACTTGGATGTGACCAAGGCAGTGGCAGATGAAGCATGCTTCATTGTACAGTGGGTGAGAGTGGGTGAGGACCCCAAGCTCAGTGTCTACAGCAGTGCAAGGGTGGTTTTGAGAAACAGAAGGTCAATGGGCCTCCTCAGTTTGGCTGAGGAGTTCAGTGACCTGTTCTCCTGAGAGGCCAAATGCCTCTTGAGGATCAACCATGTTTGGGGATGTGGACAACAACAGGGAGGACATGGACAAACAGCAGGCATGGGGGTGAACCCTTCATGGGGAAGGTGAAGACTGTGGGGAGTGAGATGACAACGAGGGTGACAAGTTTCTATACTGAGATGGGGGATGAGCAGTGATGGGGGCATTACGCTGGTGGACATTGTGGATAAGATCAGCCCCTCTGAGTACATCAAAGAGGTGGAGGATCAATGGAGCTTGTTCCCTTGAGATCTCCTCGAGGATGGTGTGGGTGAAGCTGAGGCAGGGGCCCTGTCTTTCAACATAGCAAGTGATGTTTTCAATTCTGAACCCTTGAAGGGTGATGCAATAGACCAAGTCAAGGGGGGAGTCAGTATCAACCTCCCACATGACAGGGTTGTAGGAGGAGGGATTGGCAAGGAACACCTGGTAGGTGTTGAGTATCTCTTCTTCAGCTGGGACATGCAGGTGACTGGGTGAAGGGAGCAGGATGGTGAGCTGTGGGGGAGGTGCAACAGGCAACTGGAGCAGAGGAGCGATGGGGAGGCATGACTGAGATGAGAGAGATGTTTCTGGTTGTTTGTAGGTAGGGTTTGTTTCTGAGGGGGAAAGTCTTTGGGGAACTGTTTTTTATAGGCAGACAGGGTATCTGCCACATGTTCAAGGTGCCTGGCACTTTGCCATGAGTTTTTGGAAGATGGGTACCCCTTCCATTTGATAAGGAAGGCATGTCCTCAGCCTAGTCATTTATGGCTGACTATTGCTTCCACCTCATATTCTTCTTCATTTATGATATCAGGGGGTGGAGATAGGAAGTTCAGGTCTGTGTATGTTGTTTTTGCGATAGGGTGATAAGAGACACACATGGAACACACTGTGGATCTTCCATCATGTGGGGAATGTTAAGGCAATAAGAGACAGGGGAAAGGACTTCTGTGATAACGAAGGGTCCTTCCCATTTTGGCATGAACTTTCTGTTTTCATAGGAGCACTTCAGGTTTTGGGCTTCTAGCCACACCTTATCTCCTTTCAGGAATGGGGTGAAGAGTTTCGAGAGGCAGTCCTTCATTGCCTTTTGTGCGAGGTCATGAGCCATGAGGGCTTCTTCTTGTGCCTTGTGGAGCTTGGCTATTCTGGTCTCAGCAGTAGGGACCTTTGATTCAATGATAAGGTTTGGTAGGGGTTTCAGCTCATAGCTGTACATGAGGTAAAATGGAGATTGACTGGTCACCAAGTGGGGTCGGTGGTTGTGAGCAAATTCTGCCATGGGTAGGTGTTGAACCCACAAGGACAGTTTGTTTTGGCAAAAGATCTGAAGATAGGTTTCAATTTCTTGGTTTACACATTCTGTTTCTCCATCAGTCTGAGGGTGATAAGTGGTGGAGAGTGTCAGAACCGGGTTCTGAGGGTTAGGTCCAGACCAGGAAAACAAGTGCTGGCATAGTTCCAGCTAGGGGATTGTGAGTTCCAGGACCTACAGAGTTGGCACAACACCCATATCGGCCTCAGCTTGTGAACTGGGCCCTTGGATAGGTTCCGGGTATGCCAAGTGACTAAGCAAGGGGTATAGGCAAGGAGGTACAGGAAGCTCAGAAGCTCTAGTCGATAACCAGCTTGGAGTTCAGGTTGATATTATTGCTAAGTATCTACAGAAGTAAGTACACAGGTTATATACCTAAGTGCCAGAAGTACCAATGCTGGAGTACCGGCAGTATTGGTAATCCATGGTACTAAAGCTATGTATGGAGTGAGCAATCCACTGACTGGGTGGTCAAAGGCCAGACCACCAGTGGCTGAAACAGGTACTACAGAATGGGGAAGCTATGCTAAGTGAAACCTAGGAAACTATATACTGAACAAAGGAAAGGCAGTGTGCCAGGGTCTGGGCTCTGGGTCCAGAGAACAGGCAAACACATACCAGGAGAAGGCTATCTACCAGAAGTAAGGTCAACTAGTAACATGTGGTAACCAGGAGTTGCATGATCATGACAGAGAGCCCCAGGGAGTATCCGAGGAGTTTAGCCAGTTCTTTTGCAAACACAGAGGTGAAACTGTGGGCCTCAATCAGATATGATTTTGTCATACAGGCCAAACCTGGAAAAGACTCTTTTGAAAAAGAGGGTTGTGATTTCGAGGGTGGAGGCATTTTTTGTGGTTGGGATAAGAATTATCCCCTTTGTAAGCCCATGGTCTACCACTGACCAAAAGGGAATCATACCCAGAGTTCATTGGAAGATCAGTGATAAGGTCACAGGAGATTTGTTGGAATGGCCTTGTGGCAGCAGAGGGAATCAGGGTAAGGGGCAGAGTGGTGGGGTGAGTATTGACCTTATTTTGCTGGCACACCACACATCCATTGATGTATTTGTGGACGAACATAGCCATTCAGGGCCACCAGTACTCAGTAGAAAGTAACTGTCTAGTTTTGAGGACTCCTGGGTGTCCAGCAGAGGGGAGGTCATGATGGCGAGCAATGATTTAGTCAGTGAAGAGTGGGATTTTCAGGGACATAGGCTCAGTCCTTGTAGAAGAGAATCCCTTCTTCGAAGGCACCAGTCAGAGAGATTTGACTTGAAGGGTAAAGGCATGTCCACTCCATCCATAGCTTGCAGAGCTGCGAGGACTATGGGGTCATTGGCAGACAAGTCTGCAAGCTTTGATGAAAGGGTGGTGTCAATGATTTTTACAAACAGGGTTTGAGACAGGAGTGTAACCCCTTCATTGTTGATTTCATCATCAGGGACATGATTGGGACAGTGAGAGAGTGCATCAGGTGCACAGAGTTCCTTTCTGGGCACATGTGTGAAAGACAGGTCGAAGTTGGTGAGATCTAAAAGCCAGTGTGCCTGGTGGTGATTTAGGTTTCAGGGTTGTTGGAAGTAGGTTAGATTCTTGTGATCAGTGAGGACTTGTACAGGGGTAGGGGTTCCCTGGAGGTAGTGTCTCCAAGTCTTCAAGGCTTGGATGACCCCCAGCAGTTCTCTGTCATATATATTGTAGTTTCTCTCAGCAGGATTGAACAATTGAGAGATAAAAGGCACATGGGCACCACTGTCCATTCAAGTCTTCTTGCATAAGAATTCCTCCAGTGGCATATTTGGAGGCATCAGTAGAGATCGCAAATGGTTTGGAGGGATCAGGCATGAGTAGGACTGGTTCTTTCATGAACACCTTTTTCAAGGTTTGGAAGGTGGTTTCAGCTCTCTTTGACCAGTCCCAGGTCGCATTTTTCTTGGTGAGGTCAATGAGGGGTCAGGCAATGTCAGAATAGTATGGGACAAATCTTCGGTAGAAGTTTGCAAACCCCAGGAAAGAGTGAACATCTCTGACCCTTGTGGGGGTGGGCCAATCTGTGATTCCCTGGACTTTCATGGGGTCCATGGCAACAGTGTTCTGTTTGATGATCATCCCAAGGTATTCCACCTTGGAGAGATTGAACTGGCACTTTTCTAACTTTAGTGGCAGTGAAAGTTCTTTCATTCTTTGGAGGACTCATAGAGTCCTTTTTTGGTGTTCTTCCAGGTTGTTTGAGAAGATCAGGAGGTCATCCATATAGACAACCAGCCATCCCTCAGTGATGAGGTCTTGGAAGGAGTCATTCATGAACTGTTGGAAGGTTGCAGGAGAGTTACACAAACTGAAGAACATTATGGTTGGTTCAAAGAGTCCTTTGTGCATGATAAATGCTGCCTTCCATTGGTCTCCTTCTTTGATCCAGACATTGTTATATCCTGATCTGACATCCATTTTGGTGAAGACAGATGCTCCTTTCAGTTTGTCTACCAGATCCAAGATTAATGGCAATGGATAGGCATCTTTGACCATGTGTTTGTTTAGATAGTGATAACCTTGACATGGTCTGAGGCTACCATCCTTTTTTCTGACAAAGAAGAAGGGTGCTGCTTGCAGGGAGTTTGATGGTCTAATTTTCCCCTCTTGGAGATTTTCTTCGACAAACTTTTCTGCAGTGAGTTGTTCAGATGGGGTTAGAGGGTAAGCTTTGGCCACCTTTAGCACAAAGTCCTCGACCAAGTCAATTGGGTGGTCATAGGGTCATATGGGAGGAAGAGTTCCATCAGAGGGTTTTTCAAATACTGAGGCAAACTCCATGAACTCTGGGGAAGAGTGGCCTTTGGTTTATTCCTTTCCTCTTTCTGGGCAAGTTCAGTTGCCAGATTGAGTTTTCTCACCCATTTGTTGTTTGGGGTGATTAGGGTTGCAGCCTTTGCAAACATGTTTATGAACATACAGTTGTATGCTTGGGTTGTGAAGGCATTGGGTTCTTCATGGTCAAGGTAGACGTTGACCCCCTTTCTTTCCTGAGGTTCAAGGAGAGACTCTTCAGGGAACTCTTCAGGTGGGGGAGTAGGGACTCAGAGTGCTGTGACGTTGGTCAACTTGTCAATTGTTAATGTCCCATTCCACCAGTTTATGGTGGGATTATTTTTCTGCAACCACAGGATACCAAGAATGGCATTTTCTGATCCACAGTTCATTACATAGAACTTTTCTTTGTGGGTTATTCCCTGTATCTTGATGAACAGGGTGGCAGTGAACAGGATGCATCCCTTTTCATTAGGGGATCCATTGGCATTGGTGACCTGAAACAGGTCTGGGGAGTCATTCGGTGGGGAGTCTGTTTTTTCAGATGAATGTCCAATCGATGCATGATATCTCTGCCCCAGAATCTACTAGGGCAGTGGTGTTGACGACTTGTTCTCCAGTGGCTCTCGTGAAAACAGAAATGGGGATTTTCATAACCCTCTCCAGGAGGGACAACACTTTTACAGGAGAGGCCACATATGAGATACATTGTTCAGGGGTTCCAGGCATCAACTCTGGTTCCCTATTCAAAAACCCTTTCCAAGGAACTTGGTCAACTTGACCAGGGCCACTGAGGCCTCATCTTCATCATTGGTTTCTTCTTTCTTTACCTGCTTAACCTTTTTAGCAGGGGCCTTGTTTCAGCTGGGGCATTCTTGGGACATATGTCCTTTTTCTCCACATCCAAAACACAAGCCATTTTTGAGATGGCGATCTCTTTCTTCTTTTGAGAGTTTGACTGCATCAATGTCCATGGCATTGGGGTCTCTCTCTTCTTGGCATTGGAACTAGGGGTCAGGGGTATGCCTTTCCTTTTCCTTTGTTGTCAGTTCTTCGGTAATGGCATGAGCTTTCTGCCATTGGTTCTCGAAGTGCATTGCTTTCTCATACCATTCTTCAATTTTGGCAGGGACTTTGTCCATGCCATAGATTCAGTGGACAAGGGCAGGTTTAAGCCCAGTAGCAAAGAACTCAATGAGGGTGGCATCTTCTTTAATGCCACTGCAGGCAGCAGCAGTTCTGAATTCTGAGATGTACTCTTCAATTGACCCCTTTTGCTTCAGGGTCCTGATCTTGGCAATAGCTGCACCAGCAGTGTCAGCTGGGGTAAATGCCACTTTAAAGTCTTTCTTGAAATCTCTCATGGTCCCAAAACTGGGGTTTTGTTTCTCCAGGGCAGCCTGGTAGAAAGTTGTTGCCCACTGCTTGGGCTACCCCCTTCTTCATGTGAGAGAGGGCATACATGACACATTTATCATCATTGTCGTAGACATCTTGGTTGATCAAAAGATATGCCTTGACTGAGTATAGCCAAGACATGGCAGTTTTGTGGCTGCCATCATATTCGAATGGCATGGCCAATCTTTAGTTCGGTGGGTCTAGCTGGAGCAGTGAGAGCTCCACCCTTCAATGATCCTAGGCCAAGGCCACTAGATCCAGATCCTGACATGGTAAATGGGCTTCCAGGTTTAAGGCGAGGTTGAGAGGTAAGGGGATGGGGGGATCCTAAAGAGGATAGTATGTTCTGGAGGGTGTTCTGTAGGAAGCCAGTGTTGTCCCTCAGATGGTGAGGGGTTTAGGGTCAGTTGGGGTGTGTGCTTCAATGGCACTATGTTTGGTGTCTGAGCTTGACAACTCAGGTTCAGGTTCATGGGGTTCAAGTGGGCTTGCCCACAATCTGTTCCTTTGAGGGAAAATGGTGTCTCACTAAACAGCAGATGATTGGGCATGACAGGCTGGGATGTAGACTAGAGCTTTTGTTATGCTAAGACCAGAGTCTGTAATGTAGGTCGAGCCCAAGTAGTCATTCTACATTGCAATGGTTGTAACCTTCTGTCTGAAGGATTTATCATAGTTCTGAATGAGAGCTGGAGAGCTCAAGTTCAAAGTTCTGAGGAACTAGCCAGTAGATTGGGCAGCTCTAGTCTGAGGGTCTACTCTAGACTAGAGGTGACTATATATAGTACAAGAGAAGAGGCCTCACAGTGACCTCATGTAGCTAGAGGGAGAAAGGCCATTGGCCAAAGTCCTACATGTGTTGAACATGTGTTAGGAGAAGATACTGCTATTGGCCGAGCCAAAGCACAAGTCAAAAGAACAAAAGAGAAAGGCATAGAACAAGGCAAACAACACAACACAGTCAAGAAAGGAAAGAAAGTCCCACAGCAAGGTGTGAATTGTAACAGATGCCTGCATCTTCAATGATCTCATCCCCAGACAATGTGGCAGAAGTGCATTTACTTTTCAAAATGGCAATTAGCAACTGCAATGTACACTACATCCAGCAATCCCTCATAGAACAACTCATTCATTGTGATACACTACAGCTACAGTATGGTTGTTTGCAAATTGAGAAGGTGAAATCAAAGCTGGCTGCTGTGGAGCTACACATTGGGTGGGTGTGCATGGTTGTGAGGTGTGGTGGCTATAACCCTGACCAAGTTGGAGGATTATGTACCACCTGCTTGACATTGTTTTAAAATTGCTTACCTCTGTAATTTGCTACCTATAGTACAGCTTGTATTGTCATAGTGGTGTGTTACTGCCAAAAAATCCTGATCTGCATGTGCTCTGGAGACCTTGTGTGTTAGTGTGTCAGTAGTTCTTGGCTGTTGTCACTGTAAGCTCTGTAGATACCTATGATTAGTTGGACTACTGGTGATTTGAGTGTAGGTAACAATCTACAAGGGTGTGTGTAATGTTAATAGAGTCTGTCTAGGCTGCACAGGGGTACACAGAGACATGTGAACTGTTCTACCAGTAGCCAAAGGAGCTTGTGTCTGTCCAGGCTGTACAGTATTGCATAGAAGCACATGATCTGTTCCCACCTGTAGCCAAAAAAGGTTGTTTTGCTGATGTCCTGTCAATGTGGCAGTAAGTGACCAGTCAGTGATGTGAGATAATCCAGCCTCAACTGAGTCTATGTGGCCTTCATTTACAATCTGCTGAGCCAGATTCATTGATGCTTATCAGAAAGGACTGGATGGAATGCAGGCTGCATGCCAGTGGGCAAGCAAAAAAGTATCATGGCCATCATGTGCTGCTTAACAGTAATTTGTGCAAATTTGATGGCTCCCCCTCTTAATCTCACCTTCACATATATTGCAATTATTTGCTCCTATTTTTAGTCACTCATAGCCTAAGTATCTCTTCATACTTGCCATATACATCCATAATTTTTCATGCATTTTGATGTACTAGGTTACATGTACATATATACATATGTAGTTGCAGTGTCAAATTGTCACATACATAATACCCTGTGGTATGTATAGCATTTGAAGGTTCCATTTTCCCAAAAATGCAAAAAGGACTGAATTGGACTTCCAAACACTAAGAACAAATATGAAAATTAGACAGCTTCCTTGAAACATTTGTACCATTCCTGCCCATGAACCATCAGGCTCAAGTCCAACTCTACACAGCAACCTCTTGGAATGACCACTGTGTTCCATATTGAGTAAAATGGAATCCTTAGTGATATAGGTATCCAAAGTAACAATCTGCCCTTTGGACCTCTGATCCAACCATCATGCTGCAGCTTGACTGGTTCAACCCACATATTAGCTTCCTCCTGCATGAACCCATAAACAAGTTGTTCACTGTTATGTAGTGCATGTGAGAGGACTGGTGAAAAGCAAATGTGATATCCTGTAGCAACTTGAGCTGTTATGAGTAAAATCTCTAAGAATATGTAATATAGAATGTACTCACAATCTCCCATGTGACATGAAGTAGGCACACTACCAGCAGCCTTCATTTTAAGCTTTCTGTGTCTACTAACCTTATCTCCATTGCTGAGAGCATCACAGACTGTGACATTCTGGTCATTTGAACCAGAGGTAATCCTCTCCTCATTGGGGAAAAATGCAACTGAATTTAAGTAAGATATATGCTCCTGAAGAGGACTACCAATCTCCACACCTCTTTTAACATCCCAGACCCTCACAGTCTTGTCCAAAGACCCAGACACAATCCTCTTCCCATCAGGGGAGAATGCAACTGAAGTGACAGAAGAAGTATGGCCCTGAAGAGGGCTGCCAATCTGCACACCTCCTTCAATATCCCAGACCCTTACAGTCTTGTCTGCAGAGCCTGATATAATCTTCTTCCCACAAGGGGAGAGGGCAATAGATCTGACTGCAGCTCTATGCTGAAGGGGACTACTGATCTGCACACCTTGCTCAACATCCCAGACCCTCACAGTGTTGTCCAATGATCCAGAAACAATCCTCTTTCCATCAGGGAAAAATGCAACTGAAGTGACAAAAGAAGTATGGCCCTGAAGAGGGCTGCCAATCTGTACACCCCCTGCAACATCCCAGACCCTTAGAGTTTTGTCCATAGAGCCTGAGACAATCATTGTCCCATTAGGAGATGATGCAACTGAATACACCCTGGAACTATGGCCTTCCAGTGGTCTGCCAATCAGTACACCCCTCTCAACATCCCAGACTCTTACAGTACCATCCCCTCCTGACACAATTCTTTTCCCATCAGGAAAGAATGCAACTGAATACGCCTTAGTAGTATGACCCTCAAGAGGGCTGCCAATCTGCATGCATCTTTCAATGTCCCAGACCCTCACAGTCATATCTGAAGAGCCTGAGACAACTCTCCTTCCATCAGGAGATAATGCCACTGAATTGACAAAAGAAGTATGGCCCTGAAGAGGGCTGCCAACCCTGCACACCTCCTTCAGCATCCCAGACCCTCACAGTTTTGTCTGCAGAGCCTGATACAATCTTCTTCCCATCTGGGGAGAATGCAACTGAATTGACTTGAGAAGTATGGTTAAGAGGCCCACCAACCTGCATACCCCTTTCAATATCCCAGACCCTTACAGTGCTATCCCATGAGCCTGAGACAATCTTCTTCCCATCAGGGGAGAATGCAGCTGATTTCACCACTATATGACCATCCAGAGGGCAACCAATCTCCACACCTCTCTCAACATCCCAGACCCTCACATTCCGCCCTCCACCTGAGAGAACCCTCTTCCCATCAGGGGAGAATGCAACTGAATTTACTTCAATACCATGGTCAAAAGGTCTACCAATCTGCAGACCCCTCTCAACATCCCAGATCCTCACAGTGTGGTCCTGTGAGCCTGAGACAATCCTCTCCCCTGATGGGGAGAATGCAACTGATCTGACTCCAGAATTATGGCCCTCCAAGGGGCTACCAATCTGTACACCTTTCTCAACATCCCAGACTATTACATCATTCATCACTGACCCTGAGGCAATCCTCCTCCCATCTGGTGAAAATGCCACTGATTTGACTGCAGAAATGTGCTGGAGAGGTTTGCCAATCTGTACACCTCTCTCAACATCCCAGACCCTCACAGTCCCATCAAAAGAGCCTGAGACAATCCTTTTCCCATCAGGTGAGAATGCAACTGAATTGATGAATGAAGTATGGCCCTCCAGAAAGCTGCCAATCTGTATATGACTTTCAACATCCCAGAGCCTCACAGTAATGTCCCTTGAGCCAGAGGTAATTCTTCTCCCATTTGGGGAGAAAGCAACTGAATTGACCTCTGAAGTGTAGCCCTTAAAAGGACTGCCAATCTGCACACCTCCTTCAACATCCCAGATCCTCACTGTCCTGTCCAAAGAGCCTGAGGCAACACTCTTCCCATCAGGGGAGAATGCAACTGAACTGACTTCAGAAGTATGGCCCTTCAGGGAAAGCTGAAGGGCTGGCCAACCACTTAAGCCTCCTACAACAACTCTAGCAAGGCATTGGAATTTTGGCATGAGCATTGTTGATAGTGATGTGTTGGGAGGAATAAATGCAAGGGCAGAGAGATAAAGGTGTGGTGTGCTGTGCAACATCACATTGCCAAAGTTTTGAATGAACTTGATCCCATCTTCCACCAATTCCAACACATCCTCAAAGCCATCTTGGCCCTAGAATATGATGTCAGGTATCATCCAGTTACACCTACTCATTTAGTACATACCAATAGCCATGTTGCAATGGAGGAAAGAGTATCTACACCCTTTCCAACCACTCCAAGAAGGCTGATTATCTCCAACCAAAAGATAAATTTTTCACTTCCAATGATGGCCTTGACCATTGCTGCAAGTGTTAAGTCAAATGTAGTCTTCTCTAGATGTCGAGCCCAGAATTGACATGAGTAGGAGAGATGGGGTAGAATGTTCCTCTTGATTCTCTCTGACAGATCAAGAACATCTGCATTTGCCAAGTAGGAACTCTCCAATCCACAGATGTTGAACTGAAGCTCGTCATAAAGAATCTGCAATGTAGCAAAGGCCATGTCTTTCGTATCAGATGTGTTGATGAAGTAGACACCACTCCGTGCAGGATCTGTCAGGAAATCATAGAACGATGGATGGAGGGGCTGGATAGGAGTGGAGCGGTCCACAACGCCAACTAGCACTGAGGACATGAACCCAAGGGCAAGGGTAACTTCATAGTTGTTTAAGAACTTTTCACACATGCGACTCAATGCCACCATAGGAAGAGGCTCGAGTGCCATCACAAGTTGACGCATCACGGAGCGGTAGTGTTCAAGGCCTTTCCCAGACTGGGGTACACTGCTCTTCAGGATTGCGAAGTAAGTCCCATCCAGCAATGTTCGGCCTACTCCAGACTCGAGAGCCACGAGATCATCGTAGCATTCTTTTGGAGTTTTCCCAACTTCATTTGACTTGATGAACTTGCAAGCCAGACGAGCCCACGCAAACAGGCCATTAGACTCCTTGACAATATTGTGGACTTCTGTTGCCCGGATACCAGGAAGACGGTCAAGTTCCTTGGAAACATATAGCCCAATATCATGTTCCACTGAGTCCAGAGGAATGCCATCTAACGAGGCTACCCTCACGTGCGGAGCAGCCCTCAGAGCACGTTCAATGTCTGGCAAGGCTCTGGACGTCAAAAGGATCCGAAAATTGGCAGGCAGATGGGCAGCTTCTGTTGAGGCCAAAAGAGATAGGATATGCACCCTCGACATCTCATCCCCGCTTTCATCCAAGGCATCGATTACTACGACCATATTCCCGACTATCTGTGCATCAATCTTGGATAATGGCTCCAAGATGAGTCTGTTCCACTGCCGCATCATATCCGCTGTGGTCTTCAAATAATGATTCTTTCCAACCACATCTGCCAAAGCCCGTCGAAAAGCCGGATTACGATCTGCCAGATCACGGGCAATGGTGGTCAGAATCTTTCCCTCCCTCTGTTCAGCCTGCCTGTCACGGGAAAAGCAAAAGAGAGTCCCAAGTCCCCCCACATTCTGCATCCACAACCCGATCGTATGGGCGACGGCAGATTTTCCTCTTCCAGCTTGCCCGTGGAGCCATAAGATACGAGGGGAATTTGGATCGGGTGAAATTATCCAGTTGATGGTCTCCCGCAAAATCTCCGTCCTGGTACCGTCGAGGCAAATCTTGGTCATGGCGGGACCTGCCCCCCCTGCGTAAGGCATGCCTCCGAGTCTGCGGTCCTTAAGTACGGGGTATGTATTGATTCCGAGGTCCTGGACCGTACGGTCTCGATATTGCTGCATCAGGTCGTTCATAAGCTTGATGTAGCCACCAACGACAATCTCTGTCTCTTCCCGAGTTTTCTTTCTTATTCTGTTCCCTGTTGTTGTGTCACATCAGAATGCTCAAGCTGATTGGAGTACCATGAAACTTACAGAAGTTCTCCCTCCCGGGGCGATTTATAATGAATCGCGTTGCATCACTCACGACCCGTGCAATCATCCCTAACGTCTCTCGCATGCTTTCTATACCCTCGATGGTATCATCTTCAATAAGAAATTCGTAAACTTTGCTAACTGTACTGAGGAGGCCGGACACCATGTCGTCGAAGGTTGCTTGATTGACGATACACTGCGGAGGCTAGATGAAAGGAGGAACGCGTAGAGTACCGGTAACGTACTTGAGAAGCAATAATCAAGACTCGCAGCGCAAGCTCGGCGTACGGGTGAACCTTGCGCATGTAGGTATATAACCTGAGTACAGATACAAAAACGAAACACTTACATTTTCAATAGTGGTAGCGACAACATTGAAAGTTTTCAATGGTTGGAGGTACGCATCGGGGGCGTGCTGGACCCCCGTGAATGCGGTATTCACGCTAGCAACGAGGTTAACAGGAGTAAGTTTGCCTCTGCACGACACGGGAACGTTTCTTGGTACAATATCCACATCCCTGCTGGTCGTGGCTCGTATGGATGCTAGTCCTGGGTTGTCGGTCGCCATCTGAGTCTGCCCATTAATGAGACTGCTCCGAATCGATGTGATAGCTCGACAACATAAACGACAGACCTCACGAGATAAGGCTGCCTGGGTATTGTTCCCTTTGTTCCAGAGTCCGCGCACCGGTACTCGTACCAGGTGTCTCCTTCCCGATAAGACCTGGTTGAAGCTGGTTCTGGCGACGAAAGAAGCGTTTCAACCTGTATAATATGCCCGATGTTCCAGAAACTGAGGGGACGCCAGCAGAGGCATGAGACGCTCCTTGTGATTGCTTGATTTTGCGGGATGAGTACCATATCCTGTAAGGATGGAATTGCGTACCGAAGGAACGCTATTTGTCGAGTGGGGCGGCTTTGCGAAGCCAAAGCGACGACGTTTCTTCGACTGACTACGGGCCATTGGATATTTCGTGCGAGGTTTGTGCGTTGAATATTCGTTGCCTTGAATAGTGCTTGTAGTTCGTGATGCTGTGGACTATGTACAGCAAGTACATAAATAAGTCCATGATCCCCTAAACCACCACATCACATACTGCCCTACGCCCAGTGAACGTGTTGACCCTACTAACCACCATGATTCGAGAATCGACTGTCGTACATCACAAGCACAATGGTTGGAATCTGGCCTCATGGAATGTGCATGCGGATGCCATAAAAGCTCCATGAAGCCCGCAAGGCTTGCTCGCACTTCGCGTCTCATTTCAAACAGAGTATGTTCCAGAACATGTACTCTTACTTTTTGGTTCGTCTGAACATCGTACCTAGATAATGGGACAAGTCGTGGCAGTCGTCGCCGGGGTCTCAACGATCTCATGGTTAGCGGCAACGGTCGTGACAGCCATTATCGAGTCGATTCGGGCCAGTGACATAACCAAAAACCCAACTTTACAAGCCATTGATACAGCTGAGGACCCGGAAGACTTCGTGAAGAAGGCTGCTCACGAGGCAGTAGACAAAGCTATGACGGACACAGTACTGGCCGCAGAGGCTGCTCAGCGGGAGGCAGAGGAGCGACTTAGAAATGGTATCCAGCCTGTCATCTTACCTACCCCCGAAGAGGTAGAGGCAGCGAAAGCCAGGGTAGCATACCAGGAGGACATATTCCACTTTGCTGTCGCGGGAGTCGCTGGAGCTGGCAAGTCCTCTCTGATCAACGCTCTCCGCGGTGTGCGTAACAACGAGCGGGGTGCTGCTGGAGTGGGTGTCGTCGAAACAACGTCCACGACGGGTCGTTACCCAGACCCAAACTCTGACAATCCCTTCGTGTGGTATGATATTCCCGGTGCGGGGACTCTTTCTCAGTCAGACTGGCTGTACTTCAATAACCAAGGTCTCTTCGTCTTTGATTGCATCATCGTCCTATTCGACAACCGCTTCACCCAGACGGATGCAGCCATCCTGACCAACTGTAGGCGCTTTCAAATCCCCACTTACATTGTACGCTCCAAAGCGGACGTACATATCTCCAACGTCTTAAACGATACGGGTTACGACCCCGACGAAGACGAGGGTGATCAGTACCAGTCACTGTATGTTCAGGCCCGTGAGCAGTTCATTACGGCCACGCGGGCCACCGTCCAACGCAACCTCCAAGATGCGAATCTACCTGATCAAAAGGTTTACATCGTTTCCAACAGGAATATACTTACCATAACGAAACGGCGGAAGCTTTCCCCAGAGATCATCGACGAGTTTGAGTTGATGAAGGACTTGCTCGAGGAAGCTCGCTCTCGCCGCTGCCTTTGGCTGACACTGCTTGACAACAGTACTCACGAGCAGGTGCGATACGGCACTTTCGGTACCTCTATAGGCCGCTCCCACATGTTTTCTTGTCTACCGACTGTTCGAGGCCGAGCTTCTCGTAGCTTCATCGGTCTACTCACGAATTCAATAGCGCCATTCTCAATGTACACTCCATGTCCTGCCCACTTGTAAATCAATATTGCACTCATAGATAGAAAGCTCTCGAGACATGCGCACCACGCATGCTGGGCTTCTTTCCACCCTTTCAATTCTTTGGCGAATGGGACCTTTCACCTTCTCGTGGATTGGAACGTGTAATTGCATCAATTGTTTCTCTGTACTCCACCGCCCTCCGGATCCCTGGCCTAAATTGTGGTGAACAGAGTTTATGTACACAGATTATTTGCAAGGGGCCTATCAATCAGCAGATGAATTACATTGCACGGATCGGCGTTTGGCTCCTGATAACATGTGGAAAGGCATATCGAGGCGGCACAGAGATTCGCCGTTTGTGAAGGAGGGCCGGGAGGGATCTTACCACTACAGGTAGGATGTCTCGTTAGTCCAGTTGCCTGGACGCCTGAGGTCCTCGGAACATTCGGAAACGCGTTCCTGGGACCTCTCTGACGATGACATGTCCCATCGACGTCCTCTGTCGTGTCAAAGCTATCAGGAGCGGCATAAAATACGCCTCAGAGGATCCGATGCACGTATTTGTACCTCTACCCGTGTAAGTGAGTAACGGGGATTCCATCGGGACCAGTGTCATTTTTGCCTATCATCGGATGGCCTACTTTCGGACTTACAGTGATACTACCCCTATTAGTACGGCTATTTTTTGGTCGTGTGAGCATATACATTTGTGACAGTTTTTTTTCCTGCGACGTCCACCCGGTGACAAGCGGAAGACAGACTTAGAGATAGGCTCCAGAACACCCCTAGCACGTTTTACTTTGCAGGTCGCAGTGAGTACATTTATGATGTTTGACAATTTTATTTCCCCGCACTCAGTGTCAGTGTCAATCATAGTGTCAGGAGGAACGAGACTGCCCGCACCTGCCATGTCATGGGAGTTTGTGCGTCCAAACTACGGAGCTAAGAAAACGATTGTACCCACGGAACCGCGGGCTCCACTGAGGCGGCAATATGCAGAAGACCGACTCAGAGACTTTCGGACTTGTGGTGATACCAACAGGTCGCGTGAGCACTGCTTCGTGTAACAGGTTTTCCTGAAATTCCAACCGTTGTTAGCGGGAACTGCGAAGTTGGACCACCGTTGGCGCCTCCTGAAACTCCACGAGAATTCATCAATCCATGTTGAAAAATAGAAGGTAATAGCCACGGAACCACGGAATCCGCATGATAACAAGCAGAAGATAGACCATATTCATTTCTCTGTGCTCGTGTGAGCACTATTGTGTGACAGTTTTCTCCTGCGATGTCAATCATTGTCAGTTACTACATGGAGAACCCCAAAGGAGGTATATCGGTGAATCCATTTTGGCTTACATGTTATCAGGGGAGAATGTCAAGGCTGAACATATGTACAAGCCACAGAACGGCTCTGAGCTCCCGCATACATCGGAAATATGATAAGCCTGATCGAGTGTTAGGAGTTTATTCTTGGCCACAGGTAGACAGACTTAGTAGGCGTTCCTGCGATCGGGAGGCATGAAGAAAAGAATACCGTGTACTGATCAACGGAGAGTCACACATGTGGGATGGCATTTTTGAGCGTGGAAAGATGTCAAAATACATCGAGTACATAGTATAGGAACGAGGGACATTCGCGAGGATAGTAAAAAGGGCTAAGTTAAGTACACATACTGCCATTAAATGCGACATTACATGTTTAGCGCCTCTGTTGTAGTCGCTTCTCTCTGAGCTCTTCGGCGAGGATGGCATCTGGATCGCGACCGGCGACTTCGGGGAGTAGCAGCGTGAAACCTGTAAAGTCGTATTAGCATTTTGGACCATGGATCTTTGAAAGAGGATACAACGCACCTGCTCCAGTAATACTGCATGCAAAGAAAACTGCATCGCATCGTCAGCGACCTTCCGTAATGTGGGAATGAAGTAGGCTCTTACTCCAGAGTACAGCAGGCGTTCCGATCGATGATGTGAGAGTGTTGAACACGAGTGCGGAGATAATGGCGCCAGCCTTTCCGCATGCTGCGGATACACCATGTGCGGAAGCACGATATTTAGTGGGGAAAACTTCAGCAGGGTAACACTGCATGTGATCAGTCAGCTACGCATAGCTAGTAGGTACAAATAAACTTACATAAGTCGTGCTAGTTGTGGTGGAGAAGTGACGGGAGGCAGGGTTAGGATGGATGGACTAGAAATACAGGGTCACTCACGCATTAGGTCCGAAGTTGAAGAAGAACTAGAAGCAAGATCAGGCCTCAGTGGTGATACAAAGCATGCATGGAAAGGACATACTTGAAGGAGTGCAAAGCAGACGATGAACGAAGCATTGTTCAAACTTGTGAACTTGCCAGCAAGAATGCCCACTTGAAACAAGCATGAGTACGACGTCGGATGCGGGGGCATAGTACATACAGAAAAGGGCAGTCATGAGGAAGCCCTTGAATTTGAATGACCTTCCGGCCGAGCTTCTCGATCGTCAAGACGGTGACGTAGTAACCTACATGCTGCGTTAACGGTTTCTGCGGACGAACAAGACATTGGCCATACCAGGCACAAATCCGAGAGCGGTGATGATGATGTTTCCGGTGGAAATCTTGAAGAGCTTTTCCCAAGCTGTTCCAGTCTTGCCGTCATATCCGATCGTCTGGAGTACGACGTTCTGGTTCAGGTTAATACCGTAGAAGCTGAGCATGGATCAGTATTACTTCCGAGGCAGAAGGCTACTAAACATACGCGATATCGAGCAGGAACCAGCAGGTACAAGTACCGATCAAGATTTTGGCATGTCGCCATTCGGAGAAGTACTCAATGAACTCTAGATGCCGATCAGACAAATGCGCGGGAGAGAACAAAACCAATTGTAGTACGTACCCCCGAAGTGCGCTTTTTGTTGGATATCCGCATGAGTATCTTCGTCGGATTCGTTAAGACTGGACACTTTGACGTCTTTGATTTCCTTGATGTCGTCTGTCTCGGTTATGGTACCCCTCTTGGCTCTCTTGTAGCGCTCGGCTTCAGGGAGGGTCAAACGTTGGTATAATGTTCCGAAGGCGGGAATCAATGAGAGGCCGACGACAATTCTCCATACCCCATCGACCTTGGAGGTTTCGCCTTCATCGTTCATAACATGCTTGTAGCAGGCGAGAACGATGATGGTAGCCAGGCTGCCGACGAGGCTTCCCCATCCTTGGTTGGCGAATATGTATGCAAGAAGGGTGCCTCGTTTGCGGATCACGGCCCTGTCACTGGCGACAGAAGCAGACATGGGGTAATCACCACCGACTCCGATCCCAAGTATGACTCGGAAGACAGTGAGCCATATCAAGGCACCGTCAGAGGATAGGTCATCTGAGGAGATATCAATATTGAGCTGTAATCAGGTTCGGCGCACTGACTCGTTGGACATGAGATGCACATAATCGTCGCAAAGATAATGAGCATGAGTTCTTTTCCGTCTTAAAATGGTAGCTGAGTTGCGGAAGATCACCTAAATGCGGGGGAACTACGTACAGATAGCTTTGCGACCGAGAGCATCTGCCATGTAACCTGGACGTGACGTGGGACAGAATTTGAATATATGCTTTTGAAAAGAGGTCGTGTGCACACGTACCAAAAAGGAATTGACCAACGACGCTGCCAATATTGGCTGATGCTTTCAAGACCCCTTGGAGGTTGTTTGGAAGACTGTTACCTCCATAAAGTCTATATTGAAGCATTGTGGAGACGGGCTTCGGATGGATTATGAATTGAACAAAATGGAAACTGGCTGGCGCAGACCACTCACGTTGATAATGAACAAATCATAAGCTGCGATATGGTCAGCCGGGGAACAACATCCATTCAGACAATGTGAGCGTACCGTCGAGGAAGAATCCGACCTGTACGAAGAACGTCAGCAGTGATTTTTCTGCAGAGAAGATTTCGACGACGTACGCCAGCAATACCCAATAGCTTGACTTCGGCAAAAGTCAGCACAAAGGGTGGCTTATCGCCTGAATCACGCTCATAGTCCTCGAGGGCTGCTCGGGCTGGAGGGTGACCGTGTTCGGTGTCCACCATGGCGAGAGAGGAGCGGGAGGTTTGGATGCCGGATTGCCATTGGGATCCACTCTTTTATCAGTTTCAAGTTATAACCGCAAGAATCAGCTTAGTGAAGTCATCGCAACTGGTCCCGGGTTTAGCCTGCGCCTGGGACAGGTGCCCTTGGGCGAGGGGGCCATGGGACTTCGAAAATAGGCCACCATATCGGGTAATATTATGCGATATGTTCCTGGTGAGTAAACACCTGCACCGAAGCCAGAACGTGAACGTCTGTCACTCCCAGCAGGGTCAGACGCTGCCATAAGAATGGCATGCCAACTCTGTTCAAATCTCAGAATCAAGTCAGTTGACAGTGGTGAATGCCTTCCAGTATTGTTCTATCCATGCTGAATATCGATATTAGGGTACCGGTGTGGTTTGTTTCGCAAAGCTCAGCGGCGGTCTGACGCACGTGCGTTCTCGTTTCAAACGTTCGCATCGAGTTCACATGGTCGTCTTTTGACAAGGCCATCAATGAAGGCAGTCCGGGCCCGGCGGCCCTGTAATTGGCTCATAACTACTACGACAGGGGTCTACAACGCGACATGTACTACTTAGCCTAGCACGCCGGCCGTACAACACTTGGTTGCCCAGCAACCATGCTAAACTGGAATCCGATGTATCCGAAGACCGTAAGCAACAAGCTTTCGCATGACCGGTCTTTTGGAATCCAATGGAGGGCTTTGGCAACGAGCCAGTGCAAAATCTATGCTACAAGGCACATGGCAAGAGCAGGCTCCGAAGGACCGAAGGCAACACGCCTGAATCGTTATAGGTAAAGCTTCACGCCCTAGGCTAATACGCTGAGGTAACGCACGTACTAACTCCGCCATACACACGGCGATGTCGAATGTCGAATGACCGGTGTCGACCGTGACGGGGCTCTAGCACTACTACTAATCTAGCAGAATTTGGGTATGTTTCCCCATGCATCTGTGGGTCTGAGGCGCCAAACATATTTGGATCCCTGATATGATTCAGTCCCACTCTTGACACTCCTGCCGATGCCAGGATTTGGGCCAGAATGTCATATTAAAGCTACTCTCCCGTAAACTTGTGCGCTAGAGAGCAACAACTACAACGTATTTTTTCCCTCGTGATATATAGACATTCCTTGAGCGGTGCGGAGACAATTACCCGTTAGCTTGTATGTAACGGTGTACCCGCCACACATTTATTAGTCAGGCTGGGGTCCATTTGGCTTATCTGATGTACTTACCAACGCAGCTGCTATGATCATTCGTCCTCGTCGTCATCGCTCTAGCTTGGAATCATGAACGTACGAGATCCGACGGCAGAACGTGACTACATCCCAATTGCAGACCACGCAATGTATGTATGGTATATTCCTTCCGAGCTGACTTATCTCATTTGGCTACCTATTAGCATCGGCAATTTGAGAACAGCTGCACTCGTAAGTTGTCTTCTCGGGTTCATGTCACTTGTCAGTCATTTCTGAGCGGAGTTCTAGATTAGCTTGGATGGTTCAGGTGGGTGGGTTCGAAGCATTTCCCAACCCGAGTCTATTTCGCGACCCTGCTTTGTGCTCGACGCTCGTGATATGTACGGAGACTGACTTGATCCCGTCTGTCACAAGTCGAAAGTTATTGCATTCCAAACTTTGATTCGCCGACCGTGTTTGCACGCATACTGGACAAGTACAAGGTCAGCCTTCTTCGTTTCTGTGGACCGACTTACGATCTTGTCCCATTTAGGGCGGCCATTTCTCTATCACGCCAACTGTCCCATTCGCTACGAAACAAAACTATTTGCCTAACTCTAACATTCTTCAAACAAAGTCAGTTATGTTGACAATGACAAGGGAGGGTCATCGACAGCTGACTATCCCATTTGTAGGTTCCTCAACGACGGGGGCGTGGTTAACGTGACAGGTAGTAACCACTAAGCTTGCTCAGCATGTGGATTCTGCTCACACGAGCAACTATAGATTTTTTACCTCGCCATGGGAATGGCGACAGTTCGACGCCTCCATTGTTCTGGCTCATCCGGCGGATCGAGGTACGCCTCAATTTGTGTTCCACAACGGCGCATATTGACTTGTGTCACACGACCAAGGTCATCCGTGGCGTCGCTGCTCTCAGAATGGAATGTGCCCCTGCGTTCAACTATGCTCGTGATAAGCATACGACCGAGTTCTTGCCTGACGACTCCGTAGAGCACTGTCACCAAAAGAAAGTTCGGTTCAAGTCTCCCGATCTTGAGCTCGACCTGCGCTACGTGTCAGAGGCTACTCTTGACAACGTACCCACACCCGAGGTAAACATCGACTACTTAGACCTGTCAACAAAGGGACATCTCGGACCGGCCGTGTGCTGCAACTTGTCGCTCGTTGAGGGTCAGAGAGTCACGTTCATCTTGAGAATATGCCCGGAAAAGACGGGTGTTCCGGAGGCGAGACCGACACAGGAACTTGCAGATAGGTTGGGTATCCCCCTTGAAAGTGGGTGCCTTTCATTGTGGAGCGATATGTAACTTATTTGGGTTAGTCTTGATCGCGGGCGCCTCGAAGATGAGGCCGCAAGACGATCCATTACTTACTGCGGTTTGTTACCCCACATTTTGTGTGATGGTGTTACATAAAGTAAACTTTTACTGCCACAGGACTTTCTGGAACATCTTTTCCATGTGCGATACTTTCCGTTGCTCTGTGTTGATCACAACCTAAAAAGTATCACTCAGTTAACCAACGATTATTGGAACAACTGGATACGCAAGTCCACATACGACGGGTCTTGGAAGGAAGCCGTGAACCGAAGTGCTCTTGCCCTCAAATTGTTGATATATGAGCCCACAGGCGAGTCGGAAGCTAGCCATTTTGATTGTGTTCTCCAACATCTGGACACCAGGTGCGGTCGTCGCCAGCCCCACATTTAGCCTCCCAGAGTACATCGGTGGCACTAGGAATTGGTACGTCGTCTAGTACGATACATCCATGTTTGACCCATATTCGGTCATTTAATTCAGGGATTACCGGTACGATTACGTCCCTTCCGTTGATTTTGTTACATGGTAAAGCTGGGCTGAAAATCAGTGCATCGTGGATCCGTGACTCATCGTTCACGCTTTATGCACTCATACGTCTTGGGTTTACTCAGGAAGCCAATGGTGCGTTAAGGCTTACAATCATCGTGACAGCTGGATTCTGAGACTAGGACAGCATATCTAGAGTTTATATTCGACAGACTGAGAGATAAAAACCCGGATGGATCCTTGCAGATCATGTGCGTGCGACCTTTACGGTTCGTTGTCGGTGTCGCTGACTCTGTCACAGGTACACGATCCACGGTATGCATTCAACTCACGAGGCGTTCATTAGTTTCTTAAGATGAATGTCATCCTCGAAACAGGGGGAAAGGACCTTTCAGAGATTGAACTTCCCCACTTAGACGGACACAAAGATCGAAACCTGTCAGGCGAGTGCTCTTCGATCTAGTGTCGCTTCGTGCGTTTTTGGCTCAACTCGGGACACAGGATTGGAAACGGCGCAGCGAATCACATCCAACTAGTAAGTCTGCGTGCCCTCATCACTATCGCTGTCGGCATTGACTCGTGTGCACAGGACATATACGGCGAATTGTATGCATCCCACTCACTTGCATCTTCCCATAATCACACAACATTTCGCATTAGAATGGACTGTATATACTTAGGCCAGAAGGTGCGTCAACATATCGTCCTTTCTTCTGCCAGCGACTCATTAGATCGAATTTCAAACAGTTCGGTCGACCTTTGGTACGTCCCTGTACGTTCTGCACACGAGACGATCCTCATCCGCGGCAACGTCGTAGGGATATGACACGTGGTAAGCCTGCGATTGTAAATGCGAACCCACTTTCAAGAGTTGTATAATTCGCATTTAGGGTACTTGTACGGGATCTGTAAGTCTTGCAATTGCCATTGATATATACACCTGTGCTCATCTGATAATGTCCTTAGCGTGGATTGTAAGAACAGCTCCAAACATGTTCTCTCACGGGGCTCACTCTATTCGTCCGTCCCGGCACAGACGTTGTCGATCACTGCCGTGAACCTGACTTGTGAGGTTTACTTTCGTATTACAATAATGCGAGGGACGACATTGAAGTTCCTCGTCCGCAGGTCCATATGGTCAGTCCGAGTCAGGAAGAGAAATCTCGAGTCTAAGTCTGTATGTGCTTATCACAGGGAGGTTCGGGGTAAGGATCGTCATTTTACGGTACGTGGGGTCTCATACCCTTGTCGCGGTGCCGACTCAATGGGGTGGGGTTTTAGTATTCCAAGGTCAGACTTTCCACTTTGGTCCTGTGATGGTAGGGATTGACAGTTTACATCCATAGATCATGCTATGGTGTGTTCTTTTCATTACTTCCACCCGCTTATCCTTGACAAGTAACCGCTCGTAAGGGTCGCGATCGACCGAGGTAATTTGCCGCCACCTCTGTGTCTAAATGCTCACTCCCAAACCCACGATGGCAGGAATTCGCATTGTCGAAAAGCGCTCCCTTCCATGTCCACAACGTTTGGCATGGTATGCAGCCCGCGACGCACTCTACGAAGAAATTATGACGAAAGCCTGGAATCCTGCGCTCAAGATTTTCGGACAGAGCTACGAGGAGACAGACGTGCTTGATTCGGCTGTACTCATCATGCCACTTGTTTTCTTCATGGCTCCTGTACGTGTGGCGTCCATTTCATGTTGTCATCGTGCAAATGGTTGAGCTGACCTCGTGTGAGTCTAGTCAGATCCGAGGTTTGTGAGCACCCTTAAGCAAATACTCAAGTCGCCGGAGAGGGGCGGGTTAACTTCCAATGTGAGACATTCCTCCACGCGTATTGACTTGAGCTTGTACCAACGATGCGACAGAATCTCGTCTACCGCTACGACGTCAGCTAAGACGGATGATGGAGTTGGTGGCAAAGAGGGGACGTTCTGCCTGTGTACTCTTTGGTTAGCGGACGACTTCTGTCTCTCCAACCTGCGTTCCCCGCTTATGGACTTTCCGTACAGGTGTGTGGAGGCCCTTACCCGGGCTGGAGAGTACGAACGGCCGTTGCTAACCCGCGCAATTGCAATGTTTGAGGTAAGCAGTTTCGCGCAGCCGTGCAGGGGAACCAGGTGTATAAATAAATGCCGAACAGGACTTCTTACTCTATTCTAACCACGTGGGCCTTTGTACAGAAGAAGTGTCTGATGCTGGGGATGCGTGAGTCGTGTTTACTGCTGAACGTTGGGCTGTTGTCCAAAGCCATCTTTGTGTAGACTTGGAAATGCAGTGCAAGGTTTCACGTACGTGATTTTCCGTCTATAGTTTGAGGTGTACATGGTTTTAACATGGGGACTTACCTTTTCTTCGCCCGGCCCTTCGTGTGTGTAGGCATGTCACGCTGATCTCGGCTGCGTACAACCTGTCGAGGACTTTGACTAGACTCAAGTATTGATAAGGAACGGACCTAGTGTTGGATTTGTACGATAGGGCTATTGGCCTAAGATGGGCTTTTGTGTCAATTGAAATGTAAATGTATTTGACCGTCGGGTTCTTCTGTGTCGGGTTATGATGTACTTACATACTATGGATGATTATACATTATGGATGGTGGTCTCCTAATTTACGAACGTGACCTTCCGTTATAGTGGACCACCTTGCAATGGAACTAATGATGTTGACAATTTCAAAAAGCATTGGCTGCATAACGGTGGGGCCGTGGGATCGAGCTCCCCAATGAAGAGGGAAGCAAAGGGAGAGACTACTGAGTGCTGGGAGTGGGATTGTAAGTAGGTGCTGGTGCACGTACTGCGGCAGCTCGGGTTGGATGATTGCAGCTTCAAGAGGGGAAGACATTTCGATTTCAGAGCCTGGATAAGCAAGCCAAGCCGATCAGAATAGATCTTAACGAAAGAGACGGACACAGGAGGCGATCTTGTAACCGCTTTTCAATGCTTCCATGCATTTAGTGTTCCAGGGTTTTTAAACGACGACAACATGCGTACAAGTGCAGTGAGCAACAGACTAAGGTAGTAGTTGTAGAAAAGCTGACGCGATGCCGAGGCTTATCAACTGTCTCAGAGGTGGGCGTAAGTACACGTGGCAGTGTATACGACCATACAGACGTCATCATCCGCGGGTAAAATACATTTTGGCTCCGTTTCTCGCCAGCTCCGCTTTGGCCTGACATGTATGAGGTAGGTGGGTAAGACAAGGTCGCCATCATGACGATGCGTACCTTGACCATGGTATGACCTACTGCGTTGTGATGCCTCCATATCTAGATGATTGGTTAGTCCTGTCAGATGCGACTGCTGCAAGACTCGGACACTGTACTTGACGATAATAGTATGCTAGCGCTACACCTTGCACTGCCATGGAGGTGCAGGTGGACCGCGCCAATGATGCCAGAAACGTACCCAGGCCAGTTATTGAATGCATACATCGGAGTGGTCTGGATGAAACCGCTGGAGCCGGGGATACCGATGACCCTGACAGAAAGAAGTGGGATGACAGGTTGACTGATGCAGGCCGCATGTACGCACCAGATCATGCTGAAAAGCAAATGGAAACCGCAGAAGAAAAAGAAGATACCTAAGAAGAATGCATATGAGACGGGACCTGGTAATGGTAGAAACGGAAAGAGTGCGGACAGTAATACAAGGCTTGTTACTGCAAGCATGGATTAACAGAAGTAAGTAGCGGAAGGGAGAAACAGCACAACTTTCATGTAACCATTGTATATTGGCCTGCACAAAGAAAATAAGCGTCGGCCGTGCGTTCAAGATATGGGATACGCTTCACCTATACCACAATAGAAAAGAGAGAAGGGGAATTATGATAGCCCAGCTTTCAGTGAGGGAGGGCGGGATGAGTGACATGTCCGTGAGGGAGAGAGTAGAAATACGATACCATACACTACCGCCGACGTAATCTCCAACGGCGTTTGAACGCGAAGCGCCGGTGGACAACCATACAAATATGTATCCGACCACGTTTAGCATCAAGGTAGTGAGGAGGGCTAACCACAAATAGCATAGACGGGTAATGAGGGGTCTGGAGGCTTCGGGGATATCGTCAGGGATAGAATGAACTATCAACTGGAATGCCTGAGGCTTTTGAGCGTGAGGTGAGGGACAGAAAAGGGGTGGACGGACATGGTGGCCAGTTGTTTCTACGGTGTCTCCTGATAGCTTCTGCTCTCGGGTTAGGTTCCTGCTCGCGCGCTTGCACTGGATCGCTCTTCCCCCGTTCTACATCTACTTGGAGGTGCTCAACTTCAGCAGTTAATCCAGGACTCGAGGAAGGGACAGGGGAAAGTGCTGCAGGAGAGAGCAGTGGTAGAGCACTGAGGCGCTCGGTTTCAAAAATTGGCTGAGGACTCAGAGATTGATTGGAGGGGACGCGGGGGTGAACTGCAGGAGGGAACAGCGGCAAAGCATTGTATGGTGGTGTGGGTGTCAACAAGACCCGACCATTGTCTAGAAAAAGTGATTTATTCAGCACGGAGAACAGGGCAACAGTGCTTACCTCCCATTTCTACTTGCTGCCTGCGTATATTGAAGTTAGTGTTGTGAGCCATGATGCTCTTGCATGCTGCACGAGGAATCGGTGGTACTTAGGCACACCAGCAAAATTATTTGTCACACAGGGCCGCAGTCCAGCATGCTAGGAGGCTAATACAGCATATCAGCCAGGAAGTTCCTCTGTCCAGTAGCTGTAACCGCGCTGTCACGCTGCAACTACTCGCTACACAGCCCAGTTCATTTGACTCTCGGACAGTGGAAATTAGAGTGGACACTCAGCACCAAGGTACCAACAGAAATTGGAATAGTCGAAACTACGGTCACGACACCTGATTGCCGCTCGTGTGGTACGACGTTCCAGGAGTAAGGACTTTGCAACAGCCAGACTGGTTGTACTTCAACGCACAGGGGCGTTTGACTGTGTTGTTATCCTGTTCGACAATCGCTTCATGCAAACGGGCATCGCAATTTTGACGAACTGTAGGCGGTTCCACATCCGCAACATCATGTACTTGCAAATCCGCCCACAGTTTATTGCAATGATATCGTCGAACAAAGACTCGAGGAAGCTACATTAGTAAGTAGTACGTTCAGGCTACATATGTTGGAATGTTATGTAACTTAGTTGACATTTATTTACTTTACAGTAAAATGCACTTCGAGTGAAAAATCGGGACTCATACAACGCTCAAAATCGAGTTGATATGGGTATACTACTGACAACATTCCGCGGGAGACATTAGGGTTTCCGCTCTACGAAGGGGATGCCGAATACTGTTCACGCAGACAAGTCGTTCTGAAATGGAGGATCGTTGAGGCCTGAGGCCTGAGGGTCGCACCGGCCCTCGCCATACAAAACGAAAGAAAAGTGGGGCTCTCAGTTTGATCAGGTGTGGGTCCGTGAGTCGTATTAGTGCCATCGCTACTTATCACCAAAATCGGATGCGGGGACAAGAGTGACAGCACTGAACTCATCTGACACTCATAGTGGCTGTGATATGCATCTCCCGGGTTTATGAGGTTTCATCTTGCACGAAGCTCCGACACTTCAATTTGTCAATGTCAGTAGTATATATATACCTTTTTCTAGAAGTTTTACTGTCTTTTTCACGTGACTTGTCACCCGTGAGAAATTACATCAAAAAAGATGCTCCAACCTTCGGTGCTCTCTAACTCGCCGACGCCAACGTGGAATTTGACGAAAACCATACCATTCGACTCCGACAGGTCAGGTGCATCCATCTACAAGGGTCCGAACAACAAATTCGACAATTTTAAATTTCGGAATTTCGAGGATCTCGGGATTCGCAGATAAGGTATGTCTGGGCTTCTCTGCAGCCGTCTGAGGCTTGGGATGGTGTTGTAGGCATGCCCCAGGGTCAGAAAACTGGTGCAGACATCCAATGGGCAGTTGTGCGGCTCTCCAAGTTTCTCGATCATGAAAGGATTGGGATGTGCCTCAATCTCTCAACTTGCATGGTTTGGTGAGTTTTGTTTCCACTTCCGTTATGATGCTCATACTCCTCCGTTGGCTCAAGGTGCGGTTCCTGGCTGCATGGGGATCATCTGGCCACCATCTCCTCATATCTGCATTCATGCTTGCTTCTAAGGTTATCTGCGATGATACCTATTCAAATAAGTCTTGATCTACTGCCGCACGTTGCAGGGATGTTTTAGCTGTGCGAGATCAGCCGGGCGGAGTGTGAGATGTGCTAGTATCTGGAATAGATACTCATTGTTATTTTTCTTTGTGGGTGGTGCTGTGGCATTTCTAGTGATGGACTACAGGCTACGTTGAATGTTAGTCTGAAATAAAGTAGCTGCATGAGGAAAAGTCATGTGTGGCTTCTCAAGTTTCATGAGTTTTTGTTCAGCATAGCTGCTGGCCAGGACTAGAAAACAAAACAGGGCGGTTTATTGAGCAACATTGGCAAATCGGAACAGGATACTAATTGTCTAGAGGTAAAACTTGCTTCCCCACTTTTACAGCCTGTAAGTCCATGTCCACATATGACCTGATGACGAGAGCAGTCCCAACCTCCACCCCTAACCATGCCTGAAGAGTTTCCACTGGGGCGTAGTCGCGAGAAAGCTGTGCAATGTTGAGGAATCCTTTTGCTCTTAAGACAGGTCCAAAGGCAGAAAAATTCACGGTAACATCAGCATGTGGATCACGACGTAGGCGTTCATCAAGAAATGAGAACCAACGTATAATCTCAGGAAAAGACACCATCTCAGGTGCCTGAGGTAGATCCTCATTTGGTAGGTCCGCTGCAGGTAGAGATGGTGTGGTAGGGTGAGAGCAAGACATTCACTCCGCAGTTTTGAGCTAAGATCTCACGGAGTTCATCCAAGTATAAATCCGGAGTCTTCTGTACAGTGCCCAAAAGGAACTGTGAGAGCAGGAAGGCGAGGTTTCAAACAATAGTAACACAGAATATAGAGAACGCTTACCTCAATGTCGATATCACGAAGGTGTTTACTTCTTGGCTTTTTTATCATTTCTTCATCCCCCTTGTCATTTGGTATCGTTCCAGTTGCATGGAAATGGGAAAGAACTCACTGAACTGTGCGAGTTGAGAGATTGAGGCACATCCCAATCCTTTCATGATCGAGAAACTTGGAGAGCCGCACAATTGCCCATTGGATGTCTGCACCAGTTTTCTGACCCTGGGGCATGCCTACAACACCATCCCAAGCCTCAGACGGCTGCAGAGAAGCCCAGACATACCTTATCTGCGAATCCCGAGATCCTCGAAATTCCGAAATTTAAAATTGTCGAATTTGTTGTTCGGACCCTTGTAGATGGATGCACCTGACCTGTCGGAGTCAAATGGTATGGTTTTCGTCAAATTCCACGTTGGCGTCGGCGAGTTAGAGAGCACCGAAGGTTGGAGCATCTTTTTTGATGTAATTTCTCACGGGTGACAAGTCACGTGAAAAAGACAGTAAGGGCAAGCGATGAAAGCATCGAATGGCCAGGTACCTGACATGAAAAGTAATGACTTCGGTCCAGCGGATATGCGCTGCACACACCGGTCAGGTGACGTTGCAGATGAATCACTGATACACAGTTTCTGTCGTCACGAAGTTGATGCAAATTAAGGCAATAGAGGCTTACCGCCAGGTCTGTTCGTGTTCCAATCTGTTGTGGAGACTGGTCTTTGAGCTGAACCCTTACATTTAGTTCTCCAAGGAACTTGAACACAGTCCATGATAGGGTGGTACGTCCGAAATACCAACTCATGTAGAATTGTAAGTACGAAGTGGAGTGGATGTCAAACTCCGCCACGTGTCGGTTGAATAATCGACCGTTTGCATGCCGTCACTCGCCGACACCCGTCCAGCAACACTACGGAGCACCGAGGCGATAGAGTTCTGTGAGTCAGCCTGTGGACCACACCAGATGCTCATGCGGTGTCTGGAGCTCCGCTTGTCTCATGTTGGCCCATTCTGGCATCAATGCTGAAGACTTCTGCTGGTGTGGCTAATTGTACCTCCCTTGCGACACAGCTGCTCGTTGCAACTCCTCACACATTTAATGGTACTTTTGATTGACATCTTTCCAATCGTGACTCAATTACAGTTATCTGCCATTATCGTGGCCAGACAGAGTCAGAGTATGTGAATTTTGAGCCAAACTTTACAAGAGCGAGCCAAAACCTCTAAAAGGTCCCGTAGCTTGGATCTTACAGGATAGTCGAATGCCTCACGCTCATGCAAGTCTAATTGTAAACCAGACATTATCAGGTGTGTATGAGAACTTTCGAAGGTATGGGTAGGTTTTTTGATATTTCAGCCATGGTTATCCTACCGCCACGCGCTGGTGTCAAGGCACTGGAATCCGTGTCAGTCTGGCTGGCTTCTATTCACCCATCCCTCCTTGTTCCCCGAACTCAAACCTCACTCTCGATGCTCTTCGTGCCTTTGTTCGACAACACCTTGAATTGCGGAAATGAGGGAGGAGCTGGCATAAACTAATTTCCGTGTTTGATGTTCTAATAGCACCAGTTTTGTGGGTTTTTTCTCCAATCCTAGTGATCAGGTCAAAGCGACTTCACATGCCCAACGTACTCGAGTGCGTCCCAGAGTACGGAGCCCGTGGAATGACAAGTTGTAACCGTTATGCGGAATAACGCACAACGAACCTTTAGCTGGGAGGACTGGGAAACGTGTACCAGGCAGGAATAACATATGCTAGGGCTACCTTCTCTCCAGATATAATTGTCCGTCATTTGTGGCGTAGTTCAAGTCCCCCGTGCCTGGGTTATGGTCATTGATAAAAATAGTCCCCGTCAAGGGCGGGAGCCTGACGCTCTTCTGATGGCAACGGAGTTCTTTGCCTGCTTCCCCACTTTGGGCGGTCGGGGAGATGGCAGACACGTGTCTCGAGAACGTTGATATCTGACTGTTCACCAGGCCAAGGCGCTGGATACTGCTCTTTTGTGTTGGTAAACCCGGGAGCAGGTTTATATCAGTTTGCACTGTGGCTACTCATCTTTGGCGCCATCATGGGCTTTGGACCAGGAGGTACGCCTCCTCCATGCGGACTTTTACGGGCACAAGAACAAGAATGCTTCAGTCATATGGATAATATTAATGTCCGATGCTGGCTGTACGACTTCTTACCTCGGAACCGGAGTTACTATTGAACAAACCAATAGGAGACGTCACATGAATGGGAAGTGGGATTTCCTCGAACAACAGTACATGAGGTCGAAATTGAAACTTCATCGAAACGTTTTTAATTTAGGCACAGAAGTCGACGATGATTGGCGCACAATCGTCTCAATCACGTTTTAGGGTGGGAACGGGTGTTACGGGAAGTCTCATGGTGGCCCTCCAAACTTTCAGGTACGTGGGTGAAGCCATTCTCCTATTGAAAACGGGATCCTGTTGGAACTAGTGACCATTAGTTTGGACTACAGACGAGGGAACGTCCGGAGTCGGAAGGTACGTCCTATTATTTAGTGGAAAATTGAAGTTGGGGCGGACAGATATGAGTTCAGAGAAACTCAGGATCGATCCCAGTCCCCAGGCTTCGAGACAGGATTCTGGAATGTGGGTTTACTTTTGAGGCACCGGGGGAGAAACGAAGGCAAGAAGCACGCACAGGAGGAAATGTTCTGACATAATTATTCACCTTCCGGAAGGGCGAAGTCAATCGAACAGCTTCTGTGCCTTTATCGCGCTGTAGACCAACTCAACTTATTATAGCTTCGCTCGGGAATTTAAAGCTGCCTCTGACCTGCAACCACCTGATGAGAGGTCCGAGGGTTCCCTCCTTCCAATTAAACGGACTGTGAAGACGCCACGTAGACATTGCCAGGGTCCTCATTGAAGTTCCTGTTGTCTATCGCGGCTAGACCAATATCTGTCAACGAATTTTATGGATAACATCAGACAGAAAGTCAATTCCCACAGAAGACCTCGCAATCCGCAGGAAGTCGTATGACTCGAGAGGCCAATGCCGTAGTAGCCACGTGTGTTTGGTTCCGATGGAAACGATAACGTATTGAGCGTTTCTCAGTGGCTGCCGGGATGGCTCGTGATCCACGACTGGATGAAACTTCCGGGGTCTATTGGCAACCTCTATACATATATACATACTTGGGTATGGGATGGGATGGGATAAATTTAGCTGACTACGCTACAAAAGGTAGCTCAGGTATCAACAAGAGTAAATACCTCGCCAGCCTGAAGACGGACACAGAGTTTAGGAGGGTAAGAGGTAATGTAGGTGATGTGGAAAACCAAAAGGTGAAAGCTGGAAGGGCATAGCAGAGTGCTGACTTCCCGCGCGTTTATACTCTCCCCAAATCCGCCCGGCTAATAAAATACACTCTTCACATGGCCTAGGGCACGCCATGATTATGTAATTGTCGGTCGTGTCTGCATTTCGAGTACCCTAGCAGTCGCCATCACATAATGGGCATGTCGGCCAGGCAGTTGCGTCTCAGCCCCGGCAGGAAAACTTTCAAAGAGAAGCGTTGCTCATGATACCGTCCGGGAATTAGGCTGATTCGCCGAGAATAACGAAAAAAGTACGTAGCCGCGACGGTAGGAGTCTGGGGTCAAGCCATCCACACGAACTGCCACGAACAATCAAAACAACATCACCTGTGTGAGTACCCTCACGGTCATGACAGGCCGTTGAAGGGTTTCGCTGGGCAGGCCCAGCGGACTTCTTCTTTTGTGGTACATATATAAGACCTTGTGAACCCTCCCACACGCTAGCCTTTTCCTTCCCTAACTAAATAATGTCATCCAGCGATATCAACTGCGGTTCAGGTGGAGGAGCAAACACCTACACTGGACTTCGCATAGCTTCTATCTTCATCATTTTCGCAGGGTCTGGTTTCGGCGCACTCTTCCCTGTCCTTGCCAGGAGATCCTCATGGCTTCATGTCCCTGCACCCCTCTATGAGTGGGTTATGCTCTTTGTCGTAATCATCCCTTTCTTCTGATCCGTTAAAAAGATTTGCCAAATATTTTGGTTCCGGCGTCATTGTACGCAACATCGACTTGTTTCACACACAATTGTCGTTCGTCTGACGGAAGATTAGATAGCCACCGCATTCATACACTTGTTGAGCCCAGGAATTTCCGAGCTCACGTCTCCATGTCTATCTCCTGCATGGCAGGAATATGTACGTGTGCCCCATTTTAACCGGCACGATCCAGTGAATTAACATCCGTTCTCTAGCCGTATGCATTCGCATTTGCGATGCTCTCTTTGTTCTCCATCTTCATCGTCGAGCTTGTGGCCTTCCGGTGGGGAACAGCGAAACTCGCCGCACTCGGCGTAGCGCATGGTATGCTCTTCCGCTTCCTACTAGCCTTATCTACCTAAACCCTGTTAGACGCCCACGGCCATGGTGTCGCCTCGCACGCTGCGCATGGGCCCGAAGCATATGTCGACAGGAACGCCTCAGCAAAAGACTCCCAGTCAGACAAAAGCGACCTCGAGACCGGCCATGGAGATTTTACTGTCGAAAGCGATGTGCTTGCTCAAATGATTGGTGTATTTATCCTAGAGTTTGGTGTATTGCTTCACAGGTGAGTATATATACCTTGGACCTGACTTCTAGACTGAGTGTGCCTGCAGTCTATTCATTGGTCTTACACTTGCTGTTGATGAGAATTTCAAAATTCTATTTGTCGTCGTCGTTTTCCACCGTGAGTGTCGGGTGTTTCTCCTCGGCCTGAATCTTGACGCATGGAACAGAATTGTTCGAGGGCCTTGGATTGGGTTCTCGTCTATCACTCTTAAAACTTTCGCCGCGGTATCACTATGTTCCTGTAGTAGCCGGGATTTTCTATGCCATTACTACGCCGGTCGGTATCGCTGCCGGTCTCGGTGTCCGGAGTACATATAACCCGGGAAGTACTACGGCTTCGATCGTTAGTGGTGTCATGGACTCGCTCAGTGCTGGCATCCTCCTATACACCGGTCTGGTGGAGGCAAGTAGACAACTCATACTACTTCTCCACCCTCTTTCTCACTTCGTCTTTCCCGCAGTTGCTCGCACATGAATTCTTGTTCAACAAGGAAATGCAGAATACATCCAATGGCAAGGTTGTGTACGCTGTAACGTGCATGCTTTTCGGAACGGGCATCATGGCGCTTCTTGGCCGATGGGCATGAGAAGCTTGATCTGCGTGTAAAGTATACTGACAGCGTACCCACACTAGTACTACATTAGTGTAATATATCAGGTCCCCTTCCATTCCCACTGTAAAACCGAGGGGTGAAATTTACATATGCAGGTAGATGACACTGTCAGTAGTCGTCGGGGGATATTGGCACCGGTTGGGGCTCTTTTATAATGGAGGCAAGGTACTCGTACTTACAAATGTGGGTCGACATGGATAGAGTAACTCCCAACACGGTGTGTACTTCAGCTGACTGCTGATACAAGGGCGACGATCGGCACCAACCCCTAATCCCAAGCTGCTAGTCCCACAGCCCTATTAGGATGTGAGGTGTTATCGATAAGAAAGGCCACCCACCTGACAGGCACCTGTCCTAATAACCAATCAAAGAGTCTAGGGTAAAGCTCTGCTAAACCGAGATTGGCAGTCCTCACTCCTTTGTAAATGTTCCGCGATGAGGCAGACTCACATATGACATCGCACGAGATGGCCCGATAAGGGGTATTAGGGACTGGGGTTGACATACTGACCAATCGGTGTGAACTACAAGACAGAGGCGAGGCTGGTACTACTGCCTTATTGGTCCCCACCGGAGTGCCTTAATACCCTCATTCTCCCGCCCAACGGTGCGTGGTCCAAATATCGAGGAATCCGCAACCTTTTCCAGGCGCTGAGTTTCTCGCCGAATATATGTCACGAGGGTGGACATCAGCTCTGGATACGATATATACCTGCCGTGGGAAATTTTTACATAGATGGAGCGACGGCAACAAATGGAACCAAAAAAACCCACCGATCACTTTCCTGCGAGGGAAAATCATGCACGCCACTTTTGTCATCTTTGATTTCTTCTGCATCGATATCCAACTTATCCACACGGTCTATCGCACCACCGACGAGGTTCACTGATCGCCTAAATGGGGAACGGATTTCATCGGATTTAACTCCGTTTTCGTTTTGGAGACCGACGCCTGCGGCCCCCCGGGCACCCAGGAGGTTACGCCAGACCGCTGCCGCGAGCTCTGCATCTCCGCGTACGAGGCCGAGGTCCATGCTCATGCCTAGACCAGCCCACTGTTCTTTAAGGATCTTCATCTGTCGGACGATGATGCGTTCAGGGGCGCGACCGCGTTTCTGGGCTTTTGCGTATGCGGCGGGTGACGGAAACGTGTCCGGTGGCGGGATTGAGGACGGAGGGGTGTAGAACTGGATTGGTAAATACGGAGACGTGTATGATGCGTTGTCGGAGCGAACTTGGGGTAGCGGTGCAGAATTTTCGGGGGAGTTTGGTGACGGCGGGGAAGGCAAACGAGGAGGCAATACACCAGGTTGGAGGACGTACCGAACGCGTTCTTCGACGTCCTGGAAAAAGTGATCGATCAAACCTTGGATATGTTGCGTTCCATGTGGAGCGGGGAGCGAACGAAGGCGGACAGTGAGAAGCCAGACATGGAAGTTGGTGATCGTAAACCAAGACTGAAACGTCGGCGGAAGCGCACACTCTGCAAGGCCAATACGTGAGACACGAAACACAAGACCGAGAAGGCAACGTGGACATGCCATTCTTCCAGAACTCCGCTTCTTCATCTGCGCGTTTGGCACAGAGGTGGTTATATAAATGAAGAGCACGCCGGTTAGCCAGCTGCTGGGGAGACCCGTATCCGAGCGTCCGAGCGAGTCCGAGAAAGATGTTATAAAGGACCGGATTTGATTTAACTTTCTGGGTAAGCCAGGACTGCTGACGAACTGGGGGTGTCTGCGTGTTGTTTTGTACGTCCTTCGAAGGTGACGAAGAGCATCGTATTGAAACTGGTTGACGATACCGTCGAACCTGACGGACTACAGAAGACGCACGGAGCAGCGGACGAGACGCCATTACCCCGGCTGTTTTTGACGGCCAGCGACGGGTTGAGCAAGACAAACGAATGGATTACGTAATCAACCACCATTTGGAGGCAAATCTGAAAAGCCAAGTCTTGCTGTCCACTTTACGTACGGGAATGTGCTTGATGCATGATCGAGGGTGCAAGACGAGCTGTTGAAAATGTCCAAAGGGATCCTTTGGTCCTGATGTCCTTCCCACCGGCGCGACTGGGAGGGTACTCAGCCCTAGGGATCATTGCTACTTCCGTGCTACATGGGCAAGATAAAGGGACTCCGAGGTAGATATCGAATTACCAGTGCCTCCAAAAACTGAATTCTGCGTTCGTCTTATCTGTCGGGACATCTTCAACAGTAGCGTCCATTTGCTCACAAACAATGTCATGTTTCATTGCAGCCATGTTGGAGACGTACAATCCAACGATAGGGTGTCAATTTATATCTTGATCGCGGTCAGTGACAATACTTAACTGAGTACCAACCTAGTTCCGCGACCGATTCAGTCACTCGAGCTGTTGCTGGTGGGCGCGTACAAACGTTTGTGACTATGTTATCCACCCATGTTAACTTGGAGTTTCTCAAACCCTTGACCCACGATGGCCTGGGTGCTGCGATCAGCCCCCACGATAAGCGCATTCAAGTACTCATTCTGGTGGTGTATGTAACATGCACGTTACACGCAAGTCACCTTAGTAGTATCGTTTATACATTCCTATCCTACGGCCGCCGAAAGAGAGGTATGTTTCAGCTGCTCTTTGAAGTAACCCGCTTCGCCTTACGATTATACCCACAGTACTGGAGCAATGGGGCAAGATATATCAAAAATGTTGGATGGTCTGGTGCTGGCTTTCCAAAACTTACATAGGATCAACAATCCAACCCTGGAGGCCATTGCGCCTGCCAATGACAAAGAAAACAAAGTGGAAGCTGCGCAGAAAGCACAACAGGAAGCAGAGGAGCGTCTCAGGAGGGGAGTGCAACCAGTCGTCTTACCCACCCCCGAGGAGGTCGTGGCGGCAAAGGCAAGGGTGCAATACCAAGACAGCTTATTCCACTTTGCCGTCGCAGGTATTGCTGGGAGCGGGAAATCATCTCTGGTCAACGCTCTTCGTGGTCTGCGCAATAGCGATACCAGTGCTGCTCCCACCGGAGCTGTCGAAACCACAGCCACAATTGGTCGATACCGGGATTCAAATCGCCGGTTGCCATTCGTGTGGTATGACATTCCGGGGGCGGGGACCCTCAATCAGCTGGGTTGGCAGTACTTCAATAACCAAGGACTCTTCGTATTTGACTGCATTATCGTCCTCGTCGGCGACCGCTTCACACAAACGGACATTGCGATCTTGGAAAATTGCCGACGATTCCAGATCCCCACTTATATCGTGCGATCGAAGGCAGATTTCCGTATCCGCAATCTCATGAACGATATGGGCTATGACAGTGATGATAGCGACGACGAGTCACAGTATGAGACGATGTATAACGCAGCCCGTGAACGTTATATCTCCGACACGCAGGCAACCGTGCAGCAAAACCTTGGGGATGCAATGCTACCGGTGCAAAAGGTCTACCTCGTGTCCAACAAGGTTTTGTTATCCGCGGTTAAGAAGCGCGTGCTTCCCAAGACGGCACTTGACGAGATGGAGTTATTGAAAAACTTACTGGAGGAGGCCTGTGCTCGTCGTTGCGTTGCACCTGAGGACGAAGCTTGAGACTTGCTGTACGCGAGCGCGCGGCATCCGCTTCACAGCAGTGTTGCTCCGATCATTTGACACAGTTCAGTTTAGCTACACATTCTGTGGATAGTATGAGATGCATATGAAAGAAAAAGGGGGATTATGCAGTGTATGCGTGTGTAGTGCAAAGATGGGGGCGAGAAAAAAAAAGTAACAATGAGTACCCCTGGAGCCGTAGCAGGTCGAACTTTGTCCTTCAGTGAACGCACGGACCCAGGACCGTACCGTTCATTTGCGTTGCATCACTTCGGGGAATGCATCGGCGCGCGCAAGCTTCTTCGAGTAAGTCTCTTATCAACTCCAACTCATGGATCGTGTTTGGGGATAACACGCGATCTTTCACGGCAGACACCATTGTTTTGTGGGAGACAACGTAAACCCTTTGGTCAGGTAAACCAGCTTCATCGAGATTCTTTTTAACGGTTGCCCGCGTCTCGGCGATGTGATGTTCGCGGGCAGTATTGTACCTCTCCGCGTGACGGGTTCCACCATCGGTCTCACTATCGTAGCCCATATCAGTCATGACGTTGCGGATGTGGACGTCCGCTTTAGAGCGCACGATGTAGGCGGGGATTTGGAATCGGCGGCAGTTTGTTAAGATGGAAATGTCTGTCATAGTGAGGCGGTTGTCGAAAAGAACGATGATGCAGTCGAATACGAAGAGACCTTGCGAGTTGAAGTACAACCAATCTGACTGATTGAGAGTACCTGCACCTGGGATGTCGTACCATACAAACGGGAGCCTTGGATTTGGATCGGGGTATCGATCAATCTGGGAAGTGGTTTCAATGACGCCAGTGGGAGCTGCACCGGCATCGCCGTTGCGCAGACCGCGGAAAGCGTTGATGAGCGAAGATTTCCCACTACCAGAGACACCTGCTATGGCAAAGTGGAAAAGCCCGTCCATGTACTGTACTCTTTCCTTTGCAGCTACTAGTTCACGGGCGGACGGTATGACGACCGGCTGCACGCCTTTCCGGAGGCGTTCTGCCGTAACTGCTTGTGCCCGCTTGGCGACCCACACCGTCTCTGGGGGTGCTGTGGCTGCTTCCTCTGCAGCAGCTCGCGCGGTTCTTTGGGCATAGTCCCTCCCATCTTTAGCACCATCGAGGTTGACCATAGTTGGGTTGTCGCGGACATGCGAATCGACGACAGAGTCAACGATATTGACAATGACTTTGGCAATCCGATACGCGTTGTACAGTACGATAGGAATGGTGCTCGCGGCCTGACCCATTGTGTACAAGCCTGTAGTCTGCCAGACAAACAAAAGTAGTGATGGGGCTAAGAGCGCAGGTAAGAGAACATACCTTGGACGATGACTTGACCAAAGAAATTAAAGTCGAAAGTGAATACTGGGGCAACGGGCAAGTTACCAGAGCGTCAGCTCAACTTCGCCGATTTAGCTAGGCATGTGGTAACCCCTCTGCCCACGCGTTGAAAACCCAATCAACCACACTAATAGGTAAGGTCTGATCCAGTATCGCGGACAAACAAGGGCATTTGGCCGAACAACATCATGCTAAGCGTCTGCTCCGGCAACGACACTCCTGTGGGTAACTACGTTTACCACTTTTCCCCCTAACGAACGACGGGTCTTTTCATACAGTTCTCGCGTAGATTATCACAAAATACCTCACACCACTTTCTCTTCCCCGCGATTGCTACCAACACTTCCACTCCCACTCTCTGCCATAATCACTAATATACTCAGTACCAGTAGTTAGTAGAGTGTATAATGTCGTCGGTGACCTGTCAACTCGTATTGTAGGCCTCCGCTGGTGCTGGGTACATATCCAATCCCATTCAGGGTTATAACCATACCATGTTGCGATATCGATGATCTCCAAGTGTGGCATAATAGTTGAAATGTATGCGGCGACATCACTGCTTTCCGAAACAGGGGACCTGTCGACTCCCATATACTTCACTGGGGGGAGGGTTTCGGACCTACGTCGAGTAGCACCTTCAGGAACATGTGTTGCATCGAACATTAAGGTAAAGTGCGTGAGTCTCGAGCAGCGATGTAGAAGGGCCGTCACTCCTCGTAGTGTGAGGCGAATTAGAGGTGACTCTCTGCCTCGTTGAAATAGGTGGAATACCTCCAAGTGCGGCCAAGAAGTGACTATATCCTCGAGCTCATTGTCTGTGAGCGTATGGCTATAAGGCGTCTCCAACGCAATGACCCTCAGCTGATGGCAAGCTTGGTAAGGTTCCAACGCAGGCCGTGGGCAAGTGGAGGGAATTTCATCGTAGGGATGCACATTGGAGAAGGAAGACCAGATGAATTCTAGAGCCTTGCATTGCAACGAAATCAGAGACGACATATCGACTAGTGCTTGCCAAGACTCCCCGTCATCTTCAGGTGCTGGGAAGTAGACACATATCTCAACGACTTTATTGAGGCAAGTCCAGCGGAAAAAGTCTGTGCACGATGCAAGGGACCTGGCTTGGATATCGAGAGTATGAAGTTGCGGGAAAATGTTGCCGCTGGGATGATCTGGCCCAGGACCAAGCTGATCAGGAAGGTACATCTCAAGCTTTCGCAATGCCTTCGCCTGAGCAAGACTGCTGAGCAAATCCCAGGTCACTTCAGACTCAACAATCTCCAGATTGCAAAGCTCGGAGACTACCCTGGAAAACAGATATGCAGCTTCATCGAGAACCCCGTAGTATTCTAGCGAAACCATACTCAAGATGCGGATGTTTGGGCTAAGCGCTGGTATGGAAGGCAGGTCGAGATTGGCATAGAATGAGCCAGGAATCTCAAATCGGAGGGCAGACAAGTGAGGTCCCAGAAGAAGACGGAAGATACGAATGATGGCCTGGAACTCCTCCTTGGAGTCCTTGGTGTGATTTGTGCCAAAATAGCCTGGCACTTCGAATGATAATCGACGAAGGTTTGGGAAAAGAAAGCTAGAGTCTGGCGGGGAGGTGAGGAAGGAAAACCACGGCGGAACGGCATTATCATAGTGCGGTTCAGGATCGAGAAACATATGGAGTCTGCGAACGCGACTCGAGAGTCGCCGGACAGCGCTCCAGTCGTTGTCACTGAGTGGACGTGATAATGTCATGCACTGTTGGAGGTGTCTCTCTGCCTATCCAATCAACATAATTCAATGTAGGTTCTTACTGCGTCTGCTCTCGACATAACTCTTGCAGAAGGGAGACTCAGCAAGACAGGTTCGAAGGCGGTCAGAGTCTCCCAGATCAAATCCATAGCTGGTTCATAGAAGGTGCGGCAGGTCCTGGCCAACGCACACAGCGTAGAGCCGTTATCTTCGATGTATCCAAATATGAGTCGCAGAATCTCGTCCACAGAAAGGCATGGGTGCATCATGGAGGTCGGCGAACAACTAAAAGCCTCGAGGAGGTACCTGATAGAATCGGTCGTGCCGATACTGGCCACGTGCCAGGTCAACGTTGCAGTCAACAATTTACTTTGTAAAGGGGCCCCACCTTGTGAAACTCTTGGAACTTCCACAATCACGCACTTGTACCTCCTATGCAACCGTCGCACGTACTGATGCGCCAGCCGTAGAATTTGAACAGGTCGAATAAAGGTGTGGTGAATCATTACTACACTGAAGTGCTGATGCACTGGAGCATCATCAAAAGGTGTTTATCAAGTCGGGCTCGCGGGCTGTGTACATCATGAATTTGGTATCAGAGGATCTGACGCCTGTCAGGTGGCAAGTCTCGTCATTATCTAGTCTTTCCGCCAGATTCAAGTTCTTCTCTTCTCAGGTCTCCATCCTTGTCGCTCGCAGGAAATCGCAATCTAGAATATGCTTCTATAGTTCGGACTCGGAATGACTAGCGGCAATCCACCCATCACCTTATGAAGTCACCGCCTCCGCAGTCTCTGTTCGACTCTATCAGGCTTCGATGTTTCCATGATGAACACATCCTTTCCAATCTTGCCGAAATGTCTTGGACGTCGGAGAGAGAGAGAATTTCTGTATTTATATACCGCAACAAGTAGTCTACTACTACTAAGACGCGGTGCCCATTGGGCCCGTAGAGTGAGATGTAAAGCAAATACTACCGTATGGTAATGGTGAAGTATCACGAATAGTTTATTGTTGGCATGTGAGAGGATATGTACGCGTGAAAATAAACAAAGAAACGGTGTAACGTATGGTGATAGAGCGAGTTTAAAAGAGAAACTAAAGGGAGGGTGGCATTACTCTGGGACAGAGGATCTTGGACGTCGGAGACTCGTTATCTTTCTGAGGCTGCGTACTTTCAGAATCGTATCTGAGAGCCTTCGCTCCCCCCGTCCGGTGAATCTGCTTCAGTATAGTCGCAGGTTAATCATACGTGTTGTGTCATACTCGTACAGTCCCGATTTCCAATGCCAATCGTGGGACTTCCTCACAATCCAGATTTCTCCTGCATTCTCAAGCGAGTCAACGACTTCGTGAAGGTGGCGAAAGCATTGGAGTAGGGGGAGTCGTAGTCAGGAGAGGTTCAGTGAGGCTTAGTCAGCGCAGTAACATACGGACACAAACGGACTCATGTACATCACGACTGGACTACCACCAGGACTTCTGGAGTCGCACTGTGTCATCGTGGTGACGAGAGCAGATTCAGTCCACCACCGTACTACCGTACCACCGTATCACCGCACAGCAGTACCACCGAACCGACAGAGAACACGCCATTACCGCACGTAGTACACGTGCCAGAGAAACAAAACGAGCTACGTAGAACCAGCCAACTGTATCACTGACCAAACTGTCTCGCAGACTCCCCCAATGAGACGTGCGGGGCTGCTTTCTGCCCACAAACCCAGTCACCCCCCCATCAGTCCCGTCTCCATTGGGTACCACCCCAACAGACAACGAGTTTGTCTTCCCGTCAGAACCTCAGTCTCCCACGTCACCTCAAGAATTCGCATCTACAAGGGGACTCCCACCAACTAGAGCGGCATCCCCAGCCTCAGAGACAGACAAGTACCTTAGACCCTACCCAGTGACGATACTGCCCACACCGCCTATATCGGCAATACCGAGCAATAGAAGAGGACGGGCACTCACAGTACCATCACCACCCACCGGTGCTGCATCAGTACCACCGCCAGCACCAGCTGCTCCAACAGCACCTACCCTACCAACCCACCCACCCCCGCCAACACAACCAACTCCAGCACCCAAACCAACCCTACCAGTACGCCCAAGAATGATGGCGGAAACGGTATCACTGTTTTATGGAGAACGGTTGTCAATGGAAAACCCCAGTGACTTCCTGAAAGCGTTCAACAGGAATATTTTGCTCTTGAATCCACAGGCTACAGACGCACAAAAGATAGATGCGTTAGTGAACTACCTAGGAACCGGGTCACCAGCAGAAAGGTGGTACCAAAGCCTGGCAGGAACGCAGCTAACGGTATGGGCAGACTTCGTCAAAGAGTTCAACACAAGGTGGCCCCCCATTGCAAGCGCAACACAAACGTCGGAGGAATATCAGGTGGAGCTGCTAGCGCACAAGATGGCGGAAGATGACGTGGGAACGATCAAGATGGTAGGACGGCAAAAAGTATGGGCGCACGTGAAGTGGGCAGAGGAAGCATGGGAGTTGGCGACGTTAGCAGGAATCCAGCAGGGATCGACGTTAATCTGGCAGGTGAAGAAACAACTGCCAAAGGCCATACGGAAGCAGTTGGATGATGAATATACGGACTGGGCAGCGTTCACGAAAGCAGTAAAGGTCATAAGCACGACAAAGCTGAAGCAGGAGAAAGAGGACATAGAAGTGAGGAAGCGAGGGATCAGAAGCTGCTTCAGAGGATGGAGGCGGTGAAACAGGCGACAACGGCAGATCTAACAGCGCAGCTGCAACGCCTCACAATAGGACAAGTAGCCGTGTCCCGTACTGCCTCACACGCAACGCCTCCGATAACATCGACAACAACAAGGTTTTCCCTGCAACAAATCCCACGACGCGGCTCACCATATGCACCACCTACAGAGGAAACCAAAGAAGTGGTGCGAAAAGCATTGGAGCAGTTCCTGCACCAACAAGCCGACGAGGAGGGTCAAAAGAAATATGCAGCGCAACTCTCAGCATGGACAGCGAGACACAGGGAAACTACACGAATTACGGAGCACACGCCGTACCCCCTCACACTGCAAGCATTTCACAATTGTTCTTCAGAAAACATGCTAAAAATATTGAAGAAAGTGATACTCTTTTTTCACAGGTGTTTTCAAAGAGAAAAGGCAAAAATAATATTTTCTTTTCTTTGCATGACTTGCCACAAAACATTGATTGATGGTAATACCCATTAGTGCAGAAGCTAATCAGCACTACCATCAATTCATGTTTGTCCACAAAAAAGACAAAGAAAACAAAATATTATATTTGCATGTTTTCTGTGAACACAGCCCAAATAAAAGAGTATCTCTTTTTTCAATTTTTTCAAGATATTTTGGCATGAAAAATTGTGAAATGCTTGCAGTGTCAGGCCAGGAACGGCAACAATATGTTCGGGGGAATGCTTCAGATGTGGAACGCACGGGCATGGAAGCAAAAACTGCCCTATTCCTGAAGGGGACCCCGTGAGGCTGAGCCACAACGAAACTGCTTGGAGGGCACTATGCAACAGAACCTTGGGACCATTCAATAAGAGCACCGCATACCACATCAGACTCGTAGCGCTAGATGATCAGGGAAACGAGGCAGGGTCGCTGTGAAGGACAGCACAACGACCCCGGAACTCGGAGTATCTACGGTAGCACCGCATGACTTGCATGTACAAGGCGTTGAAACAGGTATTATCGATCTGTATTCCACAATGCAAGAAACGCGACACAGCATACCAAACACAACGAGCAAATCTGTCCCATTCGTACACTCAATCACGATAAAGAATAGCGGTGGTGCAAACGTACAGCTACGTGCGCTATTCGACGACGGAGCCATGACCAGTGCGATGGCACAGTCCACGTTCAACGAAGTCAAAAACATCCTAAAGGGATGGCAACCATCAAATCAAGCACTACGTATGGCAAATGGGGCAGTAGTCCCATCAGAAGCAACGTGGACAGGCACAATCAACATCGAAGGGGCCGAAATCACCGGAACCTTCGAGGTCTTCGACAGCGCAGGCGGATGGTCCTTCCTCTTCGGAAAACCGTTACTCAAAGCGTTCAAAGCGATCCACAACTACGCTACGGACGAAGTGACAATTACGGACGACAATACGACAACGACGCTGAAGAACCAATTCGCACTCACCACCCCGCTTTCAGCAAGCGAGACAAAGAACAACGTGGTGTATGAAATAAGCAAAATGGACGCCCAGCAAACAAGTGAAACCGGCAATATCTTCACTAGACAAATGGACCCATTCGCACCAAAGCGAGTCGAGTACATCCTACAGAACGTTACAATCGGTGATGATCTGATGGCGGAAGAAAGGGAAGAGGTTAACAGGCTACTGACAGAGTTTGCAGACGTATTTGCTTGTACGCTCAGCGAGGTCCTGCCAATACCTGGGGCGAAAGTCGAACTGAACATCAAGGATGACGTAACCCTCCGCACCACAGTATGCCAAAGACCAATGAACCCTCCTCAAAGACAATTCATGAACAAATGGGTTGATCAAATGCTTGACACAGGGCTAATCGAACAAGCAGACATACCGCACATCAAACACGTCGCACCAACGGTACTCACCCAAAAGGCGCATGACGTCAACGGAGGCATGTCAATTGAAGATCTACAACGGGAACTAAACAAACAATGCGCGGAAGCGGACATACCACACCCGTTCCAAGTTCAACCCCACACGTTCGAAGCGGAGGAAGAGATAGTGCAGATACCGGGAGAAGCACCAAAATGGCGGGTAATGCAAAATTTTGCTGAGCTGAACAAGGTCATGCAGGTACCGCCAATGTTCCAAGGGGACATAAGAGCCAAACAACAACGGCTAAGTGGACACAAGTATGTATCAGTGTTCGACTTTGCATCAGGTTTCTACGCTATTGAAATACCAGAGAAATGGCAACCGTATTTCACGTTCTTCGTAGAAGGAAGGGGCTACTTTTGGTACAAGAGAATGGCGATGGGCTGGACAGGCGCACCAACAATCTTCTCGGCGACGGCAATCCAATGTCTACATGACATACTCGCCGGCGACATAATGGAACTCTTTGTTGATGACGGAGGGTGCGGAGATAACATGTTCAGAGGAATGATAGCGAAACTAAGGCGAGTCTTCTTATGCTGCCGGAAATACAATCTATCACTATCACCAATCAAGTGTAGGCTCTTCATGTCAGAAACAACATTCGCAGGAGCCACAGTAGGCCCACAAGGAGTCCAGCCGGACATAGCGAAACTATCAGCAGTTGTCAACTGGAAAGAACCCGACACAGCGCTCAACCTGCTGTCGTTCTTAGGGCTCACGGGACACTTCAGAGACCTCATTAAGGGTTATGCAAAAATGGAAGGACCGCTTCGCGATCTCATCAAAGAAGTGGAAATACCTAAGCCCATTTCAAAACCTACGTACCGTAGAGCGATGACTAACCATAAGTTATCAGGGAAATGGGAACGCAAACACACAGAGGCGTTTATGAAGCTGAAGGTCGCATTAACCAGCCAGCCCACATTACATGCACCGCGGTATGACGGCACACCATTCATAGTGACTACCGACGGATGTCAAGAAGGGTTTGGGGCGGTACTAACACAGCGGATCAAAGCAACAACTCCAAATGGCAAAACCGTTAGCAGAACGGTACCGATAGCCTTTGCATCGAAGCGAACATCAACAGCTGAGCGAAATTATAAACCATTTCTGCTCGAGTTCGCAGCACTGAAATTCGGACTAGATCATTTCTCCGACATAATATGGGGATTCCCAGTGGAAATAGAGACGGACTGCAAAGCGCTAAAGGACTTCTTGTCGAACAACCACATATCTGCAGCGCACGCTAGATGGAGAGATGGAATCATGGCGCATAACATCGTAGCAGTGCGACACGTACCAGGAAAACTGAACGTTGTAGCGGACGGACTAAGTCGTCAATGGGATAACACGGAACGTGAAGCGGACGACGACAGCCAATGGACAGTCAACCCCAACCCAGAGGCAACGTCGGGTCTGATAAACGACATGTTCACCCTCGACAAACTCTCCAAGGACAATCAAAACCTAAGGGAGCATTTCAAACAAGAACCGTTATTCCTAGAGGTGATCGACGCCATATTCAATACGGATACTAACACCCCTATATGGGACCGTAGCAGGGCAAGGCACAGAGCATCACAGTACCTAATTGACCAGGGCAAATTATGGAGGATACACGGAGGTACGAGCATTAGACCAAGGCACAAGACAGAGTGCATCTCGCGAGAGGAAGCAAAAAGAGAAGCGAAGTACTTGCACGAATCGGGAGGCCATTGGGGAAGAGACACACTTAAGATCGCAATTACTGACAAGTTTTATTCCCCGAAACTAGATGTTTCTGTCATGGAAGCGATACAGGAATGCGCAAAGTGCAAGAACTTTGGAGCCCCGAAAATAAATGCCTTACTAGAACCGGTGACAAGACGACACCCATTCGAACTACTAGTGGGCGATTATCTGTCAATGCCAGCGGGCAAGGGAGGTTACCATACGCTAGGACTGTTCCTGGACACGTTCTCGCAACACTTGTGGGTAACAAAGTTCAAGACAGCCGGGACAGCGAAAACCACGGTGGACAGCCTCGCAATGATTTTCAACAACTTCGCTCTGGCTGAAACGTTCATGACGGACGGGGGACGACATTTCAACAACGAAATGGTTAAAGATTACTGTGCTAAGTGGTCTTGTAATCATCACGTGGTAGCAGCATACTCACCCTGGATCAACGGCTTAGTGGAAGGCACCAACAAACTGCTACTGCACGTGCTCAAACGACTCTGCACCCCAGACATAGGGGAGGATAACGCGTCGAAGGAGGACTGGGACAAGCTGCCAAGAACATGGCCAGACCACCTCGATGACGCCGTCCGTGCATTAAACAATCGCATCCTACCGTCCCTTAAGCACACACCGAAGGAACTGTTGCTCGGACTGGTAGTCGACACCAAACGCACGGGGCTAGACCAGAGTACAATGACACTAACCTCAACAGATGCAGCAGTCCACATGGCGTATGCAGCCCAACAACGGCTCGACAGATATGACGAAGCCGTCAAGCACACCATTAAAAGAAAAACAGCATTTGATCGTCGCGTGTTAAAAAGACATCAGGCTGAAACCATTTTCTCTAGGGGACAACTCGTGCAGGTATACCGAAGCGACCTCGACTACACGTTCAAAACGGAACAGAAAATCCTACCTAAGTGGTCACGGCCGTATAGAATAACAGCACGACTAAGGAACTCCTACAGATTAGAAACACTAATGGGTGATCCAATCGCAGGCGAGTTCAGTGCCCGACGCCTACATACATTCGTACCAAGGGAAGGGACACAGCTACACAAGGACCAACAAGAGTATGAGAGGAGGCTAAGGGAACAAGACGAAGAGAAAGACGAGGGAGGAAGCGACGAAGAAGAGATGGCATCGGAGGGACCGCCTAGCGAGCCACATCGTTGCGGAGCTTAGAAGGGGTGTGCGGACGACAAGGACGTCGTCATTTTTTGAAGGGGGCACATGGAGTAGGGGGAGTCGTAGTCAGGAGAGGTTCAGTGAGGCTTAGTCAGCGCAGTAACATACGGACACAAACGGACTCATGTACATCACGACTGGACTACCACCAGGACTTCTGGAGTCGCACTGTGTCAGCGTGTCGACATTCGGAGAAGTATTTCGCCCGTTCTGCGATGATTACGACCTTCTCCCCTTGGACCTGTCTCGCGATGCGGGAAACTGGAAGCCACCGCCCTCCTGTGTCGTTGTCTTAAGATACTGGAGCAGTTTCATAGGCGTTTGATGTGGCCAGGGTACTTGTGGGTGTGCCTGTACGTGGTTTGGGATTAATGTCGTGGGGATGTATTGCTAACCTACCTTGGATACCACACGTGTGTATGTCTGATCTCATTTCAGGCTTGAGGAACGTCGCTATCACATGTGTATGGTACGGGACAAGTTAGAATACTTGAACGCTTCAGTTAACGAATTTTGAAGCACCTAGTTTCCACCTCCGAGAGTGGTGGCATTATGCATGATCAATTATGCATCATGAGCAAGGTTACTATTATGTATAAGTGTTATACAATAACCGTAAGGCTGTATTCATGGGAAGTACCTCTGAGGATTCGGCCCGATGTGGAAAGGCCAAAGGTTATGCGGTTTATTTTGTTTGACGTCTCTGCTTACTTCTCTATATTTGACGTTTGATCCTGCTTTTTCCGTACTGATATGATATAATCCGTGCCTAGCAGATACCCTATAAAAAGGGCCTTGTATCGTACTGTTACGGGGACGCTCTTTACTACCTCAGAAAGTACCAGACCCTTTCGTTTGGAAATTGGAGTAGTATCTTGAGAATCCTTTCTATTGTGTCGGGGTTGCAAGTCTTATAAACTTCGCATCCGCGGTACAACCTCTTCACATCAAGCAGTAACGACTCTTCGGTGAGTAACTACGCTAGTTACTTGTTCCCTAACTAATGGCGAGTCTTTTCGTACAGTTCTCATGTAGGTTATCGCAAAATATCTTATACCACTTTCTCTTCCTCCTCCGGAATGCTACCAATGTCGACGATACGTCCACTCCCACCCTCTGCCTGTACGCTCGCTAGCATATTTGTTACCAGCAGTTAGTAGAGAGTATAACTTCATTGGCGACATGTCAACTCGTATTGCAGGCCTCCGCTGATGCTGGGCACATATCCAATGCCATTCAGGCCCATAACCATCTTCTTCTCGGACACCAATGCTTTCCAAGAGTGGCATAAGGATGGAAAGGTATGCAGCGACATCGCTACTTTGTGAAACAGGAGACCCGTCAACTCCCATATACGTCACCGTGGGGAGGGTTTCGGGGGCAAGTTGAGCGGCGTCTTCGGGAACACGGGTTGCGTCGAACATCAAGGTAAAATGTGTAAGTTTTCGACAGTGACATAGAAGGGCCGTAACTCCTCGTAGTGTGAGGTGAACTGGAGGGGGATTCATATCACGTTGAAATAGGTGGAAAACCTCCAAGTGTGGCCAAGACATGACCAAGTCCTCCAGGTCATTGTCAGCGAGCGTAATGCTAAGGGATGTCTCCAAAGCAATGACCCGGAGGTGATGACAAACATGGTAGGGTTCCAGTATAAGTCGCGGCCAAGTAGGGTAAGTTTTAACGGCGGTAGGTAATACGGAGAAACGAAACCAGAAGAATTCTAGAGGCTTGCACCGTGACGGAATCAGAGATGTCATGTCAACTAGTGCTTGAAAAGCGTCGATGTCATCTTCGAATACCAAACAGTTAATATCTATCTCAGTGACTTGATGGAGGGAAATCCAGTGGAACAGGTCTGTGCATGATGCAAGGGAGCTGGCTCGGATATCGAGAGTGCGAAGTTGCGGGAAAATGTCGCCGCTGGGACACTCTGGCCCTATACCAAGCTCACGAGGAAGACGCACCGAGAGCTTTCGCAATGCCTTCGCCTGAGACAGACTGCTGAGTAAATCCCAGGAAGTCATATCAGACTCTACAAACTCCAGATTGCAGAGCTCGGAGACTACGCTGGAAAACGGATACGCAGTTTCGTGGGGAGTTGGGAGGCCATCCCATTCGTAATTTGGCGTTACTATATTTAATATGCGAAGGTTTGGACAAAGCACTGGTATCGAAGGAAGATCGAGATGAGGATAGAATAAGCCAGGAATGTGAAATCGGAGGGCAGATAAATGTGGCCTCAGGAGCAGATGTAAGTAACGGAGGTGGGCCTGGATCTCTGTGTGGAGCTCCTCGGCATCGTCCATATTAATATACTCGGCTTCGATTGATAATACACGAAGTTGTGGGAAAAGAAAGCTCGAGTCTGGCGGGGAGGTTAGGAAGGAAAACCACGGTGGAACGGCGTAAAGATAGTGCGGTTCAAGGTCGACAAACGTATGAAGTCTGCGAACGTGACTTGACCGTCGCCGGACAACGTTCCAGTCATTGTCGCTGAGTGGACGTGATAATGTCAAGCACTGTTGGTTGCGTCTCTGCCTATCCAATCAACAAAATGGAATAGGAGGTTCGTACCCTGTCTTCTGTCGATAAAATTCTTGCAGAAGGGAGATTCAGCAAGACAGGTTCGAAGGTGGTCAGAGTCTCCCAGATCAAATCCATAGCTGGTTCATGGAAGGTGCGGCAGGTCCTGGCCAACGCACACAACGTGGAGCCGCGATCATCGATGAATCCAAATATGAGTCGCAGAATCTCGTCTACAGAAAGGCATGGGTGCATAATGGAGGGCGATGGACAACTGAAAGCCTCGAAGAGGTACCTGTTAGAGTCAACCTTGTAAAGGGGCCCCACCTTGTGAAACTCTTGGAACTTCCACGATCACGCACTCGTACCTCCTATGCAACCGCCGCACGTACTGACGCACCAGCCGTAGAATTTCAACAAGTCGAATAAAAGTGTGGTGAATCATTGCTACACTGAAGTACTGATGCACTGGAGGCATCATTAAAAGGTGTTTACCAGGTCGGGCTCGCGGGCTGTACATCATGAATTTGGTATCAGAGGATCTGACGCCTGTCAGGTGGCAAGTCTCGTCATTATCTAGTCTTTCCGCCAGATTCAAGTTTTACTCTCAGGTCTCCATCCTTGTCGCTCGCAGGAAATCACAATCTGGAATATGCTTCTATAGTTCGGACTCGGAATGACTAGCGGCAATCCTCCCATCACCTTATGAAGCCACCGCCTCTGCAGTCTCTGTTCGACTCTATCAGGCTTCGATATTTCCATGATGAACACATCCTTTCCAATCTTGCCGAAATGTCTTTGAAGGACCTCGTCTTGGACGTCGGAGACTCGTTATCTTTCTGAGGCTGCGTACTTTCAGAATCGTATCTGAGAGCCTTCGCTCCTCCCGTCCGGTGAATCTGCTTCAGTATAGTCGCAGGTTAATCATACGTGCTGTGCCATACTCGTACAGTTCCGATTTCATTTTCCGGTGTCAGTCGTGGGACTTCCTCACAATCCAGATTTCTCCTGCATTCTCAAGCGACTCAATGACTTCGTGAAGGTGGCGAAAGCTTGTCGACATTCGGAGAAGTATTTCGCCCGTTCTGCGATGATTACGACCTTCTCCCCTTGGACCTGTCTCGCGGTGCGGGAAACTGGAAGCCACCGCCCTCCTGTGTCGTTGTCTTAAGATACTGGAGCAGTTTCATAGGCGTCTGATGCGGCCAGGGTACCTGTGGGCGTGCCTATACGTGGTTAGGGATTAATGTCGTGGGGGTGTATGGCTAACCCACCTCTGATACCACACATGTGTATGGTACGGGACAAGTTCGAATATTTGTACGCTTTAACCAACGAATTGGTGGCATTATGCACGATCAATTATGCATCATGAGCAAGATTACTAGGTATAAGTGTACAATGACTGCAAGGCTGTATTCATGGGAAGTACCTCTTCACGTCAAGCAGTAACGACTCTTCGGTGAGTAGCTACACTAGTTACATGTTCCCTAACTAACGGCGAGTCTTTTCGTACAGTTCTCATGTAGGTGATCACAAAATGATGTCTTATACCACTTTCTCTTCCTCCTCCCGAATGCTACCGACGTCGACGATACGTCCACTCCCACCCTCTGCCTGTACGTTCGCTAGCATATTTGTTACCAGCAGTTAGTAGAGAGTATAACTTCATTGGTGACATGTCAACTCGTATTGCAGGCCTCCGCTGATGCTGGGTACATATCCAATGCCATTCAGGGCCGTAGCTATCCCTTTCTCGAACACCGATGCCCTCCAAGTGCGGCATCAGGATGGAAAGGTATGCGGCGACGTCGCTACTTTGTGAAACGGGGGACCTGTCAACTCCCATATACGTCACCGCGGGGAGGGCTTCGGGGGTAAGTTGAGCGGCGTCTTCGGGAACACGGGTTGCATCGAACATCAAGGTAAAGTGTCTAAGTTTTCGACAGTGACATAGAAGGGCCGTAACTCCTCGTAGTGTGAGGTGAACTGGAGGGTGCTTTATACCACGTTGAAATAGGTGGAAAACCTCCAAGTGTGGCCAAGACATGACCAAGTCCTCTAGGTCATTGTCTGCGAGCGTAACGCTAAGGGATGTCTCCAAAGCAATGACCCGGAGGTGATGACAAACATGGTAGGGTTCCAGTATAGGTCGCGGCCAAGCGGGGTAAGTTTTAACGGCGGTAGGTAATACGGAGAAACAAAACCAGAAGAATTCTAGAGGCTTGCACTGTGACGGAATCAGAGATGTCATGTCAACTAGTGCTTGAAAAAGGTCGATGTCATGTTCGGATACTGAACAGTCAATATCTATCTCAGTGACTTGATTGAGGGAAACCGAGTGGAACAGGTCTGTGCACGATGCAAGGGAGCTGGCTTGGATATCAAGAGTGCGAAGTTGCGGGAGAATGCCGCCGCCGGGACACTCTGGCCCTAGACCAAGCTCACGAGGAAGACACACCGAGAGCTTTCGCAATGCCTTCGCCTGAGATAGACTGCTGAGCAAATCCCAGGAGGTCATATCAAACTCTACAAACTCCAGATCGCAGAGCCCGGAGACTACCCTGGAAAACGGATATGCAGTTTCGTGGGGAATTGGGACGTCATCCCATTCGTAAACTGGCGTTACTATATTTAATATGCGAAGGTTTGGGCAAAGCATTGGTATGGAAGGAAGATCGAGATGAGGATAGAATAAGCCAGGAATGTGAAATCGGAGGGCAGATAAATGTGGCCTCAGGAGAAGATGTAAGTAACGGAGGAGGGCCTGGATCTCTGTGTGGACCTCCTCGACATCGTCCGTATCAAAATACTCGGCTTCGATTGATAATACACGAAGTTGTGGGAAAAGAAAGCTCGAGTCTGGTGGGCAGGTTAGGAAGGAAAACCACGGTAGAACGGCGTAAAGATAGTGCGGTTCAAGGTCGACAAACGTATGAAGTCTGCGAACGCGACTTGACCGTCGCCGGACAACGTCCCAGTCATTGTCACTGAGTGGATGTGATAATGTCAAGCACTGTTGGTTGTGTCTCTATCTAATCAACAAAATGGAATAGAGGTTCGTACCCCGTCTTCTGTCGATACCATTCTTGCAGAAGGGAGATTCAGCAAGACAGGTTTGATGGTGGTCAGAGTCTCCCAGATCAGATCCATAGCTGGTTCATGGAAGGTGCGGCAGGTCCTGGCCAACGCACACAACGTGGAGCCGCGATCATCGATGAATCTAAATATGAGTCGCAGAATTTCGTCCACAGAAAGGCATGGGTGCATGATGGAGGGCGATGGACAACTGAAAGCCTCGTGGAGGTACCTGATAGAATCGATCGTGCCGATACTGGTCACGTGCCAGGTCAACGTTGCAGTCAACAATTGACTTTGTACGGGGCCCTATAGCTACCTTCTGAAACTCTTGGAACTTCCACGATCAACTGAACGCACCAGCTGTAGAATTTCAACAAGTCGAATAAAAGTGTAGTGAGTCATTGCTACACTGAAGTACTGATGCACTGGAGCATCATCAAAAGGTGTTTATCAAGTCGGGCTCGCGAGCTGTACAGATTCAAGTTTTTCTCTTCTCAGGTCTCCATTCTTGTCGTTGGCAGGAAATTGCAATCTAGAATATGCTTCTATAGTTCGGACTCGGAATGACTAGCAGCACTCTCCCCATCACCTTTTGCAGTCATCCCTTCGCAGTGTCTGTTTGACTCTATCAGGCTTCGATATTTCCATGCTGAACTCATCCTTTCCAATCTTGCCGAAATGTCTTGAAGGACCTCGCCTTGGACATCGGAGACTCGTCATTTTTCTGCGGCTACGTACTTTCAGAATCGTATCTGAGAGCCTTGGTCCCCCCGCTCGGTGAAATCTACTTCGGTATAGTCACAGATCAATTATACGTGTTGGCCCATACTTGTACTGTCCCAATCTCATTTTCCAAAGCCGATTGGCGGACTCCCTCACATAGTACAATCTCTGGGTTCTCACGACATCTGAAGTGTGTTCCCAGAATCCAGATTTCTCCTGCATCATAAACGAGTCAACGACCTCGTGAAGGTGGCGAAAGTGTGTCGAAACTCGGGGAAGTATTTCACCCCGTCCGTGATGATTACGAACATATATCCCCTCAAAGCTGTCTCGCGATGCGGGAAACTGGAAGCCACCGCCCTCCTGTGTTGCTGTCCTAAGATACTGGAGCAGTTTCATTGGCGTTTGATGCGGCCAGGGTACCTGTGGGTGTGCCTATACGTGGTTAGGGATTAATGTCGTGGGGGTGTATAGCTAACGCACGTTTCACGCAGGGCTTGCTACCACACATACGTATGTCTAATCTCATTTCAGGCTTGAAGAGTATCGGTATCACATGTGTATGGTACGGGGACAAATTAGAATGTGCGCTTTGACCAACAAACCTTGAAGCACCTGGTTTCCACCTCCGAGAGTAGTGGCATTATGCATGATCAGTTATGCATCACGAGCAAGACTGCTTGGTATAAGTGGACAATGACGATAAGGCCGTATTCATGGGAAGTACCTCCTCGCACCACGCAGTAACGACTCTTCAACGAGTAACTACGCTTGTTACTTGTTCCCTAACGAACGGCGAGTCTTTTCATACAGGTCTCGTGTAGGTTATCACAAAGTATCTCGTACTACTTTCTCTTCCTCCCTCGGGACGCTACCAATCTCGACGGTCTCTCCACTCCCACTGTCTGCCACATTTGCTAGCATATTCGTTACCAGCATTTAGTAGAGAGTATATCTCCGCCGGCCACATGTTAACTCGCATCGCAGGCTTCCGCTGATGCTGGGTACATATCCAATGCCACTCAGGCTTATGACCATGCCATGGTTCAACACCGATGATCTCCAAGTGTGGCATAATGATGGAAAGGTATGCAGCGACATCGCTATTTTCTGAAACAGGGGACCTCTCGACTCCCATATACTTCACCGTGGGCAGGGTTTTCGAAGTAAGTCGAGCGGCGTCTTCAGGAATACGGGTTGCATCGAACGTCAACGTAAAGTGTGTAAGTTTTGGGCAGTGATATAGAAGGGCTGTAACTCCTCGTAATGTGAGGTGAACTGGAGGATTCATTATATTTCCTTGAAATAGGTGGAAAACCTCCAAGTGTGGCCAAGACATGACCATGTCTTCTAGGTCATTGTCTGCAAGCGTAATGCTAATAGGCGTCTGCAATGCAATTACCCGGAGGTGATGGCAAACGTGGTAGGGTTCCAGTATAGGTCGCGGCCAAGTGGGATGAGTTTCGACGGAGAGAAGGCCTTCAGAAATATAGAACCAGCAGAATTCTAGACGCTTGCACTGTGACGGAATCAGAGACGTCATGCCAATTAATGCTTGCCAAGGATCGCCATCATCTTCGAATACTGGAGAGGAGATACATATCTCAATGACTTGATTGAAGGAAGTCCAGCGGAACAAGTTTGTGCACGATGCAAGGGAGCTGGCTCGGATATCGAGAGTACGAAGTTGCGGGAAAATGTCGCCGCTAGGACACTCTGGCCCTGGACCAAGCTCATGAGGAAGATACACGGAGAGCTTTCGCAACGCTTTCGCCTGAGAAAGACTGCTGAGTAAATCCCAGGAGGTCATATCAGACTCTACAAACTCCAGATCACAGAGCTCGGAGACTACCCTGGACAATGGATACGAAATTTCGTCGGGAATTGGAATTGGGACCTCATCCCATTCGTATTCTGGCATTACTATATTTAATATGCGGAGGTTTGGGCAAAGGGCTGGTATGGATGGAAGGTCGAGATTGGCATAGAATGAGCCGGGAACCTCAAGTCGGAGGGCAGACAAGTGAGGTCCCAGGAGCAGATGAAAGTAACGAAGGAGGGCCTGGAGCTCTGTGTGGGCATCCTCGGTATCATCCGTATCAAAATACTCGGCTTCGAATGATAATACACGAAGTTGTGGGAAAAGAAAGCTCGAGTGTGGCGGGGAGGTGAGGAAGGAAAGCCATGGTGAAACGGCATCGACATGGTGCAGTGTAAGGTCGACAAACGTATGAAATCTGCGAACGCGGCTTGAGAGTCGCCTGACAATGTTCCAGTCATTATCACCGAGTGGACACGATAGTGTTAGGCACTGTTGGTGGTGTATCTCTCCTATCCAATCAACGAAATTGAATAATAGGCTCTTACTCTGGCTGATTTCGATGTAATTTTTGCAGAAGAGAGATTCTGCAAGATAGGTTTGATGGCGGTCAGGGTTTTCCAGATCAGATCGGTAGCTGGAGCGTTGAAGGTGCGGCAGGTCCTAGCCAACGCACACAACGTCGAGCGATCTTGGACGAATCCAAATACGAGTCGCAGAATTTCATCCACGCGGAGGCACGGATGCATGATGGACAACTGAAAGGCTTCAACGATGTTCGGTCCTTGTATGCAATAGTGATGCAGGTTCAATTCCTTGACAAATTCAAAGGGTTTTACATAAGTTACTTCTTGCATGAGCAAACTGCTATCCCACATGATGACTCACTGCAGCGGTGGTCGGACACCTCGCTCAATTCCAAACGACTGACATTTGAGCTTTGTCCTTGTAACATGCTCTGAAGGAATTGTATGTATTTATTGTAATTGCCCATGGTAAGTAGTTTTCCACAGCAGCACGAGAACGGGATAGCCCCGTGGCGCGAACACGCGGGGTCCATATACATAGAGTTCTGACCACGCTACAGTCCCACTGTCCTACCCCGTCTTCTCCATTCAAGTACAAGGTCAGTACCTTTCCATCATTTCCATTATACAGAGTTTTCTAAGGATGAAGACTAGGTAATCGTTCGATGGGATGGGTCAAGTCTTAGCCGTTGGCGCCATCGGAGTTGCTGGCTACGGTCTACTTCGCCTTGCATGGCATATCTGGAAAAGGCTCAGGTTTATCCATACACATCGTGTTCGTGACAACCCGAGGCTGCGTGCCGTGGCCGAAACCAAGAGTGGCAAGGAGTACGTGTTGGAGATGGCTCAGTTCGCAACGCAGGACGCGAGCAAAGCCGCCCGGGCAGCGGAGCAAGCCCAGCGACAGTCAGAAGCAGCGTGGCAGGACCAGATTAGAGCTCGTCTCCTCGAAGACGAGCTCGTTCGCAAAGCTGAGGAGGCGAAAAGAAGGGAGCAGAATATCCAAGCAGAGTGCAACGCATCGCGAGTCCGTGGAACATCACGAAATAGCGAACAGTCCAGGGTCAAGCGTTTGGAGAAAGCGCAGAGAGACACGCGACGAGCTCAAGAGAAGCTTAGAAACGCTCAGCAGGCTTCCAAGGAGATCGCCGCAAAGGCGAGGGCTGCACAAGAAGCAGCAGAGCAAGCCACACGGGAAGCTGCGGAAAGCGCGCGTGCCGCCAAGGAGGCGCAGGAAGAGGCAGAGGAACGCCTCAGGAGGGGAATAGAGCCGGTCGTCATACCCACGTTGGACGAAATAGCCGCAGCGAAAACGAGAGTGCAATATGAGCAAGGCCGCTTTCATTTCGCTGTCGCAGGTGTCGCCGGCAGTGGCAAGTCGTCGTTGATCAACGCCATCCGTGGTATGGAGAATCGGCACCAAGATGCTGCGGACACTGGAGTCGTTGAAACCACTGTTACAATCGGTCGATATCCCGACTCGAACCCTGATTTGCCGTTCGTGTGGTACGACATTCCGGGAGCAGGGACTCTGTCGCAGCCTGACTGGCTGTACTTCAACTCGCAGGGACTCTTCGTGTTTGACTGTGTCGTTGTCCTATTCGACAACCGCTTCACGCTGACGGACATTGCAATCTTGACGAACTGCAGGAGATTCCAAATCCCTACGTATATCGTTCGTTCGAAAGCGGACGTCCACATTCGCAATATCATGTACGACAGCGGATACGACAGTGCTCATGACGAGATGCCAGGGCGCGAGTCGTTATACAGCGCTGCTCGTGAAAGACTCATTGCAGACACACGGGCAAATGTCAAACGAAACCTGAAGGAAGCCGGACTACCTGACCAGCGAGTCTACGTCGTATCTAACCGAACACTGCTGTCGATTGTCAAAGATCGTTCACTCGGCGTCTCCTACAAAATCATTGACGAGTTGGAATTGATTAAAGACATTCTAGATGAGGCTTGCTCTTGTCGTTATGCAGCCCGTGCGAACAATGACGCGGACGACTACCAGGATTTTTGAAACTTGTTTCATACTAGCGTACGTGCGTTACTAGATTATGTTCATGCTATAACTGACGCAAGCGAACAAGTCCTACTTGTCTCGAGTCTCTGTATACCTCTCTCTCCCCCTCATCACATTGTTCATTGTATAATCCCAGAGCCGCTCCGAACGATCTCATTCGGCGCGAGCGAGATGTATTACTCATGGCCTACAACGTGTACAATCAAGCGGTGGACCTCATGTATCAGATGTACCTTCTGTTGTTCTAAAGGGCACGACTAGCGCAATAGACGCGTCGATGCAGGCGAGAAATTGAGAAGTCATCACTGCTACAGCAACCTCCGGGGAATCAAAGTTGAAGATGGAGAGATCGTGTCGTATCGGAAGGGACAAATGATGACTAAAAACGTGGTTACAGGATGCCTATGCAGGTTCTCAGGCGTCGAAAAGTACAGCTGCAATGCGCCCGTCGGGACCCCCGACGCTGGAAGGCGCAACTGCCGATAGCAAAGGTGACAATATGAGGGCTACTCGACTAGTCTTGTGAGCAAAAAGCTCTGCGTATTTCGTTTCATCGTCATCCTGTTGTCTGGCCGTTTCATGCAACGAGTGTCGCAATCTTCACAAGGTCCCGACGGTTTCAGATCCTTACCTGCAGTATATAGCACATTTTCTGGAATAAACTGACTTAATGCATGACAAATACTGACCGCCCCATTTCCATATATTTAGTGTTTCAAGGGTTTTAGAGGACGAAGAGTCGAGCGAAAGACCAAGATAGTGGATGTAGAAAAGCCGACGAGATGCCGAGGTTTTATCATTTGTCTTGGAGATGGGAATACATGCAGGGTATACGAGTGTACAGACATAATTATCCACGAGTAAAGTATGCTTTGACGCCCTTTCTCGCCACTTCTGCTTTGGCCTGACATGTATGAAGTCGCGGGTAAGACACAGTCACGACGACGATGCGTACCTTGCGTATGGTGTGACCCGCCGCGTCGCGATGGTTCCATACTTGACGATAATAGTATGCTAACCCTACGCCCTGTACTGCAAAGCCGGCGGTGGTAACAGTGCCAATGATGCCTGCGATATACCCAGCCCAGTTACCGGATGCATACATTTGAATGGTCTGGATGAGACCGCCTATACCAGAGTCGGGGGTACCGATGAACCTAGCGGGAGATACGAGATGACAACTTGGCTGCTGCAGGCCGCAAGTACGCACCAGAAGACGCTGAAATACAAATGGAAACCGCAGGAGAAAAAGAAGATGTCTAGGAAGAAGGCATATGAGATGGGATCCGACAATGGAAGAAACGGAAGGAGTGCAGACAGTAGTACAAGGCTTCTTCCTACAAGCGTGGGTTAACGGGAGCGAGTAGCGGAAGGGAGAAGTAGCGCAACTTTCATGCAACCATTGTATATTGGCCTGCACGTGAACATGAGCGTCATCCGGGCGCTAAAGATATGGGACACACTTTCACCTATACCACAATAGAAAGGAGAGGGGGGAAAATATGATGGCCCAGCTTTCGGCGAGAGTGTCAGTGGCATGTGCGTGAGGGAGAGAGAGGAAATACGATACCATACGCTGCCGCCAACGGATCTTCCACCGTCGTATGAGCCTGCAACGGCGGTGGACAACGATGCAAATATGCACCCGACCACATTTAGCATCCAGGTATTAAGGAGGACTAACCATAAATTGTAGATACGGGTTACGAGGGGTCTGGAGGCTTCGGGGATATCGTCAGGGATGGAATGAAAGATCAACGGGATGCCTGATGATCTTTTGAGCGTGAGGAAAGAGACGGGGAAGTGGTGGACAGACGTGATGGCCAGTTGTTTCTACGGTGTCTCCTGATATCTTCAGTTCGCGGGTTGAGTTCCTGCTCGGGTATCTGCACTAAGTCGCGTTCCCCTCGCTCGAGGTCTTCTACTTGATGCTCAGCTACATAAACCAACCGAGAATGGTAGGAGGGGGCAGGGGACAGTGCTGCAGGGTGGGGCGGTGGTGGAGAACTGATACGCTCAGTTCCAGAAATCGACTGAGGACCCTGAGAATGATAGGAGGGGACGCGGGAGAGAATTGTAGGAGGGGACTGTGGCGGCGTAATGTACGCTGGTGGGGGTGTCAAAAAGACCCAACCATTGTCTAGAACGAGCGATTGATTCTATTCGATACGAAGAAAAGGACAACAGTGCTTACCTCCCATTTCTACCTGCTGCCTGCGTGCATTGAGATTAATGTTGTGAACCATGGTGCTCTTGCATGGTGCACGAGGAATCTGTAGTACTTAGGCTCGTCACCTCTTGCCCCACAGGGCCGCAGTCCAGCACGCTACGGCGGCTAATGCAGCATGTCAACCTCACTGGAAGGTCCTCAGTCAGCCTAGTCCTGTAATGGTGCTGACACGCCGCGGCCGTACCGACGTTGCTAATACACAGCCCAATACTTCTGACTCTCGGACAGTGGGAAGTCATCATTTGTCAATGCCATCATCACATGGAGTGCACACTCAGCATCAAGATGCCCTCAGAATTGGAGTAGTCGAAACTACTGTCACGTTATTGATTTGCGGTTCGTGTGGTACGACGATCCATTCAACACACAGGGACTTTTCGTGTTTGCCTGCTCCTGTTCGACAATCGCTTCACGCAAGCAGCGATCGTAATCTTGACGAACTGTAGGCGACACCACATCCGCAACATCATGTACTTACAAGGTTGGGTATTCACTATTGGCGGAAGGTTCATTGCGGTCGCGCGAGCAAATGTCAAGATATCAAGAGGAAGCTGGCTCACCTGACCAACAAGTCTACGTGGTCACTAAAAAGACATTGTTGTCAATTTTCAAGGACCACTCACTCAGGTCCCCCCATAAAATCATTCATGAACTGGAATTGACACTAGAAATGTAGTTGACGATGCTTGCTCTCGTCGTTGTGGAGCTCGCACGACTGCCCAGATTAGTCACTAGATAACTACGGACGTAGTTTTTCGAAATTGGTTCGAAAGTAGACACATTGCAGTCACGCGGGCAAATGTCAAACAAAACCTCAAGGAAGCCGGACTACCTGACCAGCGGGTCTACATGGTATCTAACCGAACACTGCTGTCGATTGTCAAAGATCGTTCGCTCGGAGTCTCCTACAGGATCATTGACGAGTTGGAATTGATTAAAGACATTCTGGATGAGGCTTGCTCTTGTCGTTATGCAGCTCGTGCTAACGATGACGCGGACGACCGACCAGGTTGCCTGAAACTTGCTTGATACTAGCGTACGTGCATTGCTAGATTATGTTCATGCTATAACTGACGCAAGCGAACAAGTCCCACTTGTCTCCAGTCTCCGTATACCTCTCTCCCTCCATCACATTGTATGCTACATATTTCCAGAGCTGCTCCGAACGAGCGAGCAAGATGTATTACTCATTGCCTACTATACAAGGTGTACCATCAAGTGCGAGCATCATTGGGTAGACCTCATGTATCAAATGCATCTTTTACTGTTCTGAAGTGCGTGACTAGCACAACAGATGCGTCGATATAGCCGAGGAACTGAGAAGTCGCTATTACTGTAGCAACTTCTGGGGAATCAGAGTTGAAGATGGAGAGATGGTGTCGAATCCGAAGAGACAAATGATGACCGAAAGCGTGGTTACAGAATGCCTACGCAGGTTCCAGGTCACCTGGAACATGCCTAGGTATCGTCGAGAAGTATAGCTGCAACGTGTCCGTTGGGACCAACATTAGAAGGTGCAACTGCCGATAGCAAAGAAGACAATGTGAGGGCTACTCGACTAGTCTTGTGATCAAAAAGCACACTGCCTGTTTTCATTGCATAATCATCCTGCTGTCTGCCAGGCTGTTCCATTTAACGGGTGTTGCCATCTGCGGACGGTTTCAGATCCTTACCTAAAGTACTTCCCAATGTATGGCGATCGTACCAACCAGGCTGTAAGTCCTCGGAAGGAAAGTGCTTCCATGAGTGAGCAGCCAAGCTCGCTACCCCAGATGTGACATTTGCTCGCCGGAATCAGCAGTCCCAGCGGGTAGTAGGACCATCGTAAAGTTATGCTGCTGCTCTACCTAAGAACGCGCTGCCCCTGTTACATGAGGGAATTCGACTTGAGAGCGCGGATAAGCAAGCCAAGCCGATCGGAACTGATCTTAACGGAACGAGACAGATGCAGGAAGCGATCTTGTAGCCGCTTTTTAATGCTTCCATACATTTAGTGTTCCAGGGCTTTTAGACGACGACTACAAACATACGAGCACAGTGAGACACAGACCAAGGTAGTGGTTGTAGAAAATCTAACGCGATATCAACTGTCTCAGAGACGGGCATAAGTATACGTGGCAGTGTATACGACTGTACAGGCGTCATCATCCGCGGGTAAAGTACACTTTGGCTCCGTTTCTTGCCAGCTCTGCTTTGGCCTGACATGTATGAGTTGGTGGGTAAGACAGGGTCGCCATGACGATGCGTACCTTGACCATGGTATGACCTGCTGCGTTGTGATGCCTCCATATCTAGATGATTGATTAGTCCTGTCAGATGCGACTGCTGCAAGGCTCGGACACCGTACTCGACGATAATAGTGTGCTAGCACTACGACTTGTACTGCCATGGCGGTGGAGGTGACCGCGCCAATGATGCCAGAAACGTACCCGGGCCAGCTATCGAATGTATACATCGGAGTGTTCTGGACGAAACCGCTGGAAGCGGGGATAATACCGATGACCCTGACAGGAGAAGTGGGATGACAGCTTGGTTGATGCAGGCCGCATATACGCACCAGGACATGCTGAAAAGCAGATGGAAACCGCAGAAGAAAAAGAAGAAGCCTAGGAAGAAAGCACATGAGACGAAACCTGGTAATGGAAGAAACGGAAAGAGTGCGGACAGTAATACAAAGCTTCTTCCTGCAAGCGTGGGTTAACAGAAGTAAGTAGCGGAAGGGAGAAACAGCACAACTTTCTTGTAACCATTGTATATTGGCCTGCACAAAGAAAATGAGCATCGGCCGTGTGTTCAAGATATGGGATACGCTTCACCTATACCACAATAGAAAGGAGAGAAGGGGAATTATGATAGCCCATCTTTCAGTGAGGGAGGATGGGATGAGTGACATGTCCGTGAGGGAGAAAGCAGAAATACGATACCCTACACTACCGCCGACGTAATCTCCAACAGCGTATGAACTCGAAGCGCTGGGGGACCACCATACAAATATGTATCCGACCACGTTTAGCACCAAGGTAGTGGGGAGGGCTAACCACAAATAGTAGAGACGGGTAATGAGGGGTCTGGAGGCTTCGGGGATATCGTCAGGGATGGAATGAACTATCAACGGAATGCCTGAGGCTCTTGAGCATGACGTGAGGGACAGCAAAGGGGTGGACAGACATGGTGGCCAGTTGTTTCTACGGTGTCTCCTGATAGCTTCTGTTCTCGGGTTGGGTTCCTGCTCGCGCGCTTGCGCTGGATCGCTCTCCCCCTGTTCGAGGACATCTACTTGGAGGTGCTCAACTTCAGCAGTTAAGCCAGGACTCGAAGAGTGGTAGGAGGGGACAGGGGAAAGTACTGCAGGAGAGAGTAGTGGTAGAGCACTAAGGCGTTCAGTTTCAACGGTTGGCTGAGGACTCAGTGAATGATAGGAGGGGACGCGGGAGTGAACTGCAGGAGGGAACAGCGGCAGAGCATTGTATGGTGGTGGGGGTGTTAACAAGACCCGACTATTGTCTAGAACAAGTGATTTATTTAGTACGAAGAACAGGGCAATAGTGCTTACCTCCCATTTCTACTTGCTGCCTGCGTATATTGAGATTAGTATTGTGAGCCATGATGCTCTTGCATGGTGCACGAGGAATCGGTGGTACTTAGGCACATCAGCAAAATTATTCGCCACACAGGGCCGCAGTCCAGCATGCTAGGCGGCTAATACAGCATATCAGCCAGGAAGTTTCCCTGTCCAGTAGCTGTAACCGCGCTGCCACGCTGCACCTACTCGCTACACAGCCCAGTACATTTGACTCTCGGACAGTGGGAATTAGAGTGGACACTCAGCACCAAGGTACCAACAGAAATCGGAGTAGTCGAAATTACGGCCAAGACACCTGATTTGCCGCTCGTGTGGTACGACGTTCCAGGAGTAAGGACTTTGTAACAGCCAGACTGGTTGTACTTCAACGCACAGGGGCCATCGCGTTTGACTGCATTGTTATCCCGTTCGATAATCGCTTCACGCAAACAGACATCGCAATCCTGACGAACTGTAAGCGATTCCACATCCGCGACATCATGTACTTGCAAGGATGGGTAGTCACTATTCCCTAGTACCCAGCCACGTTTACTGCAATCACACGAGAAATTGTCGAACGAAGACTCGCGGAAGCTAGCCTGCCAGACCAACGGGTCTACATGGTCTTTAACAAAACTCCATTGCCAATTGTCAAGGACCGCTCGCTCCGGTTTCCTCACAAATCCTTGACGAGGTTTGATCTTATCATTGTGAAGCTCGCGCGAACGAAGATGACTGGCCGGCTTAGGTAACCTATAAACCTAGTTTGTTGAGATTTGATGTACGTGCACTGCTACATTATGTTCAGGTTATTACGCGCTCTTACAGACTAAGTCTTACCCGTCTCGAGTCAGCATGCACGTATCCCATCGACACCCCAGCTGGGGTATTTCGAGCTTTGGCAGAGCATCTCCAAAATATCTTGTTCAGCGTGAAAAACGGAAAATTACCCACTGCGAGTCACAAATGATCCTAAGAAATTCGACGCCTATCAAAGTTCGTTGGATTGTGCTTCTCGATATCTGATGGGCCTGACGGCACAGTTATATTGCAGTGCGCGCGCAAGGCACGAAAGATATATCGCCAAATGTGCCAAAGGACTGAGGAGTCGCCGTGATTGCGGCAGCATTGCGTCTTGCGCAGAGCCTTGAAGTTAGAGTCCAAGAGATCATCGACTGGAAGATATCCGAGCGACGTTGTGTACCTTGCAGCACACGTGGGAGTAAGTTGCCTTTTATGGCAAGCTCTGTCCGTATTCGCTATCGCTGGCTCAGCGTGAACGGCCCGACACAAACAGGTGTAGATGAACGTGAACGCTCTACTAGCCTGTGCAGGATGACCGAAATGTCCAAAACCACTACTGCGATGGCGTCTCCTTCGATACCGACGCCCGAAACACCTACCAACCCCCAGGTTGCAGACGGCGTTCCCAATGAAGCCTTCGAGGCGCTCATCGATCTCTTGGCCTCCGATGGGATAGACGATATACCATCGACTTCTGCTGTTGCACAGGCTCGAAGAACAGTGGGAGGCGCTGCGCTCAGAGATGCATCCGGAAAACTTGACTTTGAGAAAATACGCAGTATGTTTGAAGGGCAGAACCAGGCTGCAAGTCAAGGAGGGGCACCAGTGGGAACTGTCGAGCCACATCATCAGGTGCCAGACTCTGTCGGGGGAGGTGTGCAGACAGGCACGGTCGATCGGCGAGACAGTGTACGTCTAGGCAGATCAACCTTTCTCGCTTTCTTACCGTCCGTGTTGTCACCCAGCAGGCAGAGGACGCAGCTACCTTGCAAGCAAATCCCATTACTGCCACCGTACAAGATTCACCACCAGACAGAACCGCGTACCCTGACGTAAACTATGCAGTTCACTCAAATGATGCACCACCCGTTCGCGATGTTCTGACAACGCCCTTTTCTTTCGATCAGTTGAATGACGCGCTCGAAAGTGCGCACGATGAGATGCGTACACTCCGTCTGCAATATGACGAATTGCAAACGTTGGTAGCGGAGAGGCTGGGGAAAGGGAAGAAACACAAGGGATCGGAACAAAAAGTGATACATAAGGTGGAGAGCGAAGACCAAATCATTGGTTCCGAATCCCGTAAAAATGCTACTGCTTCGTTTAATTCGCGAATACCGAGCACCACCGTGCAGAACGCAGCGGAAACCGGACCCCGGATCGCCATCGAAGGAGGTTCTGACTACGGTGCACAGCAAGAAGGTGATGGCGGTGTCGCCAAAGAGGTCGCTCAACTCTCCGAGGATGAAGCGAAACGAGCGCTGACGGTACGGATTTTCTCTTTGTATGTGTATGTCGTAACATTTATGTGACCCTAAACTCCTGGATAGGCCATCGCGAGTATGACAAACGTTCGGCCCTCGCTTTTACTTTCTGGAGACCTTGATTCTGCACCTTTCAAGCTGGCGCTGTGTACTCGTGCTAACGTGAGTTTTCAAGATATATCGCGTGCCCTCGACTTCGTGGAGCGGATCGACGAAATTGTCTGGCGACGATCCTCGATACCGATCAGCTCCTCTCTCGATCCCGTCTTCTCTGCGAATAACGTGGATGGGCTCGTGTCTCGTCTTAAACTTTGGGAAAAGATAGTCCGAAGTTCTGGCGTTTGAAGTCTGTATTGGTCTCATTTGCGATAAGTGTCGACAGAGATGGGTAGTGGCGTTGTTGCTGTTCTGGTGCGAGTATGAATCATCCTGCTTTGTATTGATTATGGTGAAGAGGGTTGATCAACCCGCTCGACACAAGGTTCGGGGTCATTACGAGACTCCCTGCTCCTTACCTTCTTCCACTGTCGTACACGTCATCTCGATGTCCAGTCACTCTGCATCGTGCATTCTATTCCTACAATGGCAAACCCACATAGACCATCTCCTCACACATCCACACCATCCCAATACCCTATACCACCGTACTGCCCTCGCTTCCTCATGGTTGGCACATTTCTCCACCGCCGGAGTACTACTGGATTCTCAGAATCAATTGCATTTCATAGATCCCTGTGCTATAGGCGTGAAATGAAGATTGCAGCCAACCAAGTGCCAGGCCAAGCATGATCCAATGAACACCGCGTTGCAGATTTCTAAGGTTTTGTTGTCTCTACCGACTCATATAATTTCTGAAGCGATGCATACTTTTTCAGGCTTTCCCCTGTTATAACCCGTATTGGCCATTATATTGAAGGTGTGAACGTCTGCTAGGAGCATGGAATGTAAGTAAGGATTTAGAATTGTCTACATTCAACTAAAATAAGAATGAGGCAATGGCTGGAAAGGGATAATGCTGGGCGCACAGCCCAGTGTTCACGATGGCCTGCCAAATGATGACGGCGGCGGGATGAAGAGCACAGATAAGAAAGCATGCCATGGTTGGCCGTATGGTATACAAAATTGGAAATTGGAATTGAATGTAAACACCGGGCAGACCATAATGTGAGTACAGTCTTACTGATATTCCAGTCTGGGTCCAGGGCTAGCGGACGGGACAGTGGATACGGGACCCTCGCTTGGGAGACGGGTTGTATGATCGGCACGTCAGCCTCGCTTGATGGGCATGTTACAGTCCCGAAAAGCATGGAAATGAGATATGCGAGCTGTTCTCCGACCATGGTTTATCAGCGGAGTGCTCGTGTAAATGTCGTGGACTGAGCGAAGGGCCTATTAAAAAGTTCCACATTGATCTCGCTGTTCCCCCTAACTTCTTCAGTTGAGTACAGGGTATGTTCCATTCCTTCGACTGCCTTGGGTTATCTGAAGAATTATAGAAGACATCGTTCAGCGACATGGATCCAATCTTAGTGATTAGTGGCGTTGGACTTGTTGTCTGCGGTTTGGCGCGGCTTGCACAGCACGTCTGGAAACTCCGCGGATATGATTCTACACACCATGTTCGCGACAATCCAAGACTACGTACCTTGGCTGAAAGCAAGAATGGAGAAGATTACGTACGGGGGATCACTCGGCTTACCTTACAGCACGCGTACGAAGCAGCCCGCGTAGCAGAGGAAGCCAAGCGGCAATTAAAGCAAGCGAAGGATGACCGGAAAAGAGCTCGATGCCGTGAAAGTAGGCTCTCTGGTGAAGTTTGGAGGGCGAAGAGAAGGCACCAGACTATCCAGGCGGAATGTGGCGCATCACAAGTCGGTGTGCTTTGGCACGGTCGCACCGAGTCTAGGCCCAGACGTTTGGATGAAGCTCAGAGAAAAATCGACCGACTTCAGGAGGAGCTCAGGGAAGCTCGTCAAAATTCCAAGGAAATCGTTAAAAGGGTCAAGGCTGCAGAAGCGATGGTGGATAAAACTGCACGAGAGGCTGCAGAAAGCGAGCGTGCTGCTAAGGAGGCGCAGGAAGGGGCAAAGGAATGCCTCAAGAAGGGGCTACAGCCGGTCGTCATACCCACAGCAGATGAAATAGCTGCAGCGAAAGCAAGGGTGCAATACGAGCGAGGCCGCTTTCATTTCGCTGTCGCAGGTGTTGCTGGCAGCGGCAAGTCGTCGTTTGTCAATGCCATCCGTGGGGTCGGTAGTCAGCACCAAGATGCCGCAAAAATTGGAGTCGTCGAAACCACTGTCAAGACGGGTCGGTATCCCGACCCGAACCCTGATTTGCCGTTCGTGTGGTACGACATTCCGGGTGCGGGGACTCTGTCACAGCCCGACTGGTTGTACTTCAACACACAGGGACTCTTCGTGTTCGATTGTGTCGTTGTCCTGTTCGACACTCGCTTCACGCAGACTGACATCGCAATCTTGACGAACTGTAGGAGATTCCAGATCCCCACATACATCGTTCGCTCGAAGGCGGACATCCACATCCACAACATCATGTGTCCGGATGGGTATGACAGTGATCCTGACAACGCGACTGTACGCGAGTCACTGTTCCCTGGCGCCCGCGGACGTTTCATTGCAGCCACGCGAGAAAATGTCAAAGAAAACCTCACGAAAGCTGACTTACCTGACCAACGGGTCTACATGGTCTCTAACAGGATGCTGTTGTCAATGGTTAAGGGTCACCCACTCCGCTCCCCCCATAAAATCATCGACGAGGGGAAGTTGATCGAGGATATCGTTAATGATGCTTACACTCATCGTTGTGGAGCTCGCGCGAATGATGATAACTGCTCAACTTAGATGATCTATGGACCTAGTTTTTTGCCATTGGTTCGAAAGTCCCGTGTACGTGCACTGCTAGATTAGTATGCTCCTGGTATAACTGACGCACTCGTACAGGTACAAACTTACCTATCTCGAGTTAGCGTGCATGTATCCCACCCATATCCCGTGTATATTGAATTTTACCCATCTCAGCATGAAAAAGAAGGTTTCCCCACTGTGAAGCATTTGAAAGAAGTGTCACGAGAAATTCGACGGTCGTCGAAGTTCATTGGGTGCGCCTCTTAATATCAGACACGTCTGACTGCACAGTGGTACGGTGTGCAAAGACATGCCAGACATATCTGCATATTTGCTCAAGGACTGAGGATTCACTGTGTTTGCGGCAACACTGCATCGCGCGTAGAGCCTTGAGGGAGTTGAAGTCTAGACACGCTCGAAAGTGCCCACGATGAGATGCGCACTCTCCGTCGCAATATGACGAATTGCGGAAGTTGGTCGCGGAGAGGTTGGGGAAAGGGAAGAAACACAAAGGATCGGAACAAAAGATGATACAGAAGGTGGAGAGCGGAGGCCAAGGTAAAGATTCTAAAGCCCGCAGAAATGCCACTACGACACCTGGGGCACCACCGCGGAGAATGGAGTGGAAACTGGACCACAGATCGCGGGGATTCCGATTGCAGTTTAAAGCAAGATGGTGATGGCGGTGTCGCCCTTAACTCTCTTTGAGGAAGAGGCGAAACAAGCGTTGACGAATTCCCTCTTTGTACGTGGTAATATGCGCATGACCATGAACTCCTGGATAGGCCATCACAAGTGTGAAGAAATCTCGGCCCTGCGAGCGCTTTTACTTTCTGGGGTGCTTGGCTCTGCACCTTTCAAGCTGGTGCTGCGTACTCATGGTAACTTGAGCTTCCAAGGCATATCGCGTGCCCTCGATCTCGTGGAGCGGGTTGACGAAATTGTCTCGCGACGACGTCTGTTCGGCAGGTAACGTTGGATGGCTTTTTGTCTCGCCTTAAGCTTTGGAGAAGCGTGGTCCAAAGTTCTGGCATTTGACTCTGAATTTTTGCGATGACTCTCGGCGGAGATGGAGACGGCTATTGATAGGGTGGAGTTGTTACTGTTCTGGTACGAGTATGAATCATCCATCCCTCCCAAACTAGCGTGTGAGTTCGGTCACGCTGATACTGGGCTGGCTAGCAGAACAGTGGAGCCGAGGAGTCTCATTTAGGAGAGCCTGAGAGAATGTCAGCATGCTTGATGGGCAGGTTAGAGCCAGATGAGCACGGAAATGAAATATCTAGGTTGCAGCTCCGTGTTTAAAGGTTGTGAACTAAACGAATTCCACACCCATTTCCGCTACTCCCTCTACCTTCTTCACCTGGATACACTGTATGTTCCATAACATTAACTCCCTTGGGTTTTCTGAGGATCAATATATCTACCAGATCTCGAAATGGGCCAAGTGGTCAGTGGCATCAAACTTGCAGGCTACGGTCTGCTGTGGCTTGCATGGCAGATCTGGAAACTGCTCAGATCTGTTTCTGCACGTCATGTTCGCAGCAACACCCGACTGCGTACGATGGCTGAAACCAGGAGCGGAGAAGAATATGTACGGGGGATCGCTAGCCTCGTCGTGCAGAACGCAAGCGAAGCAGCCCGTGCAGCGGAAGAAGCTCAGCGGCAATCAGAACATGCGATCCAGGAGAAGGTTATGGCTCTACGCCGTGAAACTGAACTCGCTTTCGAAGTTGGGAGGGCGAAGAGAAGGCAGCAGACTATCCAAGCGGAATGTGACGCATCGCAAGTTGTTGTTTTCCGACACGGCCACGCCGAGTCCCGGGCAACGCCTTTGGACGAAGCTCGGAGGGAAACTGACCGACTTCAGGAGGAGGTCAGGAAAGCTCGGCAACATTCCATCAAAATCACCAAAAATGTGAAGGTTGCACAAGCGGCGGTGGATAAAACTGCACGAGAGGCTGCAGAAAGCGCTCGTGTTGCTAAGGAGGCACAGGAAGCCGCAGAGGAGCACCTCAAGAAGGGTATACAGCCGGTCATCATACCCACATTAGATGAAATAGCCGCAGCGAAAGCACGGGTGCAATATGAGGAAGGCCGCTTTCATTTCGCTGTCGCAGGTGTTGCTGGCAGTGGCAAGTCCTCGTTTATCAATGCCATCCGTGGAGTGGATACTAGGCACCAAGATTCCGCAGAAATTGGAGTCGTCGAAACCACTGTCACAATAGGTCGATATCCAGACCCGAACCCCGATTTACCATTTGTGTGGTATGATATTCCAGGAGCAGGGACTCTACAACAGCCCGACTGGTTGTACTTCAACACACAGGGCCTTTTCGTATTTGATTGTCTTGTTGTCTTGTTCGACAACCGCTTTACGCAGACAGATATTGCAATCTTGAGGAACTGTAGGAGATTCCAGATCCCCACGTATATCGTCCGCTCGAAAGCGGACATCCACATCCGCAACCTCATGTACAAGGACGGGTATGATAGTGATCATGACAACGCGAATGTACGCGAGTCACTGTTCCCTAGTGCCCGCAGAAAGTTCATAGCAGACACACGGGAAAATGTCAAACGAAACCTCAACGAAGCCGGCCTACCTGACCAACGGGTCTACATGGTCTCTAACAAGACGCTGTTGTCAATTGTCAAGGACCGCTCACTCCGGTCTCCCCACAAAATCATCGACGAGCTAGAATTGATTAAAGATGTCATCGACGAGGCTTTCTCTCATCGCTGCGGAACTCGCGCGAATGATGATGACTAGCCAGCTTACGAAGATGACCTATAAGCCTAGTTTTTCGGAACCGACTTAGTACTCGCGTATGTGCACTGCTAGATTATGTTCAGGCTATAACTGACGCACTCGTACAGGTATAAACTTACCTGTCTCGAGTCAGCGTGCACGTATCCCATCCACACCCCATGTATTTCGATCTTTGGCAGAGCAACCGCAAAATATCTTGTTCAGCGTGAAAAAGAAGTTTTGCCCGCCGTGAGTCACAACAGGTTCGATTAAGAGGCGATATGCGAAATTCGATCCTCGTCGAAGTTCATTTGATCGGGCTTCTTGATATCGGATGTGTTTGGCGGCATAGTTATACAGTGCGTGCAGAAGATACGACAGACATATCGGTATATGTGCCAAAGGATTGAGAAGTCGCTATGATTGCGGCAGCATTGCATCGCACGCAGAGCCTTGAGAGACTAGTTAAAGTCCAGCGGATAATGGACCATCAGATGTCTACACACCATTTTGGTCATCTTGGATTGTTGCCATCGAGGGTTGATTGAAATCGTAAGCTTTGTAGCTTGTCTAGCAATACGGGTAGTAAATATTAGTAATTGGCTGTAGTGTGGTACCAACACGTGACGCGCAGGTCTTTGAGGCAAGCAACCAACAACCTTATAGAACTGATACAACAGGTTGGCCAGTTGTAGATGAACATTCTACTAGCCCGTACAAAACGACCGAATGTCGATAAATATTGCAACGGCATTTCTTTCTATACCGATGCCATCGACACCTACCAACCCCCAGGCTGAAGACGGCGTTCCCAACGAAGTCTTCGAGGCCCTCATCGGTCTCCTGGCCTCCGATGGGATAGACGATATACCATCGACTTCTGCCGTTCCGCTGGGTTGAACCACAGTGGGCGGCGATGCACTCAGAGACGCATCCGAAAAACTTGATTTTGAGAAAATACGCTGTATGTTTGAAGGGCGGTATCAAGTTGCAAGCCAAGGAGGGGCACCAGTGGGAACTGTTGAGCTAGATCAACAAGTGCTGAACTCTCTTGGAGGAGGTGTACAAACAGGCATGGTCGTCGATCGGCGGGATAGTGTGCGTCTAGGCAGATTAACGGTTCTCACTTTCTTACTGTCCCTGTTGTCACCAACAGGTAGAGGACGCAGCTACCTTGCAAGCAAAGCCCGTTACTGCTATCATACAAAATTCATCACCAGTCAGAACCGTGTACCCTGACGTAGACGACGCAATTTACTCAAATAATGCACCACCAGTTCGCGATGTTCTGACTACGCCTTTTTCCTTCGATCAGTAGAATGACGCGCTCGAAAGTGCGCACGATGAGATGCGTACTCTCTGTCGGCAATATGACGAATCGCAAACGTTGGTCGCAGGGAGGTTGCGGAAAGGGAAGAAACATGAAGGATCGGAAACAACAAATTATACATAAGGTGGAGAGCGAAGACAGGATCAATGGTGTAAAAACGCTACTGCTCCGTCTAATTCACGAGTACCGAGCACCACCGTGCGGCTGGAACAGAAACTGGACCCCAGATCGCCATCGAAGGAAGTTATGGTTACGGTCCAATGCAAGATGGTGATGACAGTGTCACTGCAGAGGTCGCTCAACTCTCTGAGGAAGAGGCGAAACGAGCGTTGGCGGTACGAATCCTGTCTTTGTGTGTCGTAACATGTATGTGACCCTAAACTCCTGGATAGGCCATCGCAAGTATGATAAACGTTCGGCCCTCGATTTTACTCTCTGGAGACCTTGATTCTGCACGTTTTAAACTGGCGCTCTGTACTCGTAGTAACTCGAGTTTCCAGGACATATCGCATGCCCTCGATGTCGTGGAGCGAATCGACGAAATTGTCTGGCGACGACCTTCGATACCGATCAGCTCCTCTCTCGATCCCGTCTTTTCTGCGGGAAACGTGGACGGACTTTTGTCTCGCCTTGAGCATTGGGACCGGATGGTCCGAAGTTCCGGCGTTTGATATTTGAATTAATCATATTTGCGATGACTGTCGGCAGAGATCGGTATTGATAGGGTGGAGTTGTTGCTGCTCTGGTGCGAGTATGAATCATCCTGCATTGTACTGATTGTGGCGAATTCAGTTGACCAGCGCTGCTGTAGAACGCGAATAATGCGGCCTTCGACGTGACGCAAATACCTACATACAGGAGTCAGCACAGATCTTTTGTCTCTCATTGCCTTCTGATGAGGCCTTCGCTCCCAGAAAGGTGGAGGAGGAGGCGTGAATAACGGAACTTCGAACCTAGTGGCATGCGGTGTTCTATCTGTTCTGGTCGAGTGGGAGCCGATAGCGTTAAGTTATCATGATAGATGAGTCACGCTCAAGCAGCGCTCTTTATCGCAAAATGAATAAGAATATCTGGTGATCCAGTCTTACGTTGTGGTCAATGCACAGGCGGAGGCTCCAGCAGTCCGACCCTTCCTACTACTGCGGTGAGATCTCAATATAAGAAGTTAACTATAGGTATTGACAAATGTCATCATTGTCTGTTGTACCTCAGGGGTACGCTGCATTCGAACCTGAGATACACATTCGAGGGCATGTTATTGTATGGTGATAGCTCGGGTTTTTCGTGAAGCGGACTCAAGATCAAGTGGGCCGACTACAGGAACGAGTGCTTGCTTGCATCCTTCCTCTAGCACAGGTGAGAAGATCTCAGTTTCACAGCAGGTTTATGAGCCTCCACGCCATCGTTGAACAGTTTTGGAAACTCGCCCCCTATACTCCGCGTTGCCAATCCTGGCGATCAGTCTGTGGTTCTTAGACCTTCTGTCCAATCTGGGCTGCGTCTTCGGCATGTGATTCGTGACGAATAAGGCAACGTGCAAAGATCTCTATTCGAGCTCGTCAGGAGTTTGGACCCTCATGGCGCGGACACCCTAGAGAGAGTCTCCAATATCCCGTGATTGCAAGACTTGGTTGTCTCTGCATTATAACAATGACGTCGAACCTCTTTTTAACACAGAACGGGCATGGCTTTGTGCTTAACCCGTTGGGGAGGAAGGGGCTATAATGCCCGCCAAGCTCAAAACCCTACTGATATCAAGAAGCCTCGATTCAAACATCCGAACACGCTCGGAAATGAATGAGCGAGCGGTCACCTTGTTTCCGAGTACAGCGTCTTGGCCCACATGACACCTAAACAACTCGGTGGAAGCGCGGATGCGTTAATTTCGCCATGATAACCAAGGCCCTTTTTTTTCACTAACGCACAGGCCCGCTACGAGAACCCGGTGCTGTAGCCGTTAGAAGAAGCACATGCGCTGCGGAGGGGGACGATAACTTCTTTTTACAGCTTCCCCCCAATCGAGGCCAGGCACTGTGTCGTATCACGGTATCACCGAATACATCCCCCGTGCCCCTCATCCACATGCTCAGTGCTTCTGACGTCGTTCCTGCTTCGACCGTGTTAAAAGCGGGTGTGGCTGAGTGATAACAAATGGAAGGGTTTGTATATATCATACTTTTCGACCTTCGGTTCGACCTCGGATTTCTGCCAGTGGACTTTCCTGATCAATGGCCGACAGGTGAAAAAGAGTACGCCCGTTGCATGGGCACCCCACTAAATTCTTTGCACATATTGGGACTCTCTTAGTTGTTGTTGGGCTGTAACAGTTGTAGCAAGATGTACTGGGTGCACCGTATTGGTAATAACACATTTGGTTACGCGGAGTTGGTGTCCCTGTGAATTCGATCCACGTTCTTTGTTTCTTAGCGGCGAATCATGGTTTTTTTACACATTGCCAGAAGGAGCGCCATGCAGCACCGCTATGTTGCCGCCATGTGTGTGGAGATCTAGCCCAATCCGCTGGCAGCACTACTAGACCTCACTGAAATAGGAAAATTAATATTGTGGGGCTAAGTCTTAGTAGATTTGTCTCGGAGGAATTCCCTGTGGAAGTCTGAACGACACCCGACGCTAGTGCTACGCAGCGTGTCAGCGAGGTTGGATGCAGGTGAACCGGAAGACCATCATATAGATTATTTTATTTTGCTTTGGGATCACAGTGACGCTGCACTGGTATTCATCCCTGCGAGCTGGAAGACCTGGTGTCATCGCCAAGTTGCCAGGTTATCGGAACCAAGCCGGTGGTGTCATATCCGGACTCCACAGTCAAGTCGTCCAGCCCGCCAATAACATGCGGAAGATAATTCCAACGTTGGTTTCTTTCTTGGGTTTCCGCCACACGAACCACTCAGCACTGCCTGAACCATCGTTCCCAATTAGGGAGCGAACCGGAACTTTTTGTCACCACCCTTTCGCTGAGTGGTCTCGGTGATGTTACGTCCCTAGGCTCTCTGCATGATTTCCCCTTCGTCTACCCCACCACCATACTTACCACTCGTCGAGGACTACATGGTACATTGGGTGGTTTACACACATATATATACGTGTGTTTTTTTAGTGTGATTCTACGTCCTTATGCGCACCGCAGTTCTGGGGAATTAGATGCTGACAGCCGTTGGCCAGTAGCACCGCCTTTGCCTAAGGTTCCGCCGTTACCTAAACTGGAGGGGCCGAAGTATATAACTAGGGTCCGAGTCCCCAAATAGCCTTGGGTGCGTTGTACCCCATTCACCATGAGCTCAACCAGCAATTTGAGAATAACATTCATTGGGATCGGAGTCTTCGGTGCGTCTCGTCTTTGGTAATTCACGCGATCGAGCTTCTCACATGGTCCTCACAGTCGTATGCATTGTCGCCCAGTGGCTTCTAGGTCCACGCGCTCGCTCCATGCGGAGGAGTCCACTTCCATCGTATAATAACCCTATCGAGATGCCCGACCTCCGGCCCACAGAGCCCACCTATCCTCTTCCGGCATACTCTCCGGATTCCCCAATCCCTCCGCCGCCGTACTCTAGGCACGAACTCGAACTCCAGACTGAGCAAGCAAGCCTCGGAGATTCAAGTGCTTCATCAAGTCTACATAACTCGTAGAACAAGATGATTCAGCTGCGTTCTCACTGGTTCCCGGATCCATCAACTCCTTCTCCTCAAAGCGAGTTTGTAGGAACCGCCGAGCTGGCAGGTTCTAGCGGACATCCAATATACCCCTCCGTTCTGGAAACGGGTCTTTCACGCCAGGCGCACCACGTTGTTGCACAACCCAATGCCGATGCTGGCCGTCGCTCAGCTGGCAAGTTCTAGCGGACGTCAATATGCCGTACCCTTCATCTCTGTTCTGGAAGCGGGTCTTTCACATTGCCAGGTGCATCACGTTGTTTTCAGTGCCGATCCTGGCGATCGTTCAATCTACCATTTTGGCACGCTTTAGTGAATATCCGATGTACATATGACACCCTCGACCTTTGCTCTGGCAGCCAGTCTTTCACATTTTCACGCGCATTACGTTGTTGCGAACCCCAGTGTCGATGCCGGCCATCGTTCAATCCCCCATTTTGGTAGGTTCTAGTGGACATCCGATATACCGTACCATTGACCTCTGCTCTGGCAACAGGTCTTTTACATTTCCAGGCGCATCACCCCTTGCGAGCCCCGGTGTCGACGCTGGCCGTCGTTAATGATTCACCTTTTCCCGTTACGACTACGCCATACGTTGTCTTGTTGCATTTCGTTCTGTCGAACCAGATACCCATACTTTCTTGCGCATACCCCATGTCCCTATTGATTACGACATTGTATTGCTATGTAGCATGGGCTATTGAATGCCCCAAACGTTTGCACTTGCTACTTTACTCTTACCCCCGATCAATTCACGACTTCCCTGGTCATGTATGCAGACGCAGTGTACACTTTTCTATGTGTAACTGATAATTTACCCCAGACTTGCACGAGATCAATTGCTGTGCAGGTGTGTATCACGAAATTGTGCTCCACTGCTCTAGACTGCTTTAGGGCATAGACGCCTTAATCGTTTAGCTTCCCCGAGTAAATGGTCAGAGATAATCCTTTTCCAGAACATTGCGCTGTGAAGTGCAGCTGCCGTCGTGTGTGAACGAACGTGTACTTGCATATCTCGCGTCTTATTGCGACATGGTGAGGAACGAATGCATTCCGGGAAAAGGGTGGAACCTGCTTGTTTCACTTACCGAGTACGAAGCTAGAGTGTCGGGTTCCAAATTCAGGGACAGACAGGTCGCAGGGTCTATTGTGGCCATATACCTAAGAGCACAGTGGGATAAGCTACGTCATGAAATGTAGCAATGCCTTCGTGACACCATCGGGACGTTCCAGTGTTCATTTTCGTGTTCACAGGCCGGGTGGCATTGACATGCTTTCCACTGATGGGCGTGTCCCACGCACCTGGGCCCAAACCAAGCGGCACGGCACCGGATCATGAGAGATAAAAACCGTAGTTTACCACTCAACTGGCGGAACTCCAGTGCCACTGATGTCACGGATGCAGAGAAACGGTATGCGGGGTGCCCTGCCTCAACATCTCCATTCGGATGGGAAGTGAAGGTGTATGCATAGCCACCAGGAGGACTAGAGCTCATTAGACTCTGATGAACGACATCGGGTGACGGTATGTCAACGCCGACCCAACTAATGGGGAAAGGGTTTCGCGGATAAAATGCGATATGACAATGACAAGATAAAATGAACTTACTCCATGTAGTGGACATGAGCCGGCCGAGCGCACCAGCCACCCATATTCTCCGATCCGAGGAAAGAAGATCCACCAATTAGAATATAGATGCTGTGAACTGCGGTTGGACGGGGAGATAGTCTACAGAATGCGATGCCACCAGAGATGAGATAAGAACAGACTACCCCATTGTGACGGACCTCTCCAGTTACCACCATTGAATGTCATAACAACATGACACTCCAATCCGCTAGCGAAGCTGGAAAGATGCAAACGAACACGATAATAGGCATCATCTTGGGCCTAAGTGAGTAGTATTCACAGCCGGGTGTTCCTATTGGTCGAGTAATATGTGATCCTCGAATCCTTTGCAGTGGGCTTTATTATCTTGATCCTTTCGATCTGGACGATCTCATATTGGTTTCGGAATCGACTCACCCATTCCAACAGCATGTAAATGTGACTCGTGCGTACCTTCTGTGCTGCGCCACCTTGGTGATTCATGTCGTAATCGATGACAGTGTCCTCTACTGGCACAAGGACGTCTTCCACCTTCCGACGCGCGTGTCGATTTCGGGTCATCACTGCCCGGTAGTCATGTGGCGGGTCGAATGGGGTCACCTGGACCGATCAGTCTCTCTGACTCTCAACGCCAAGCCCTTGGAAAGACGCCTCCGAATTCGAATGGAGATTGAATGGACACTGTCGGAGAGTAAAGCGGGCGTCAACACCAGACCGCCGCTGGCGCTGAGTTGAAATCCTCCATGGAACTATCAGTGTAACACCCAAGTACCACCTGTAAATTTACCGCGTTTGTCTATCCTATGGCATTTGTGTTCCCCCCAGCGAAAGCTGCTTCATCGTGCACGACTTCCCCAATCGCACTCAAATCTCATAATTCCAGATGACCATCATCCAGGAGTATGTGTATACGTCACAACCAGCTATGAATTCGATCTGGGAGAGCCTGACCGCCTTCAAACCCATCTCGCGGAGTCTCCCTTCTGCAAGTGTTGTATCAAAATTCGGCGCAGTAAGTGCCCACTATTCGATTTCGTTGTTTTTGGTAACCAGACCTCAAGCAACAGCGCCCCTGCCTGGCACTATGGCGTCTACCAAATGACAACGACTGTCAAGTCGCGTTCCCAGATTTCGTGTGCTCTTCGGCCCTGTACCTGTACCATACTATACTATCTGAACAACGCTCTTTCATGGTTTGGCTGCGTCACTTCCCCGCAAGCCCCAAGCTCTCTTTTCCCAAATCTTCGTGGATTGTCATTCGGAATATCCGTTAATCTTGGTGTGATGAAGACTGGGGATGTTTAACGCAAAAATCCAGGCCATAGTCCGTTTCCATTGCCTTCTCTTGAAAACCACACTTGTCTGCCCTATTCCTGGTGCGTTCTATGCTCATCTCGACTCTCGTTGGGTGCATCTTCCTTATCAGCTTGGCCCTGCGCCCGAGTATCCCACCGACGACATTTTCCCACAACTTCGTATTTTCATCATCTGAGCCAACTCCCCTGCACCGTGCACAGACTTGTTTCGCTGGACCTCCTTCGGAAACAAGGTCATTGAGATATGTATCTACTGTTTAGAATCCGAAGATGACGGCGATCTTGCCCAAGCAGTGGTTGACATGTCATCGCTGATTTCAACCCAGTACAAGGCTCTGGAATCTATCTGGTCCATTTTCTCGGCTACGATCACCTTTCCTCCACATACCGGCGACCTGTGCTGGAACCTTACCAGCTTGCCATCGACTCCAGGGTCATTGCATTGGAGACGCCACGGTCGCAGATAATAACGGTCACGGATATCCCACCTATTTCACAACCCTTCGTACTGCGGTGAGACCTCGGCCGAAGACGCTACGTATGGGTGTCGGTAAATGACATAATTATCTGCTGTGCCTCATATGACCCAGATGAGTGCGATGCATTCAAACGCTGGGATACACATTGGGAACCGTGTTATTGTCATTGGTATCCAGATTTGGATACTTGGGGGGACATCTTGTTGAGCGGACTCAAATTCAAGCGGCCCAGCCTCCTGAGAGTGTGCTCAGATGGCCGACTCCACAGCTTGGACGGATTCACACAGCAACGAATCCCTCCTCTAGCACAGGCGAAGGCGAAGAGATACCAGCCTCACAGCAAGACCGTATTCAGCCTCAATGGTCGCTTTTGGACAATTACCATCTATGCTCCGAACTGCCAATCCTGGCGGTCAGCCTTTGATTCTTAGACCTTCGGTCTAATTTGGGTTGCGCTCCTTCGTGACGAACAAGGTAATAAGATATCGTGTCAACCACGAGCTCCCTATCCCGATTCGCCAGGAGCTTGGAGCCTGTCTTCTGATGCCCTGTCAAGATCCGGTCGCAGTCGAGACAATCCATCCAAGTTCTTCTATGTTGTAACGATGACACCTAACCGTTTTTAACACAGATTAGGCATGGCTGTGTTTAGCCGGTTTGGGAAGAGGGAGGCTACGACGCCTGCCAAGCACAAAGCCACACTGATATCAAGAAACCTCGATTCAGATACCCGACATGCTCGGAGCGAACGGTTACCTGGTACCGAGATTGGATCAGTATACCGTTTTGGCCTCATGGCAGATGCGTTAATATTGCCATAATAATCAAGGCTTTTGTCTTTGAACCAACCCACAGGCCCCCTAAGAACGCAAAATGCCACGGCTGTTAGAGGATGATAACTTCTTTCTAGCAGCTTGGCCCCGTTGAGGCCCGGCGCTGCGTTATATCACAGGGCACATCGCTGTCCTTCATTCACACGCTCGGTGCTTCTGACGCTGCTTCTGCTTCGAAAGTTTATTGACCGTGTCAAAAACCGGTGTGGCTGTATGTTTCCCAGTGATGAAAAATGGAAGGGTTTGTGTATATCGTGCTTTTTCAGCTTCGGCTCGATTTCGGACTTCTGACAGGGGACTTTCCTGATCAGCAACCAGTGACACGTGAAACAGATCAAACTCCAGAACGCTCCCTGTATAGGCGCGGCGCTTTGACAGCAGGGAATTTGGGCCTTGGCGTGGTTAGCATATTGGTGATTGGTTCGTCTGGAATGTGGTATCACCGATGGTTCAAGCTGTGTTTTCTAAATTTCTTTACGCATATTTGGTTCCTCTCAGTTGGGTTGTGTAACACTTTTGAGTGGGCCGTATTGGTAATTACACATTTGGTTACGGCGCCTGCGAATTCGATACACGTTCTTTGTATGTTAGTGGTGTATTACCGTGTTTTTACACATTTCCAGGAGTGCCACTGGCCATACAGCACCGCCCGAACCCATTCCACTGGCAGCACTGCTACTGTACAGCTCCACGATATTGATTTCCTTATTTCAGTCAAGTACCCCTATTTGTTTTTAGAGGAATTCTTTGTGGAAGTCTGAACGACATGAGACGGAAAGACGGACATCGATCAGAAGTTTGGCAGAGCTGACGTATCACAGTGCCGTGTCGGAATGTGTATTTTCTCTGCGGCATGTACCGCTGGGCACATAACCAGAGCGAAGCAGCGCGGCGGGGCTGGGAATGTGTAAATGAGTCAGAGCACCAATCAGCCGTATTATTTGGCTGTGTTTTGGTACCAAGTGAACCCCCGCCTGCACCGGTAATTCAGTGAAAACACCATGAAACGGTCAGCATCATCGCCCCCACCTTTGCGAACTGCGCCATCAAGTCCTCGGAACCGAGTCCATTCCCACTCCACAGTCAAGTCACCCAGCCAGATAACGAGTGCTGGCCAGTACTGCCTAAACTATCACTTCGGCACCCAAAGCATTGGCATCACACCGCGAATTAGGAATAAGGAGCGAACCGGAACTTTTTGTCTCCACCCATTCGCTGAGTTGTCTCCGTAACGTCGCGGCAGTTTTACCTCGTACCATTGCGTTGATCTTATAACATCGGGCTCTCTGTACAATTTCCCCGTCGCCCAGTTCGTGCACTCACGTCGAGGGATACAGGGTACATTAGGGGGTTACACTATTCGAGACGTGGTATACACATGCAGACTTTAGTGTGTTCTCATGCCGCGGAATCAATTGCGGACAGCTGTTGGCCGGTAGCACCGCCTGCATGCACGCTGTGACATAAGCTCGAGGGGCTTATGTATATAATACAAGACAATCCGAGTGAGGATCGTGAATTGCCCTGGGTGGTGTGCTACGCATTGTACCCCACACACTATGAGCTCAGCCAGCAATTCGACGGGCACGTCATACGCCCATGATGCAGCCAAAGGGTTCCCGAGTTGGGCAACAGTACTCATCGTGATCGTAGGCTCCAGTGCGTCTTGTCATTTGCAATTCATGCGATCTACCTTACATGGTCCTGCTCACAGTCACAGGCGTGCTTGTCATCTGGGGGATTCTACGCGCCGCTCGCTCCCAGGGGGGTTCACTTCCGTTCCATACTACAGACACCGACTCTACCGAGATGTCTGAAGCCTCCTGGTCCAGACAACTCATTCAGCCCCCTCCTCCAGTATATTCTCCAAATTCCTATCCCCCTCTGCCGCCTTACACGCCAAACTCGATGGACCCCGTACCGCGCAATCAAGCTTCAATTAAGTCTACATAAGTCGCAGAACAAGATGATTCAACGGTCTTCTAACTGGTTCCCTGGTTCATGAAACCCCTTTCCCTCAAAGTGGGTCTGCAGAAACCGCCATTTTGGCAGGTTCTAGCGGGCATCCACTATACCCTATCCCTGACCTTTGTTCGGGTAACGGGTCTTCCACATTGGCAGGCGCATCACGTTGCTGAGAACCTCAGTGTCGACGCCAGTCGTCGTCCTGCATGGTTAATCGCGACGTGCCTTTGCCCGTCGCTGCGCGAGCTAGCTCGTGGATTGACACGCCCGTGCGGGTCAGGTTAACACGTACCTTCTGACAGTGCACGAGAGAACTCTGTACTACAACGCCATCCATGGCTTAGTTGCGTCCCCTTCTATGATCCCAGATACCCTTCTCGCGCTTTCTTCCATGCAGACGTTTCATTTTGAATATGTCATCGCAATTGCTGTGTAGGCACAGACTACCGAGTGCCCCACTTTGCACTTGCTGTTTTACCCTCCATCGTTGCGTCCGGTTAGTTCACAGCCGGCTTTCCCGGCCATGTATGCGGGCGCAATGTGCATTTTTCCGTGTGTAGTTGTTGATATACCCACGACGAATGGAGCAATGTAGGTGTGTGGCGTGTTATTGAAAATGCGCTCCACTGCTCTAGACCGCTTCACGGCATAACCGCCCTGCTTGTCCTAGAGTAAATGGTTAGAGAACATGACTTCTCAGAACGTCGCGTGTGAACGAACGTGTACCTCGGAAGTCTTACTGTGACATGGTGACGAACGAATACATTCCGAGAAAGGAGCGAATCCTGCTTGTTTCGCTTACCTCACATATATCCGACACTCACTGGGAACGGAGCTAGAGTGTCAGGTTGCTTCACGGAAGGGCAGAAGGATCTATATTGTAGCAGCACACCGAGCACAGTGGGATAATCTACGCCATGAAATGCAGGACATGCCTTCGCGACACCATCGGGACTTTCCACCGCTCGTTTTCGCATTTACAGGCCGGTGGGGCTGACATACGTTCTGCCGAAGGTGGAAACCTACCATTTCACAGAGGATCATAGCTTCCGATGATGATGGATGGAGCGTACTACGAACGCGTGTGACACGCATCTGGGCCCAATCCAAGTGGCATGAGCCAGCAGATTACCACGCAAATGGCGGAAACCCGTACCACTAATGTCATCGATGTATGCGATGAGCCCTGCCTCATCCGGAACAACGTCCCGCTCGCTCGGACTCCTGGGCAAGGGTTGACACGTCAGGGTAGTGAAGCTGTAGGCATAGCCACCAGCGACACTGGAGCTAATTAGACTCTCAGGAGCAATATGTGGTCACAGTATGGGAACACCCTCCCGACTGCATGGATAACGGGAATAGAGTTCCCATAACATGTCATGTCAGTGTTATGACAGTGACAAAATAAATGAACTACTTACTAGTGGGCATGAGCCGGCCGAGCGCGTCAGTCACTCGTATTCTCCCATTCGTGGAGAAAGAAGAACGACCAATTAGATTATACGTGCTGTGAACTGCGGGTCAGGGCGACAGTCTAAGGAATGCGATGCCACCAGAAATGAGATAAAGAACAGACTTACTCGCGACGGACCTCTCCAGTTATCACCATTAATATGGCACTGAAATCCGCTGGCGAAGTTGGAAAGATGCAGACGAGCACGATAATAGGCATCATCTTGGGCCTAAGTGAGTATTTCATAGCCTGGTGGTCCTATTGGCTGGATAACATGTGATCCCCAAATCCGTGCAGTGGGGTTTATTATCTTAGTCCTTTCGATCTGGACGATCTCTTATTGGTTTCGGAATCGCAATAGGACGCAGATGGGATTCGTGCGTACCTTCTTTGTTGCTCCGCACTTGTAATTGATGTCGTGACCAATGACAGTCACCTTCCGATGCGCGTGTTGATTCAAAGTCGGCTGTTCCCAGTAGCCGTGTGGTGGTTCGAATGGGGCCATCTGGACCATTGCGCACCCGCTCCCAGAGGAGCGGGAGGAGGCAGTGTCGCAACGCCAAGCCGTTGGAAAGACACCGGCGAATTCGAACGGAGGTTGAATAGTAAACGTTGACGTCATGATCCTCCCCTCTGTAACAGCCAAGTACCATCTGTAACTTCACCACATTTGTTTGTCCTATGTCACTTGTGTTCCTCCCAGCGAAAGCTACTTCATCGTGCACGACCTCCTAGTCTCATAACCTCGGATGACTATCATCTAGGACATAGTATGTACATACGTCACTGGCAAATCCAAGAGGACAGATCGACGAGGTATCCCCGAAAGTTTTCAGTCTTTCGCCCCTACCATCATGCCATCTGTGTTTCTTCGTGGGTGGGATTCTGCAACTCATATTTCGAAGCACCGCTCGACGTTGTGTGCATTAGCTAGGACGTGTAGCGCCTTTCACGAACCAGCTATGAGTCTGGGAGAGCCTGACTGCCTTCGAACCCAACTTGCGCAGTCTCACTCCTCTGCAAGCGTTGTATCAAAACTAGGCGCAGTAAGTGCCTACTGTTAGTGTTGCCGTCGAACCGAACTCAGTTCGAAGTAAGTTCACTTCGATTCGAATTTTGTGTCAGTTTGGTACAGTTCAATGGTACGAAGCAAAGTGAAGTTTTGAGTCGAACTGCAACCGAAGTGGCACTACGTAGTACCATATTGGGACGATTGGGAGGTGATACTTAATTACCTAAGTAATTAGTGACTCTACATGCAGCAATGTGATTGGATGGAATGTTTAGTGACTTCGTTCAAGCTCAGTTTGTTACATCTTGGTAAGTTGAAGTGTCGCTGAACTACCACTTCAATTCGACTTGGTCCGGTTCGCAGCAACACTACCTACTGTTTGATTTTGTTGTTTTGATAACTAGAGTCCCACCAATGGTGCCCCTGCCTGGCACTACCATGTCCACTCAATGGCAACAACTGGAACATTGTCCAGTGACTCGCAAGTTGCATTCGCTGATTTCATGTACTCCTTGACCCTGTACTGTGCTATCTGAACATCACTCTCCCATGGTTTGGCTGCCTCACTTCCCCACAAGTCCCAAGCTCTCTTTTCCTAAACCTTTGTGAATTATCATTCAGAGTGTCTGTTAATTTTGGTATGATAACTACTGAGGATGTCCAATGGAAAAGGTCATCATCCATTTCCATCACCTTCTCCCAAAACCAGATTTGTCTGCCCTCCCATTTGACATTGAGGGCCCATCAGTGAAGTAGCTAGTTGGTACCCAACAGTTCTTGGCAGTCCAGACTGGTCCTGGTGACAATCCAGCTCCCTTATTGGGCCTTCCTGGTGCAATCTATGTCCATCTTGACTTCCCTTCCATACAAATGCTTGCACAAATGTCTGCATATTGAGTATGACAGTGCCCATGATGGAGGCTTCATCAGTGATGAAGTTGTGTGTCTCATGTCCTGGCTAATCTCTGAGTGCTGTGCTCTGGAGGCTGTTAAGTCTGATATGACCTCCCAGTCTTGCACAGGCAAAGACATTGTGATGGCTAAGGGTGCATCTTCCTTATCAGCTTGGCCCTCTGCCTGAGTGTCCCACTGGCAACATTTTCCTGTGACTTCTGTTGGAATATTATGCAACTGGCCATTGTTGGCACATATTGCTTACATAATCACTTTGCATCGCACATAGCACTAGACAATTTTCCTAGTCCCTCAGTAGCTTGCCAGACTACTGAGGATACCCTACAAGTTCCCTCTGCAAAAGCAACAACCTCCTTTAACTTTGTATTCTCATCATCCAGGCCAACCCCCTTTCATCATGCACAGACTTGTTCAGCTGGACTTCTTTTGGTAATAAGGTCATTGAGATATGAATCTGAAGATGATAGTGATCTTACCCAAGCACTTGTCAACATGTTGCCTCTGATTTCATCCCACTGCAAGGGCTTTGGAATCCATCTGGTCTGTTTTCTCAGACAAGTGGATGTTCACTTGAAACTAGTGAGCTTGTGGTCTTGTGGAGAGAGAACAGGGCCTTCATAGCATTTACATGCTGATTAGATAACCTAAAACTATAGCTTTTGGATCATCCCCCTGTCCATATTTCTCTCTTTACCTTTGAGAACTTTGTCTCATTTGCCTTCATCACATTGGCTTTGCACATACACAATTTTGACTTTTGCTCTCAACAATGATAATGTCTTCTCCACCTGTTGGTGTGTCTTTTGTGCCAAGTATTGTCCCTCACAATTCTCTGGTCCCTCCCTCTCCATCCACATCTGTCCCTGCACTTGTTTCAGCATCCAGACCTGTCACTCCTCCTCAGAGTGCTCCAACTGCACCTTCTATCAACACTGGTACTCAGGCCCAACAAGTTTTGGCCACATATATCCTGCTCTCTCCCAATGTGAAGGCTTCTATTGTTATGGAATGAAGATCCTATCAAAGGTTTTTCTTATCTAATCTGCAATTAGATCATGATTAGATCATCCATGATCTTATCTGGTCTATCTGATCTTATCACAACCTTTGGTAACAGATCCCTGTCCCCCTGCGTGTATTTATGGTTCTGTGTTCTAGAACTGGTCTAGGTCCTGGTGATGTCATACCCTGGGCCCAAGCCTTATGGTATCCTTGAGGCTGCCTCACCTGCACCTCATGGTGTCCTCATGGCTTCTACCTAGAGAGTATATAAGTAGGGACCTCTGTGTATACTTCCCCAGTTCTATTCACTTTTGATTCTTGGTTCGAACCTTGACTTGTCTTGATCTGGTGACTGTCCTGCTGGACCTGAACCCTGTCTCTGACATTGAGTGTTCCCCCCTCCTTGCTTCCTTCTTGTCTTCCTGTCCTGTTTAGGTTTGGTTGTTCCTTCAGTGTTCCTTGTCTCATTGTCAAGCTGTCAACCTCATCAGTTGCCAGTCAAGGCTCATAACATCTATAGATGATTTGATTGATAAAGAACATTCTCATTCTTCTTCTTCCCATTGGTCTAACATTTGTTGAGTCCTTCCTTTCAACCTGGATGATTGTGCTCTCATCACTACCCCTGATGTGCCTGTTCCAGTCCCTAACCTTGTCAATAACTTGGCTGATGCTAGCTTTCATGTACCTCTTACTTTATTCTCCTGTGAATCCCCTTTACAAATTACAGAATCAACCTTTGGTGGTTGAAACAGTCAAGGTCCATCAGAATGGCCAGAATGTTTATATTCTTGACTCCAGTCAATTTTCTGCTGAGATGGACATGTGTCCTCTAGATTGGCTCTCCACTTAGGAACAATATTTAGAATGGATCAGCACTTGTCAGGGCTCATACAAAAATGCATGTGGTCTTGTCACTTTCATTTTCTTGCTCACAAGGACAAATTCACTGAACATTTCCCTGCCATCCTGCTTTTTGGTATCAACATTCATTCTTCTGCAGCCATGGATCCTTCTTTCTTCCTCAATTTGGAACAATACTGTTGAAAAACTGGACAGGCCAGGACTCAAACCTGGGACCCCCAACACACTAGGTTTGGTGCACTACCACTGTGCTACCAGCCCTGCAGTACAAGATGTGGATTCTACTACAAGTAGGTTCCAACAAATACAGGTCCCATTTCTTTCAACACCAGCTCTGTTCTATGCATTCATACCAACCTATAGATTCATCTTCAGAAAAATCTTCCACATCTCATGCTCAATGCTTCAATGCTTATGACCATAAACCTTGTTGTGATGCTACAGATGAGTCCTTTCAAAACAACCAATGCTCTTCTCCCACATGCTTCATCTGCCTCCAGCCTGGTCATAAGTTCTCTGCATGCACTGAAGAGGTTACACAGAAAGGTCAACAAATGTTCATGAAATCTTGTGATGGCAAACTTGTCCAACATGACAATAATGCTCCCATTTGTTTCTTCTATCAACTTGCTCTTGCCAAAAAGCCCTGTCACAAAACACATCCTGACCAGCATATACATATGTGCTATCTGCAGTTCTCAGGACCAAGGTTCCTCCAATCATAAATCTCTTGAAATATATCTGTAGGCTACCTCAGTAGACTGTGAGCTACTAAGTAGAATAATGTACCTGTAGGCTACTACAGGATGTCAGTAAGTAATGTACTGAGAAATATATAGGTGCTTAGCCTCAGTAGACTGTGAGTTACTGAGGGAACTCTATGAAATGTACTGCTAAGTCTGCTCTAAGGTGATTATGTAAGCACCCAAACATCGCACCCAGGACCTGCAATACAGGGGAGATTTATATGCTCCAACAAAATCCACATGAACCCTTCTCTCTGCCTTTCTTGCATACTTCCAACATATTTCCTCCTTGTCTCATTTTTTCTGGTTTCTCCCCTCCCCTGCCATCTCACTTTGATGCTGACATGGACTTTGCACACATCATTATGCCATATTCATCCTTTTGAGAGTACCCTTCAGGCTCTTAAATTATTTGATCAATATCTGGACCTACCCAACAAACTTAAATATGGATTCCCTATTTGAGACTTAGCTCCCTTATCAGCATCATATATTCCTCCCAATCATGCCAATATCCTGGATCATTGTAGTGCCATTTATGAATACATTGCCAATGAATTACATCTGGGTCATCTGTCAGGTCCATTCACTCCCAAAGAATTATTTCACAAAATCATAAAAAACTGACATATTCCACTGAATCACAGAAGGGCTGACCCTTTTCTTTGTGCCAAGATATACCCAAATGTGATATCAAGCACTTAGCATGCTCAAGATCATAGTCATAATGGTACACTTCACCATCAGAGACATCTAAGAATAAGACATTAGGAGAACTAGAGGATCTGAAAAGGTTGAAATCATCTACCCATTTGATGGTGGGACCAACATGATAAGCATCCCAAATATCAATGACAGAGTCTGCAACCTTGCCTAGAAGTCTGGAGGCAGGAGAGAGACCAAAAGGTAATACATGATCCAGAAAGAGTTCATTGTCAAACATAACAACTAAGAAACATTTATGATCTGGAAGAATGGGGATGCCATGGTATGCAGCCTCAATATCAAGAGAGGTTGCCTGAGTACCAACAGGAGCACATGCAATCTGTGGTAAAGCTGATAAGAGAGAAGAAGTCAAAGATGTGACAAGGGCATATGATGTATAACATCAATATATGGCATAAAATATGCACATTTATTTTCCATGGCCACCCCACTGTGCTGCTGCAATCATCTCACCCCCCACCATGTTGATTTGGTTGTGGTACTCTTTGTCACAGCTGCACTACCCCCCACCACTTTCATTCAACTGTGGTATAAATTACAGTCTCTGTTTCTCACCCCCCATCCTCTGTTTCATTCATTTATCCTGCCACATTTCAGTCACCTCATAGATAGCATCATTTATGCATTACAGTCACATTCAAAACATCCAAGCTCATATTGCATCAAACATGTAACTATGAATATGCAATCATTCATTACTGAGTATAATAGGGAATGCAGAAGGATTGGAAAGTACATTCAAATGCTTTGATCTCTGTGCTCATGATGTTGCCATCAAGTACTCAGTAAATTGTAAAGACTTAAAATGAAGGTACTTATGGTATGGGGTGAGAGTAATCAGGTCCATGTTGGTTCAGTTACTATTGTGACATGCAGACTATATGTAAGCTTTTTGTTTCACTTGCATTGTCCAGGTTATTCTTACTCTGTTGGATGGAATAAAGGCAGAAGGTCAATTTCTGGAGGATTTATTACCTTCAACTTCTGCAGAGAGGAGGTGGTTCATTCAAGAGTTGGACAATTGTGACTGTTACATCCAGGGGAAAATCATGATTGAGACCTCTTGGACACATGAGGAGGTCACACAACAGCTTCATGCCTGGTTTCTGAAAGTTTTTGAATACATTGATAATCAGTGGGAGCACATCAATGGATCTGTGACTCAGCCTGACTGGCAACTCCTTGACTATAACCATGGAAAACTCTAACTTGTTAAGGCTGTACACCCTACTTGGATTGCTCTTATTCATTTCAAGGGCCATCAGAAGGCAGGTGTCAATGAAAGCAATCTGTGGTTTGGTATGTGTCTATTAGGATATCACAATAACCTACATAGGTGTTTGGCACAGTAACTCAAAACCCAATCCCAGATGATGTCTTGAAAACCTGGGGTGCAGAGGCAAATGTTGTAGGCACAGATATAGAAGTTACAGTGAGTGAAAAAACCCTTGCAATGTTTGGCTGTTTTGGACTAATCCCAGTGTAGCACCATGAGGTGTGGGGATCCTGGTTAGCCTTGGTGGGATGGGTGGTAGCAGGGACTCTTGGCTACAGAATGGTCCCAGAGTCATGTGATTTGGTCCAGTGGTCATTGAGATATGTCAATTATAAAACAACTACATCATTGCATGGGTTTATTCACTTTTAAAATGAGGGGTATTTGGGGGATATCAGTACTTGGTATAGCTTGTCCTGCTGGAAGATGATGTCAGGAGGATGGAGACCATAATACTCAAGGGAGTCTTGAAGTTCATCCTTCAAAATTTGGAGGTATAGGTCCCCATCCATCCTACCATAATCTTGGTGGCATATCCAACACCCTCCCAAGTCATACAGCCCCACATCATGAGAGAACCTCCTCCAAACTTCAGTGTCCCCTTTTATTAGCCTATCATTCAGCTTCTCCCTTAGCTTTTTCTACACCCATTTGTACCCATCTAACCCCAGGTGATTTATTTTAGTCTCATCAGACCATACCACCCTCTTCCAGTCCTCCAAAGTCCAATCTTTGTGAGCATAGGCAAAGTCTAACCTTGCCTTGTGATGCTTGGCAGAAAGGATAGGTTGTTTTTGCTTTACCACAGCCTTCATACCAGTCTTTTTCAAGTGCTGGTGGACAGTATTTGGGTGGAGGGGTTGGTTGATAATAATATTGGAGAGAGTTTTGGTCACCTGCACAGCATTTTCTGCCTTTTGAGTTGAGATAAGGTGGATGGCATGGCAAACATTAGCAGGGGAAAGCTTGGATGGACAACCTCCAGTGGACTTTTGGAGGTTGGAATGCTCCTTGGAATGAAGCCTAGAGATGGTAGAAAGATGGATGCCAGTACTGGAGGCAATAGAGGAAGCAGAATGATCAGAATCAAGCATAGTCAGGATAGTATTCTTTTGGGTAGCAGAGAGAGATCTCATGGTGGTAGAGGTTGGGAATAAAGAAGTGTGTGAACTTATTCAAACTCAGACATAATGTTTATATGTGTACCTTTGTTTGTAGGACCAAACAGCCACAATTATCCCTTCATTTGACTCAGATTCTACTGCCAGGCCAACAGTGAATAAACCCTTGCAATGATGTAGTTGTTTTATCATTGACATATCTCAATGACCACTGGACCAAATCACATGACCCTGGGACCATTCTGTAGCCAGGCATCCCTGCTACCACCCATCCCACCAAGGCTAACCAGGATTCCCACACCTCATGGCACTACACTAGGATTAGTCTGAAACAGCCAAACATTGCAAGGGTTTTTTCACTCACTGTATAACCAATAGTGAGTGCAGTGATCAGGAGGTTGTAGAGTTGTCAAGTTCTGTTGCTGAGCTTAACTTTGGTGTGGCTAATATAGGTATATCTTTATTGATCACATGCAAATCAGCATTTAATAACTTGTCCTAGGCAAGAGGGCATGTTCTGACACTGTGCTGTCATCACCCAAGAGTGTTCATTCTAGGATAGCTTACCACAAGAGAAGACAGGACTGTAAGTCATTGTCACATTGATTATTTGCCCATAAGCTAACTAATTCATAGTAGATGCAAATGGACAGCCTGCATGGCCTTCTCACTCTGAAGGATCCATTTCTGGGCCTCCAGAGACAAATGAATTTGCATTCACCAGTGATCTGATATTTCTAACACTCAGCCAACTTCATGGGGTTTGACACTTCAGACAGAACACAGGTTGAAACAAACCCTGAAAGTTGGTATTCATTGATTCACTTAAAAAGTTCTCTTGGTTCACTCACACTCCTTAGCAATGATTCATGTTAGTAGTTAGCAGTGCAATCTAGCTCATTTTCAAATGACACTTACACATACATACAATGGTGCAGCTGTAACAGAGAATACTGCAGTTGAACAAATGTGATGGGGGAGGGTGATGCAGCTGCAACAGAGAACCCTGCAGTTGAATGAGCATGGCAGAGGGGTAGTGCAGCTGTGATAAGGAGTACTGCAGCCAAATTAATGCAGTGGGGGGGTGAAATGATTGCAGCAGTGCAGTGGCATGGCTGCAGAAGATAAATTTGCATATTTTATGCCATATCAATAAGATACTGCCTGAGAGAGAAGATAGAAATGACCAGACAAGAATGCATTTGAATGTCTTGAGATATGTTACAAAGAACAGGACCCATTTGGCAAAGAGCATCTGCAATCACCCATGATGGGAAGAGACAGAGAAGCTCAAATACTGACAATAGATGCAGTGATTTCAGCCAAACCCCAATGGGTAGGGAATTAATTTGATCATTGATCAAAAGATGCATAACACCTTTGAAAGAAAGGTTGTGATGGACACAAATTTTGGGAGGTAAACCTTCTACCACTTGTTTGGCAATGATTTGGAATGGAGACAATTGAAAAGGACCAATTTTGTGAAATAATTCTTTGGGAGTGAATGGACCTGACAGATGACCCAGATGTAACTCATTGGCAATGTATTCATGAATGGCATTGCAATGATCCAGGATATTGGCATGATTGGGAGTAATATATGATGCTGATAAGGGAGCTAAGTCTCAAATAGGGAATCCATATTTAAGTTTGTTGGGTAGGTCCAGATATTGATCAAATAATTTAAGAGCCTGAAGGGTACTCTCGAAAGTGGAGGATGAATATGGCATAATGATGTGTGAGAAGTCCACATCAGCATCAAAGTGAGATGGCAGGGGAGGGGAGAAACCAGAAAAAATGAGACAAGGAGGAAATATGTTGGAAGTATGCAAAAAAGGCAGAGAGAAGGGTTTGTGTGGATTTATGATTGGAGGAACCATGGTCCTGAGAACTGCAGATGGCACATGTGTATATGCTGGTCAGGATGTGTTTTGTGACAGGGCTTTTTGGCAAGAGCAAGTTGATAGAAGAAACAAATGGGAGCATTATTGTCATGTTGGACAGGTTTGCCATCACAAGGTTTCATGAACATTTGCACCCTCCCCCATCACATTTGTTCAACCACAGTATTCTCTGTTATAGTTGCACCACTGTATGTGTTAAGTGACATTTGGAAATGAGCTAGATTGCCCTGTTAACTACTAACATGAATCATTGCTAAGGAGTGTGAGTGAACCAAAAGAACTGTTTAAGTGAATCAATGAATGCCAACTTTGAGGGTATGTTTTAATCTGTGTTCTGTCTGAAGTGTCAAACCCCATGAAGTTGGCTGAGTGTTAGAAATATCAGATCACTGGTGAATGCAAATTCATTTGTCTCTGGAGGCCCAGAAATGGATCCTTCAGAGTGAGAAGGCCATGCAGGCTGTCCATTTGCATCTACTATGAATTAGTTAGCTTATGGGCAAATAATCAATGTGATAATGATTTACAGTCTTTCTTCTCTTGTGGTAAGCCATCCTAAAATGAACACTCTTGGGTGATGACAGCACAGTGTCAGAACATGCCCTCTTGCCTAGGATAAGTTATTAAATGCTGATTTGCATATGATCAATAAAGATATACCTATATTAGCCACACCAAAGTTAAGCTCAGCAACAGAACTTGACAACTCTACAACCTCCTGATCACTGCTCTCACTATTGCCTCTGCACCCCAGGTTTTCAAGATATCATCTGGGATTGGGTTTTGAGTTACTGTGCCAAACATATAGGTTACTGAGATATCCTAATAGACACATACCAAACCACAGATTGCTTTCATTGACACCTGCCTTCTGATGGCCCTTGAGAGCAATCCCAGTAGAGTGTACAGCCTTAACAAGTCAGAGTTTTCCATGGTTATAGTCAAGGAGTTGCCAGTTAGGCTGAGTCCCAGATCCATTGATGTGCTCCCACTGATTATCAATGTATTCAAAAACTTTCAGAAACCAGGCATGAAGCTGTTGTGTGACCTCCTCATGTGTCCAAGAGGTCTCAATCATGATTTTACCCTTTATCACAGATTGCATGTACTCCTGTTGGTACTCAGGCAGCCTCTCTTGATATTGAGGCTGCATACCATGGCATCCCCATTCTTCCAGATCATAAATGTTTCTTAGTTGTTATGTTTGACAATGAACTCTTTCTGGATCATGTAACCTTTTGGTCTCTCTCCTGCCTCCAGACTTCTAGGCAAGGTTGCAGACTCTGTCATTGATATTTGGGATGCTTATCATGTTGGTCCCACCATCAAATGGGTAGATGATTCAACCTTTTCAGATCCTCTAGTCCTCCTAATGTCTTATTCTTAGATGTCTCTGATGGTGAAGTGTACCATTATGACTATGATCTTGAGCATGCTAAGTGCTTGATATCACATTTGGGTATATCTTGGCACTAAGAAAAGGGTCAGCCCTTCTGTGATTCAGTGGAATATGTCAGTTTTTTATGGAACATCCCTCACCATGCTGTCACCCTTCTTGAGTCCAAATGCATCAAGTACCTGGCTTGAGTCACTACTTTCCTATCTCAGATACAGTCTTCTTGCATCTTCAAATGAGATGCTGAACAAATTGTGGGCATGTTGAATCATATTTCTGATATGCCATATCATCTTTTCGCCTAACCGATAGGTCTCTCATGCATGCGGACTTTCCGTTTCATTTATTTCTCCTTTTTCTTGTACTTGAGATGCATCTCGCGACGCTTACTCAATTATGTTTCCCTTTATAGACAATCACTATACGCCATCTCTTATATGGCTTCCCCTTCCCTCGATCGGCCTTCTCTGATCGACACGACTCGACACTTCCTATTTCATATTCCCCATGTCGAGTCACTTTCCCCTTTTGGACTACAATGGGATACGCGCGATGCGTTCTTCACACGAACGCATAGCTGTATCCCCTTTTCTGGACTTATCTCCTTTCCTAAGGAATACCCTGTGCCCCATGTACTCATCTCGAGTCATTCTCCTCATTTGGAGCGTGTCGCGATGCATCTTCGATGTGTATATGCACATACATCCAAATACTCTCAAGTAGTATATATACCCGTAAGGACATGGATGTATTCCTTAGCTTTTAGCTACCTTGCAACCAGGCTAGCTTCTCTCTGACAAACACTACCTCAGAACTGCTCGCTTGGCCATAGGAGGGGTAAAACTATTAAGCCCTCAAGGTCAACCCAGGAGATATCGTAAGAGTGACGATGCACTTCGCCTCATCGCCAACACTAGTCGATTTCGGCTGGTGAGATATCCCTGCGCGTAACAATTTCCTTTGTTTTTCCTTCACAAGATCTTTCATCTCTCCACTCTATCAATGGATTTCAGAATTCCCTGACAAGTTCAGGCCCCACTACTCTTGCCTGTCAGTAACTTCTGATATTAAATGGCAGTCTGAGTTTCTGTCTTCATCACAACCTCCCATTTCCATTGCTCTCCATCCTCCTCCCATTGACCTTGATATCTGGGCTGATGCTTCTTCTGACTTTGGCATTGGCCTACTCTGCAAAAATTCATGGGCAGCCTGGTCTCTCTCTCCCAGTGTTCTGTGGGTCAGTGAATGTTCATTGAAGTCAGTGAACATCTGCTGGTAAACTTTCCCATGCACACAAGTGAACTGAATGTGAGCAGTGCCAGAAGTTGCACCTGGGGGTTATATAATCAATGCTGATTGGTCAATTATGTTCATCACATGCCCATTTCCATTTCCATACATTTCTTCCCATGCCCATCTTTTTCTCTGCTACTGAGGACCATGAAACTGCTGAGACTCACATTCATGTGAACATTGTCAAAGTTCATCAACATTCCCATGAGTTGCATTCAGTGCCCATGACCTGCAGTCACTGACCAGCAGAACACTGCTCTTGCCACACTGGTATGCTCCTCACCATGACATTGGGTGGCTGGAAACTTTAGCTATAGAACTTGCTATCAATTTCATTGTCTCCTGTGGATATCACAATTCTTCATTCATCATCCAGAATGATAACCAGGGTGCCATCACTGCTTTTGAGAAAGGTTGTTGTCAGAATTTTATGTCTAACCTTTGCATTCACCATGCATCATTGCTCTCTCACAGGACATGTCTCCAATTTGTTTTCTCTTATGTCACATCAGCCAATAATTGGGCAGACCCAATTTCATGAGGTGCATTCTTGCACTCTTACAAATGTCTCTCCAACCCTCCTACCCTTGATTCTTCAGTCACTCCATTTCTCTTTGATGTCCTCCCCATTACCATCTGAACAATTTCTTCAAGGAGTCAACATTCATGCTGCTGCCACCTCTCTTTTCACCAATCATGATTTTGCTATTTGCAAAACCATTGCCCAAACCATTGATCCTTCCTGCTCCAAAAAACCCTGAGTCAAGGCTGGCTCTCACATTCAACCCTCTACTTGGCACCCACAGGTTGTTGTGAGTGACTGTCATCTTTCTTGGTCTTCCCATTTCCCCCAATCCAACATTTTTTGTCTCTTTCATGCCATAATGTTGCAATCTCTCAACATGATACACATTCCAACTATGGTGCCAGTCTGCTTCATTTCACTCAATTTTGTGACCAGTTGTCCATTGTGGAATCAGAACATATGCCTACTTCTCCTGAACTTCTTTCTATGTTCACCACTCATCATGCTGGACAAATATCAGAAAAAAACTCTCAATAATTGGCTTGCAAGTCTTCACTTTTGGCATGTCATTAATGGCACTGCTTGGCAGGGCAATAATATGTTGTGACACATTCACAGGGGTTTTACAAAATTGGTGCCTCCTTCATCCAAGCATGCTAAACATCCTTTGGTCACTTTGGAAGCCCTGTATATTTTATACAACCACCTTGATCACACCAACACCTCTGATGCCAACATTTGGGCTCTTGCATTCATGGCCTTTTGGTCTTGTTGCCACTTAGGGGGAGCTCCTCATCATATCACCCCAGTCTTTTGACCCTTCCAAACATGTCTCTCATCAGGTTCTGCCTTTACAGTGACTCAAAAAACCCTTTCAATGTTTTGCTGTTTTGTATTGATGGTGATGCTGAAAATCAGGGAAATTCTAAGAAATCTTGCAAATATTCATACAGATAACCCTAGGTCCTGGCTTCAAAAGGGTACCTTACTCAAGTTATTTGGCTTTGTTTTTGTTGAGATATTGCATGTTTAATCAGGACAACTCATTGAAAGGGTTTTTTTGCTGATGAAATGGCAGCATATTCATGGCAATTGGACAGCATAATTTATGGTTTGGAGACTGAATTTTTGGTGGTCATGCATGCTAGTGATTACATAATATTTCACATAATCAATTTGATGGTTTGTCAGCATGTAAACAAGGCCAACCATTGAACTTGAGTCATTGATCCTCTATCCTGTACCATTGCTCAATCAGGACTATTCTCTCAGGGAAATGTCAGTGAATTATGGTGTTAATGGCATTAGCATGAGTAGGATGTATGCCCAGCACCATTGGTCTCTTAAAATAGTTGCTGAAATTCATTCCTGTACCATTTCTGCCACCAATGCCTGAGGGGTCCTGACAGTAATTGGTATTGGGAAAGGTGAAAATGTCATGGAAGTCATTCTGGCACTTCAGGACATGAAGAATGAACTAACCCCCCTCTCAAATGGTGCATTTCTATGCATGATAAGCTGGTATCAAGGTTGGGGAAGTAAAATCCTTCTTTGCTTTCCAGGGGTTGTGGGTAGAATAGTCTGTTGGACTACCAGGGTGCAAATTTTTTCCCTTCCATCTGTCCTTAGGTGTTGCCACTGATCACCTATGACCAAATAATTCTTTCCTAGTCATCCATAGTTCAGCACAGGGCATAGTCTGGCTGACCCTCCTTGGCATCAGGTGTGCAGAGGAGGGCATTGCTTCACCCTAACTTTGATACCAGCTTCTCATGCATAGAAATGCACCATTTGAGAGGGGATTAGTTCATTCTTCATGTCCTGAAGTGCCAGAATGACTTCCATGACATTTTCACCTTTCCCAATACCAATTACTGTCAGGACCCCTCAGGCACTGGTAGCAGAAATGGTACAGGAATGAATTTCAGCAACTATTTTAAGAGACCAATGGTGCTGGGCATACATCCTACTCATGCTAATGCCATTAACACCATAATTCACTGACATTTCCCTGAGAGAATAGTCCTGATTGAGTAATGGTACAGGATAGTGGATCAATGACTCAAGTTCAATGGTTGGCCTTGTTTACTTGCTGACAAACCATCAAATTGATTATGTGAAATATTATGTAATCAATAGCATGCATGACTGCCAAAAATTCATGCTCTAAACCATAAAATATGTTGTCCAATTGCCATGAATATGCTGCCATTTCATCAGCAAAAAAAACCCTTTCAATGAGTTGTCCTGATTAAACATGCAATATCTCAACAAAAACAAAGCCAAACAACTCGGATAAGGTACCCTGTTGAAGCCATGACCCAGGGCTATCTGTATGAATATTTGCAAGATTTCTTGGAATTTCCCTGATTTTCAGCATCACCATCAATACAAAACAGCAAAACATTGAAAGGGTTTTTTGAGTCACTGTATCCTTGTCTACCTTGGAGAATGGTATGCATTACTCTTCCTTTCATATACTGTGGTCAAAGGCCACTCTTACTCTCAGCACCAACATATCCATCACAGCTCATAATCATTGTACTTGTCCCTTATCTGCTCTGATCAACCACTCCTCAGGCAGTCTTAACCTGCCTTCACACCTGCCTTCACACACACCTCTCTTTGCTTTTCACACTGCAAATGGCTGGTCTCCTATGACAAGGTCATGGTTTCTTCAGAGATGCAATCAAGTATGGGTTGTGGCTGGCTTTCCCAGTATGCCTGATCATGCTCTTCACATTGGAGGTGTGACCAAACTTCTATTGCAAGGAATTCCACCTGATGTCATTGCTATGCAGGGCCATTGGATGAGGTCTCAGGCATTTCTGGAATACTGGCATCAAATTAGTAGCATTCTCCCTTTGTTCATCTCTTCCTCCACATATTCTTCTCATCTACTTTCATTAGACTCCATCATGGACAATTTTGCTTGTCATATGAATGTCCATACCATCTTGTCTCATGTTTAATGATTGTCACTACCATTTTGCAATGAAATGCTTCCATATAAGCTCTGTTTGTCATTATACTTTGGCTCTAGTTGTTGTGACATAAATCACCCCAGTGGTATACTAGACTTTGGTGGGAGTTTAGATTGCTTACATAAGCACTTAGAGCACACTTAGTAGTATGTTTTCCCACTATTCCCTCAGTAGTTGAGTCACCACTGAGGCTGCCTACAGCTTCCTTTTCAATACTAGTGTGTGGGGTGTTGTCTGGCCACCATGTTGTAAGCCAAGCCTTGTTTTGGTCAAACTGGTGGCTGCATTCTCCTTTCCACCTGTTCGTTCACACACATTCAGAAAACCGCTGTGCCACGCCCTTCGCTTTCGCGCATTTTCACTTCCCTCTCATGCAATCCGATCACGTGACCTTTCCCTTCTGAACCCTCGCCCTGTCCAGTCACATGACTAGAACTCGCTCTGGCAACCCACGGTTTTCCCCCCACACCCGCTAGATCGTTTCTCTTGTGTCTATTCTTTTAGATGATCTATCGCAGTCATTTATATATCCGATATTCACGATTTGTCTTCATACATCTTATCTTCGTATATCTATTTTTGCTACGCACGTCAGCAATGAAGGTCTTCCTACAATCATCCTTCTCCACTTGCCTGCGCCCTGTGCTGGAACCTTGCCAAGCTCGCCATCAAATCAAGGTCATTACAGTGGTGATGCCTTATATTCGGAGGTATTCCACCTGTTTCACAACCCTTCATACTGTGGTGAGACCTCGACCTAAGAAGCTAGTACATATGTTGATGGATAACGTCATTGTCTACTGTGCCTCATATAACCCAGATGAGTGCGATGCATTCAAACGCTGAGATACGCATTGGGAGCCGTGTTATTATCATTGGTACCCAGGTTTGGGAAAATCTTGTTGAGCTGACTCAAAATCAGGCGGCCTAACCTCCTGGGAGTGTGCTTAGATGCACGACTCCACAGCCTGGTTGGACTCGCACAGCAACGAATTCCTCCGGCACAGGCAAAGAGATACCAGCCTCACAGCAAGATCGTGTTCAGCCTCAATGGTCACTTTTACGAAATCACCATCTATGCTCCGACCTGCCAATCCTGGCGATCAGCTTTGATTCTTAGGCCTTCGGTCTAATTTAGGTTGCGTCTCTTCCCGACGGACAAGGCAATATGATATTGTGCCCACACACCAGTTCTCTATCCTGGCTCGTCAGGAGCTTGCAGCCTGACCTCTGATTCCTCTGATATCCTGTCAAAATCCTGTTGCAGTCGAGGCAACTCATCGAAGCCCCTCTACGTTGTAACGATAACACTTGACCTTTTTTTAGCACAGATTAGGCACGACCTTTCCGTGCCTAGCCGGTTTGGGAAGAGAGAAGCTACGACGCGCGCCAAGCACAAAGCCATACTGATATCAAGAAGCCTCGATTCAGATACCCGACATGCTCGGAACGAACGGTTACCTGGTTCCGAGATAGGACCAGTACAGCGTTTTGACCTCATGAGCAGATGCGTTATTATGGTCATAATAATCAAGGCTTTTTTTCTTTTCACTAATCCGCAGGTCCCCTATGGACGCGCAATGCTGCGGCCATTGGGAAAAGCACACGCACTGCAGAGACGGAGATAACTTCTTACAGCTTGCCCTCATTGAGGCCTGGCGCTGCGTCATATCACAGAATATGTCGCTGTCCTTCATTCCCATATTCGGTGCTTCTGACACTGCTTCTGCTTCGAAACTTTATTCGCCGTGTCAAAAATGAGTGTGGCTGTATGTTCCCCAGTAATGAGAAATGGAGGGGTTTGTGTATATCATACTTTTCGAGCTTCGGCTGACTTCGGACTTCTGCCAGAGGACTTTCCTCATCAGCGGCTGACACGTGAAACAGAGTAAACCCCACGGGCGTGGCGCTTTGACGGCAAGGAATTGGGCCTTGGCGTGGTTGCTAATAGCATATTGGTGATTGGTTCATCTGGAATGCGATATCCTCGATGTTTCAACCTGTGTATTCTAAACGTCTTTACGCATATTTGGATACCCTTAGTTGATGGGTCGTGTAACAATTGCAGCACCACACACTGAGTGCGCTGTATTGGTAATAACACGTTTGGTTACGCGGAGTTGGTGTCCCTGTGAACACGACACAGGTTCTTTGTATCTTAGTAGTGAATTATTGTGTTTTTATACATTACCAGAAGGAGTGCCACAACACCGCCCAGATCCATTCCACTGACAGCACTGCTACAGCCCCACAATAACGGTTTCCCTATTTCAGTCAGTTACTCCTTAGTAGATTTTTCTTCGGAAGAATTATCTGTGGAAGTCTGACCGACAGGAGACGGAAGATGGATGACAGACATCGATCGGAGGTTTGGTAGAGCTGACATGTCAGCGCCATGTCGAAATGTATATTCTCCACGGCCGGTACCGCTAGGCCCACACCGACCTGTGCCATTAATGCGAGGCGGCGATGGAGTCGGGGCTGGAAATGTGTACATAGGTGCAGAGTCAGAGCACCAATCAATCGCATTGTATTGCTTTGTTTGGGGATCGTGAACCCCTGGTAGTTACTTACGGTATTCAGACATTTTGAGTGAGACCCGTCGGTATTCCTCACTGCCCTCAACTCTGCGAACTGGACGACCTGGCGTCATCGCCAAGTTGCCAAGTCCTCGGAACAGAGACCATTCCCAAGTGGTGTCACAGCCAGACTCCACAGTCCAGTTGTCCAACCTGATAACGAGCGGAAGATAATGCCAACATTGGTTTGTTCCTGTCCGCTTGCCTGTGTCACAACCTCCTAAACCCTCATTTTGGCACCCCGACGTTTGGCTCATATCGCAAATTAGGATCAGGGAGCGAACCGGAACTTTTTGTCACCACCCTTTCGCTGAGTTGTCTCGGTGGCATCGCGTCAGCTCTGATCTAATGATACTCTCTCTGTATGATTTGCCCTTCGTCTGCTCCACTACTACACTTACCAGTCTGTGTGCTCACCTCGAGGACTGGTGGTTTCCACTATTCGAGATGTAATATACACGTGCATTTCATTTTAATGTGATTCCGCGTCCCACTTATAAGGACCGCAGTTCCGCGGAATCTGTTCCGGACAGCTGTCCGGTAGCCTGGGATGGGATAAAATTAGCTGACTACGTTACAAAAGGTAACTCAGGCTAGTATCGCCTTTTGCCGTTACATAAGCCAAGTGTATATATATATAACAAAGTGTCCTTCGAGTCAGGGTTAATATTGAATTGCCCTGGGTAGTGGTCTTGTGCCCCTCGCACTATGAGCGCAACCAACAATTCGACAGGCGCATCATACGTCTATGATTCAGACAAAGGACTCCCGGGTTGGGCGATGGCACTCGCCGTGATCGGAATCCTCGGTATGTCTCTTCTTTGGTAATTCGCACGATCGATCTTCTCATATGGCCTTGCTCAGTCGCAGTTGTGTTTCTTGTGTTTCTTGTCCGGTGGCTTCTAGGTGGATGCACGTGCTTCCAGCAGAGCAGTTCAAATACCACAGACACAGTCTCTTCTATCGAGATGTCCGAATACTTGAGGTCCAGACAATTCATCCAGCTCCCTCCTCCAGTATATTCTCTGAATTCCCCTCACCCACCGCCGCCTTACTCCGCGCCAACCTCAATCGATCCCATTCCGCACAATCAAGCTTCGTAGATTCAAGTGTTTCGATCAAGTCTACATAAGTCGCAGAACAAGATGATTCTGTGGTCTTCTAACTGGTTGCCGGGACCATCAAGTCCCCTCCCGTCAAAGCGAATTTAAACCGCCGCTTTAGTGAACATCCAAACACCCTGTCCCTGACCCCTGATTGGGCAACGAGTCTTTCACATTGGCAAGCGCATCACTTCATTGCGAACCTCAGTGTTGACGCCGGCCATTGTTCTGCATGGTTAATGGTGATATACCATTGCCCGTCGCTGCGCAAGCTAGCTGGTGGATTGACATGCCCGTGCAGTCGGGTTAACACATACCTTCTGACAGTGCATGAGCGAACTCTGTACAACAACCCCATCCGTGGTTTTGTTGCGTTCCCCTCTATGATCCCAGATACCCATACTTCTCGCGCTTTCTTCTGCGCAGATACCATGTTTCGGTTTGAATATGTGATCGTATTGCTGTGTAGCATAGACTACCCAGTGCTCCAGTTTGCACTTGCTGTACTCTCACTGCCTCCAGCTAGTTCACAGCCGGCTTCACCGGCCATGTACGCAGGCGCAATGTGCACCTTTCTGTGTGTAGCTGATAATGTACCCCGATTTGCACAAGATCGATTCCGACAGATAGCGTAGACCAGGCGTATGTGGCGTGTCATTATCATTGAAAATGAGCTCCACCCGCTCTAGACGGCTTTACGGCATAGATGCCCCACCCGTTTAGCTTCCCGGAGTATATGGTTAGAGAAGATCCTTTCCCAGAACGCCGCACCCGTGAGGTGCAGCCGCCGTCGCGTGGGAACGAGCGGGTACCTGCATATCTCGTAAGTTTTATTGCGACAGAGTGAGGAGCAGATGCATTCCGGGAAAAGAGCGAATCCTGCATGCTTCACATACCTCATGTATATCGAATGCTCGCTGGGAACGGAGCTAGTGTCGGGTGCCAAATTTATCGATGGGTTGCAACATCCATTTGGTGACCAGACACCTAAGAACACAATGGGATAAGCTACGTTATTAAACGCAGGATATGCCTTCGCGACACCATCGGGACGTTCCACTGTTCATTTTCGTGTTCAGATGTCACGTGCGCTGACGTCCGTTTCCGCCGTAGTTGGAAGTTTACTTCTTCAAATCGGATCGTCTAGCTTCCAATGATGATGGGGCGCAGTATGCTTGGGTTCAATCCCAGGACCACGACACCGGATCATGAGGGATATGAACTGGCAGTTTACCACGCAAATGATATGCGCCGAGCCCTGCCTCTTCCAGAATAACGTCCCCACTCGCCCGGATTCCTGTGGAAGGTGGTCAACACGTCAGGGTTGTGAAGCTGTCAGACGCATAGCCACCAGGGGGCTGAAGCTAATTGGACTCTCATGAACGGCATGGGGTGACATATGTGGACCCCGTCCCGACTGTATGGATGAAGGGAAGAGGTTCCGCAGATGAAATATGATATGAACATGACAGTTGAACTCACTCGAGTGAGCATGAGCTGGCCGGGCATGCTGGCCACTCATATTCTCTCGTCCGAGGAAAGAAAATCCACCAATTAGGATATAGGTGCTGTAAACTGCGGATGCGACCGGGCGACTGCCTACAGAATGCGATGTCACCAGACATGAGATAAGAACAGACTATTCACTGGATCTCTCCAGCTGTCACCATCGGATGTCAAACAACATAGCACTGCAATCCCCTAGCGAGGCTGGAAAGATGCAAACGAACACGATAATTGGTATCATCTTGGGTCTAAGATAGCCGTATAATATGTGATCTTCGAATTCCCACAGTGGGTTTTATTATCTTGGTCCTTTCGATCTGGACGATCAGATATTGGTTTCGGAATCGCAATAACATGCCGACGCGATTCGTGCGTACCTTCCAGTGTGCTGCGTCGCACTTGTGATTAATGCCGTGATCGACGACAGCACCCTCTACTGGCACAAGCACATCTTCCACTTCCAACGCACGTGTCGATTCAAGGTCGTCAGTGCCCAGTAGCCACGTGGTGGTTCGAATGGGGCCATCTACATCGCGCACCTGTTCCTGAGAGGAGGCAGTCTCTCAACGCCAAGCCCTTGGAAAGACGCCGGCGAATTCGAATGGAGATTGAATGCACACTGTCGGAGAGTAAAGGTAGCAGCGCCGCTGAGTTGAAATCTATTCCATCGTCCCTCTCTGTGGGCCCAGTGTAACACCCGAGTACCACCTGTAAATTCTCCGCGTTTGTCTACCCTATGGCATTTGTGTTCCCAGCGAAAGCTACTTCATCGTGCACGACCTCCTTTCCAATCGCACTCAAGTCTCATAACCCCAGATGACCGTCAACTAGGAGTATGTACATACGTCATCAGCAAGTCCGAGAGGCGTCAGGACAAATCGACCAGGTATCCCCAAAGTTTTCCGTCCTTCACCCCTATCATCATGTATCCGTGTCTCTACGTGGATGAGATTCTGCGACTCATATTTCGAAGCATCGAAGATCGCTCAACGCTGTGTGCATTGGCTAGGACATGCCGCGCCTTCCATGAACCGGCTATGAATCTGATCTGGGAGAGCCTGACTGAATTCGAGCCCATCTTGCGTAATCTCTCTTCTGCGAGCGTTGTATCAAAATCAGGCGCAGTAAGTGCCTACTATTCGACTTCGTTATTTTGGTAACCAGAGCTCCACCAACAGCGCCCCTGCCTGACGCTATCGCGTCCACTCAATGACAACGACTGGAACATTGTCAGGCGACTCTCTAGTCGCGTTCGCAGATTTCGTGTGCTCTTCGACCCTGTACCACACTATCTGAACACCGCTCTCCCATGGTTTGGCTGTCTCACTTCCCCACAAGACCCAAGCTCTCTTTTCCCAAACCTTCGTGAATTATCATTCGGAGTGTCCGTTAACCTCGGTATGATGAATACCGAGGATGTCCACGGAAAGTTCCCGACTATCATTCGTTTCTTTCGCCTTCTCCTGAAACCGCATTTGTCTGCCCTCCGGATTGACATTCCTGGCGCATTCTATGCCCATCTCGACCTCCCTTCCATACCTGCGCTCTGTCCAAACATCCGCATATTGAGTATGGCCGCGCCCACTTTCAAATTGGACGGAGCCTTTATACCCGACGAAGTTGTGTGCCTCATGTCTAGGCTGGTCTCTGAGCTCTGTGCTCTGGAGACTGTTAAATCCGATGTGACCTCCTGGGATTTTCTCAGCACACTTGCTCAGGTGAAGGGATTGCGACAGCTATGGGTGCATCTTCCTTATCAGCTTAGCCCTGCGCCCGAGTGTCCCACCGGCGACACTTTCCCCCAACTTCGTATTCTCAACATCCGGGCCAACTCCCTTGCACCGTGCATAGACTTGTTCCGCTGGACTTCCTTCGGAAATAAGGTCGCTGAGATATGTGTCTACTTTTCAGAATCCGAAGATGACAACGATCCTGCCCAAGCGCTGGTTGACATATCGTCTTTGATTTCGTCCCAGTACAAGACTCTGGAATCCATTTGGTCTATTTTCTTGGACAACTCTCCCTACAATTACCCATCCTCCACTTCCCCACGGCCTATGCTGGAACCTTACCAAGCTTGCCATCGGCTTAGGGTCATTGCACTCGAGACGCCTTGTAACCGTACACTCACAGATAATGATCTAGAGAAAATGGTCACGGTTTGGCCGCTCTTGGAGGTATTCCACCTGTTTCAACACGGTAAAAAGTACCTTCCGGTTCAGCTCACATTACGAGGAGTTGCAGCCCTTCTACTCCACTGCCCCAAGCTCACCCAGTTCACTTTGATGTTCGATGCAACCAAAGGTACTCCTCGATTCAACTCAGGCTTCAACCTTCCCCCAGTGAAGTATATGGGAGTCTGCAAGTCGCCTGTTTCGGCAAATAGCGACGTCGCTGCATACATTTCCACCATTCTGCCATACCTGGAGACCATCGGAGTCGGCGAGTATAGTTATGGGGGTCACTGGCGTTGGATTTCTACCCAGCACCAGCGGAGGCCCGGGGTTGTTACGGACATGTCGCCGGCGCGGTTATACTCCCTACTACATGCTGATACAGACAACATCACTAGCCATCGTGGCAGAAAGTGGCAGTGGAGGTTTGGTGGAGATTGATAACAATCTGGGAAAGGGGAACAGGTAATGTGAGGTACTTTGGGATAACTCACATGAGAATCGTATGAAAAGTTGTTAGGGAGCTATGCATTGTGATCAAGTGGCAAGCGTGACATTCCATCCAATTGCCATGTAATTCGTAACTAGTCATGTATGACTCTTGGGGGTGGAACAAATTAGTTTGCTATTGGCGTGGGTAGCATTAGATATGGACCCTGCATAAACAGAAGCCTGCAATCGAAGTGGTCACGTCGTCGAAGTATTACACGGCCGTTGCTGTAGCAAAAGGTGGTACTGGAGGTGTCATGAAGATTGGATTTGGTAGCAACATGGCAGAGGGCAATTGTTGTGCGGTAGAACTAGAAACTCACTCCGAGAATGCATGAGTGACGCGGGCGTCGCGACAAGCTACAGGACAGGACGATAGTCGTGCGACTAGGGAATCGAAATGGACAGGTAGCATGTTTAGTTAGTCGCGAAAGTCGTCACTGTCTGAATAGGCACGGCGATCGCACTCTCTCCTACGCCTGCCGTAGCGTTGCACACGTTACTGGCCGTCTTGTCCGAGTATCTGAATAGTGAGCAACATACGTCGTGCAGTCAAAAGGTAGACGCACTGCTACTAGTATAGTAGGACTCTTCACAACATCGACGTCCGTTGTACTATGCTAGTCGCTAATACTGACTGAGGGAGGAGTTTTGTTTGTATTACATACGGGGCGCATACTTGTTCCCTGGTATTAAGAGCACCTCGAAAAGAGGGACGATACGGATGAAGGTGTCGGATATCTTTAGGATATTCTTCGTAGGTAGGGGTGAAGTTGCGAGGGAGAGTGGCCAGGAGGCCAACCCGGAATCACGGTGTGGTACAGGTCCATGGGAGTCAGACGTATGATCACTCTCAGGCCTCCCAAGCGCGTCGCCTCGAGTAACCGCTGATATTGGCCAGATAGTCCAGATGCGTAAACGCACGAAGTGAAATTATGCGATCGATTGGCGTTCATCCGATTTGATGAGTTGTCCAACGAATACCAGCATATTGAAGGCAGATAACCAACGATTATCCCAAATCGAAAAAAGTAAGAGATGACATGACAAAATGAAGGTGAGTGGTGGGAAGGAGAGAACGGGCGATAGGCAAGCGGAATGTCGCATGTTACGGCGGAAGCATCCTACTGACAGGAAGTTCGTCCGTATTGGCTGCTTACTAAGTGCTTGCCATGTATACGAGGCCGTTTGGGTTGGCGGGGAGCCTGTCGGTCACGTCGCCAAGACGAGAGTGGAGGTACTTTATAAAACTGTTTCTGCAGCAGAGTGGTATTGTGCCAGCCTAGTGTGTCGACCTGCATGCTCAAAGTCTCGGCTAAAGATGATTACTCATGTGGTGGAGCCGGTGGAGCCCAGTGGCGGCTCATAAACATTTCCAGGTACTAGCATTCACAACATTCGATTTTTTAGGCAAACGAAACCTCCCTATTGAAACTTTCATGAAGATCGAATTTGGTAGCAACCGGGTGAAGGGGGAAGTGACGTACGGCAGAATTGAAACTCATCGGCACCCCCAGAACGCACGATCATAGAAACACAAGATCAACAAAGAGAAGACAACAATGTCACGTGCGTGGACGTGCAGAGGGCCCAGGCATCCCCTAAAGCTTTCAGTTACTCGCCCCCTACCATCATGCATCCGTGTTTCTACGTGGATGAGATCCTACGAGTCGTGTTTGGATGCATTGAAGATCGCTCGACGCTGTGTGTGTTGGCCAGGACCTGCCGCGCCTTCCATGAACCAGCTATGGATCTGATCTGGGAGACTCTGACCGCCATGGAGCCCATCTTACAGAATCTCTCTTCTGCAAGCATTGTATCGGAGGGACGGAACACAGTAAGTGCCTACTGTTATTTTTTCGTTTGGATAAGCCGAGAGACACCAACAGCGCGTGACACTATCACGTCCACTCAGCGATAATGACTGGAACACTGTCCGGCGACTCTCAAGTCGCGTTCGCAGACTTCATACGTTCTTCAACCCTTCAGCACCCTATGTCCCATGGTTTGGCTGCCTCACCTCCCCACCAGACCCAAGCTTTCTTTTCCCAAATCTTCGTGCATTATCGTTCGGAGTATCCATTCTTCTTGATAGGAGTAATGCCAAGGAGGAGTTCCAGGCCATCGTTCGTTTCTTTTTTCTTCTCCTGGGACCAAACTTGTCTGCCCTCCGAATTACCATTCCTGGCGCATTCTATGCCCATTTCGACCTACCTTCCATACCACTGCTTTGCCCAAACATCCGCGCACTGGATATAGCCACGCCAGATGACAGGTGGGACGTAATCTCAATGCCCGCCGAAGCTGTACACCTGTGTTCCAAGCTAGTATCCGAGCTCTGCAATCTGGAGATTATTTGGTGTTTTGTGACCTCTTGGGATTTGCTGAACGGTTTCGCTCAGGCAAAGGCATTGCGACGATTGCGTGTGGAACTTCCTCGCCAGCTTAGCCCTGGGCCTGAGTATGCCAGCGGCAATAATTTTTCGCAACTTCGTAGTCTCGATGTCGGAGCCAGCTGCCTTGCATCGCTCACAGACTTGTTCCGCTGGACTTCCCTCAACGTCATCGAGTTACGTCTCTACTGTCTAGCATACGAAACTGCCAGCGATGCTTCGCAAGACCTAGTTAATATTTCATCTATGATTTCATCGCAGTGTAAGGCACTAAAATTGCTCTGGTTTCTCTTCCCCAAAATTAAACCTTACGATCAAACTCCCTCCACTTGGCCGCGGCCTATGCTGGAACATTACCAAGCTTGCCATCAGCTCAGGGTCATTGCATTGGACACGCCTTACAGCTTGACGCTTGCAGACAATGACTTGGAGGATATGGTCAAGGCTTGGCCACACTTGGAAGTATTCCACCTATTTTACGGCGGTACAGAGTACCCTCCTCCAGTTCAGCTCACATTGCGAGGAGTTACGGCCCTTCTATTTCATTGCTCAAAGCTCACGCACTTTGCCTTGACGTTCGATGCAACCCGTGTTCCTGAAGATGCCGTCCCACCCAGCCATGAAACCCTCCCCCCGGTGAAGTATATGGGAGTTTACAGGTCCCCTGTTTCAGATAGCAGCGATGTCGCTGCGTACCTTTCCATCATTCTACCTTACTTGGAGATCATCGGAGTCGACGAATGGCAATGTTATTGGCCTGAATGGCGTTGGATATGTACCCAGCATGACAAGAAGCCTACGATGGACGCGGATAGGTCGCCGATGAAAATATACTCTCTACTGTCTACTGGATCCAAATATACAAACGAGTGGCTAGCATGTAATACCGAGTGGTGGCACTCTCGTCAACTTTGGTAGCAAATTGGGGGACGGCAGAAAGTGATGTGCGCGACAAGACAGAATAATATATCATTGGGAACCCAAATAACCTATTTATATTAGTTGCTCGCGAGAGTCGTTACTATTTGAACAGGTAAGGCGATCACAATTAACTTTCGGGCATTCCCGCCCTCTTTTCCGAGTATCTTAATGGTGAGCATCATACGCTGGGCAGTCAGAAGTGTATCCAATTAGTACGTACCAGCATGCAGCTTCCGCTACTAGGTCACTCCCTTTTCCAAGTATCTGAATGGTGAGCATCATACGCTGTGCAGTCAAAAGTGTATCGAATTACTATGATACGACACCTTACATCGTTCCGCTGACCGCCATGTCTGCGTATCGTCAGACCGCTAAGGGCGGCATATCTCCCGCCGTTGTTGCATCATCGCAGTTCCGTATCGCTGGCTTAATTTCAGTTCATATTCTCATCAGAGCGCGTACTCAGGCCTGGGATCAAGAGTACCTGGAAAAGGTGGCGGTGCCAATGCAAGTGTCAGATATCTTTACGACAATCAGGGTGGAAATTACGAGGAGAGTGGGTCTAGGTTTCCTACCCAGAATCACGGTGCGGTACAAGGTCATGAAGGTCGGACGTACGTTCACTTGCAGATTTCTCAATTGTGTCGGCTCAATAACTGAAGGATTCATCGTGCGTCAGAAATAATGTGTAGCTGGTTGCGTGGATCCACTGTTTAGTTGGTAGATGGGAGAAACTGCTGCTCGCACACTGAAATTGGCCAGAGGGTTAAAATGCGCAAATGCACGCAGTGAAATTATGCGATCGGTTCGATTCGTGTCTGTCCGATTTGAAGTTGTCCGATGAATATTAGCATATTGAAGGCAGATAAACAAAGATTATCCCAAAACAAAAAGACAAAATGAAAGTGGTGGAAGGGAGGGAACGGGCTGTAGAGAAGAGAAGTGTCGCATGCTACGAAGTAATCCTATTGACTGTTCACAGGAAGTTCGAAAGGACAGCCTGCATTGGCTGCTTGTGTGGAGGCGGTTTGGGTCGTGGGCAACCCTGCTATATCCATTTTGAGAATAAGCTCAAAGTTGACGCCTACAAACACCAGCCTCAGTGAACAACGATCGGGAGAGAGTATATAGGAAGTACCTGGTCGAACACCATTCTGATCGGTTGCAGCGTTTTTACATGCGTTATACCACGCGACCCAGGTTGGATCTGTGTCGTTAGTGGCTACATACGAAAAGTTGAGAGGTATCTGGATGACAGGGAACGATTTGGCTGGGAGAGTCTTCTTTCCAAAGTATCCTGTCGCGACCTGCATGCTCGTGCTCGTGTACCATACTTCTGCGTCTATGGAGTTGAAGGTGAGAGGAATGATGTTGCTGCTAGTGTCGACCTGAACATTGGCATAAGCAGGAAAGGAGAAATTGGCAGGGGAGCGCGTGAATTCGGTTGGGATTGAGTCGTTGAAGGAGCCCGAGAGTTGCGTGAGAGGACTCGATCCACCGAAGGAAATCCCTGGTACTCGGGGGATAGTGATTGCGAGTACAATTCCAATCCTGTAAGTGCCACGGATGAGCTAATATGTATCGGACGAACGCGCCAAATACCCTCACAGCACGCATAGTCCGAACACGGAGAAGACGAGGAATTTCTTTGTAAACCATTTTGTGCCAAAAAGACCGATGTCGCCATGGTTCCAAGCTTTCCATTTGGCCTTCCTCTCTTTTCCTTTAAGTTCCCGCTTCCCAGCCTTGGTCATACTCTTGAGCTCCGAGCGCTGCCATTCAGGACCTAAGGCTGGAACGGTGACCAACTCGACAGGAGCGAGTGCGCTTTCTGCGTCCGTTTCAGATTTAGGTGCAACTAGCGGCGTCGATGATGGGAGTTGATGGTAACTACGTGAGAGTGAACGGGGATTAGTCCTAGTTCCAGAGGTTTGCATGAAGCGTATATACCTGGAATCCTGGGTTTGCCGCTGACCGATACCAAAGGCCGTGCTATACCGAGGACCAACGTTGTTAAAGTCAGCATAAATGTCCCAGGAGTCTGCTTGAGGTTGTGCTTCCTCCTCTTCCTCTTCCTCGTCCGCACCCCCTTTCACCGGTTCCTGACGGCCAACGTCGAAAAAAGAAGAAGCGTTATATCCTGCAGACTGGCCGGGATGGTTGAGGAGGTCGTGGGATGTTCTGGACTGACGATCGGCATAGAAAGATGACGCCGAGTCGACACGGGGACGGGTTGATGGCACTGCGTATTGACCGCCTCGCCCTGTCGTCGGTGGGTTTGTATTTAGGATGTCTGTCGAGCGTCGGGCGCCATAGAAAGACGAGACTGTCGATTTTCTGTCGTAGTCCATCCCGTAGGAGTATAAACAAAAAATGAAAGAACGACGGTGTAGGACTACCGACAAACGCTGTGAGTAGCGTGTGATGGGTTGAAGCACATGACACAGTGGGGTTAGGGTTTGTAATCGGGTGTAGCCTTCGATGAAGTCCCCTGCTAACACAGATCACTACAGCTCACCAGACTCTTGTTGGGGGACTTATTGGATCCTCATTACCACCAAACAAGCCTGGAGGATTTTTTCATTTTTTTTTCTGTTCACGTCTGCTTACAGCCTTGAACTTGCTAAGTATCACGTATATCACGTGCCCTGTGCTGACTCAGACGCCTTTAATCGCAGTCCGCATCAGTCAGGCAATTCACTAACAGTGAAGCTGTTTTCTTTACTACGCTTTCGTCCAGCCCTCAGGGCATTCGCTCTCTCTTCATCTTCCATCCTATTCAACACTGAAATACGCTCAAAATCATTCATGGCACCTATTACGAATGGCACTGTGCCTAAAAGCGCCAAGATGCACTCCAAAGTTGTGCGTATATTTAACATATCTTCGCATCCAGTTAGATCACGGGCGTATACCTAGGTGATCATCGGTTCAGGTCCAGCGGGTCACACCGCTGCCTTATACCTCGCAAGAGCTAACCTGAACCCCATTCTCTTCGAGGGTTTCATGGCAAACGGGTTCGCTCCTGGTGGTCAGCTCACCACCACGACCGAAAGTCAGTGCATCGTGATCGCGGGATTCAATCTTCTGATGTTCACATTTTTTTGGGCAGTCGAGAACTATCCTGGCTTCCCCAAAGGAATCATGGGTCCAGAGCTTATGGAGAAGTTCCGTGAACAGTCCATCCGATTCGGAACGCAGGTGATCACAGAGACGATATCCAAGATCGATTTGTCTGCGCGACCTTTCCGTTATTGGCGCGAAGGCCAAGAGTCAGAAGAACCGGAGACTGCAGACTCTGTCATCATTGCTACAGGTGCAAGTGCTAAGCGCCTCCACCTCAAGGGTGAAGAAACATACTGGCAAAGTGGCATCTCCGCTTGCGCTGTATGTGATGGAGCCGTGTCGATCTTCAGGTATGATGATAGCCTCCCGATCCCTATGGATCCACGAATTGACAGTCATGTGCTTGAACAGGAACAAGCCACTCGCGGTCATAGGTGGCGGCGATTCTGCGGTCGAAGAAGCAACGTGTATGTGTGATGTGTGGAGACGATGAAGCATTTTTTTCATTCATTCGATACAGATCTCACGAAATATGGCTCGCACGTCTACGTACTCGTCCGCCGAGGTGAACTGCGTGCTTCGAAGATCATGGCTAAGCGCTTGATGAGCAATCCCAACATTGTAAGTTCCCCCTTTCCATCACGAACATGTCCTTATCGTTTTCCTCAGACGATCCTATGGAATACTGTCGCCATCGAATGCAAGGGTGACGGTGACCTCCTTAACAATCTTCGTATCAAGAACGTCCTTACCGGTGATGAGAGGGATCTTCCAGTCAACGGACTTTTCTATGCCATCGGTCATGAACCCGCCACAGCGCTCGTGCGGAACCAGCTCCAGACAGACGAGGACGGTTATATCGTCACTGTCCCTGGCAGTACGCAGACGAGTGTCAAGGGTGTATTCGCGGCGGGTGATGTCCAGGACAAGCGGTACAGACAAGCTATTACCAGCGCTGGAAGTGGATGTATGGCTGCGTTGGAGGTGGAACGACTCTTGGCCGAAGAAGAGGCTGACTCTCGAGAGGACGGGGCTGCATAGGGGTACTCAGAAGTATACCATCGTTTACCTAGCTTTATGTGTAGATGATAGATTTCCTGGGCCGAAGTGGAGGTGCACTGAAAACATAGGCGTATTCTGCAGAGTAAAGTCCCCACTTCGGGCAATGCTTTGGCTCTCAGTGACAAAAGTCATTGGAACATGCATTTGACACATCCGAAGCTCTATGGTAAAGGGTTAACTTTTACTGGAGGCGACGTCACAACAATATCAGCACAGCTGCCTCGAGGAAACGGTGCGGCGGACGTGCTAAAGAGGCACTGTCTGCCCTTACTCCATGCTTCAAGATTCACGCCTTGATTCCTCGCCATTACCTATAGCCGAGACAGTCTATCGAGGGACTTCGAGCACTAGCAACATCTAAGCGAGACCATAGGCCTTTTACGCGGATCCAGTGTTTTACTGTCGCTGGTAAGTGATGAGCAATATACACCTTGAAGGCCGTTGCGAAAGGCTTCCCCTGCTATCGTACTCCTTCTCCGCAGCGTTATCATTTAGTTCCCGAATCCCGACTACAAAAAGTTAGTTTGCCAACCCGACGTCGACGCGGCGATGGTGGATAGTCCTGGTTTCAATGTCTTGGTCATGGGAGAGACAGGATCCGGGAAAAGCTCTGTCGTTAACCTTCTCGTCGGCACAAAAGTTGCCGAAGTCTCCAACGAAGCCAGTGCTTGCACGACCAAGACAATCGGACACACAGCAACGATCCAGGGCAAGACGACTCCGATGAAAATGCATATCTGGGAAGTTGTGGGGTTCAATCAACCGGAGGACAGGTACGGGAAGGCGCTCGATATGGATTTGGATCCCATATTCCAGGCCAATGCCAGGGTCGATGTCATCTTGTTTTGCATGCAGGGTTCAAGATTGAGGAACACGCCTACACGAATTTTCGAGCACCTCAATAATGTCTTGGGCGGACGTATCGTTGTTCCCGTCATAACCAATTTGGAGCGAGAGGAAGACATGGAAAGCTGGTGGGGCAAGTACGGGGATCGAGTTGGAACTTGTATGGGATTAAGTGGGACGGAGCACGCTTGTATCACTGGACTGCAAGATCGGAAGTACGAGGCTAAATCGATGCAGTCGCGAGCGTTGCTCATTTCGATATTGGAGGGCCGGTACTCGCTGCATCAGAATAGCATACCAGCGGAATCCATTCTCGGGGAGCATGTTCCTCAAAATGGAAGGCCTAATGAAAAACAACGAAAGGATGCGAGCCGGTGGAAGTGGTGGTAACCAGTGTTGCATAACGCGGTGTGTCATGCCTGTGTATATATCAGTGTCATACTGACTGCAGAGTCGTCAGTCATTCAATGTGACGTGCATTCCGAGTTACATAATATGCTTTGCAAAGAATCGCCGAAGTGTAACAGGTCTTGTATACTATTTTCGTGCTTGTATTCTTGAGATGCTCATGACCAGACATTGTGATGAAGTTCCCATGTGTCATGGGGTGGACCGAATCGCTGGGACTCTTAGCTTTCCATGGGTCTTCGACTTCGAGCTTGAGAGATATTGTATTTTATAACTTTGACGACCGGCACTACACCGAGAGTATTCCACCGATCCTCCGTCGGTGAGAGTTATTCACCTGAATAACAGCCTCATAGCAGGGTTGTTGTTAGTGTGACCCATACCTGCCAAAACATATGCAATGCCTTTGACTCGAGTGGGTTCCGTGAGGGCCACGCTGTGCCGTTCAACCAATCGATCAAGTGCCGCTTCAACAACTTAGGCGTGGTTCAGGGGCTTAGAGGTATCACCTTGTACGACTAGGTGATCTTCTGTGATCTTATCATTACTTTCTCTCGTTTACTTATTACCTTGAAAATACCCCTCCTACTTAGATTGTCAAATAAGACAAATTCGACATACGAGTACAAAGACTCGGAAACGTGTTACCCTACTTTCTTACAGGTTCGGCCGAACGTCTGCACAGTTAGTCTTTAGTGAGCGCAGAAATGGGGATGGGTCGATCATACCTGTGGAAGAGAAGTTTACGTAAGTCGTGTTAGTTTACATACCTGGACACTGCCCGCGAATACCATTCCACCTTCCTCAGGTGAAAGTTGACGTTGCTCGTTGTCATGAAACCCAGCCGTACTCGAGGTTTGTCCCTATAACACGACTGCCCTGAACCTTCCCTATGCATCCGTGTCCCATTCGTATTTGTTGTGGAGGATTGCTCTCAAAAAGCTACGATAGTCACTGTAGACAAAATGTTACCGGGTATGGAATCGAGCGTGCGGCGCATATACTCCTTCACTACCAGTCGCAGTGTTGCGACAGAAAGTAGCCTAAGCCCGGATGGTGATTGCAAAGTGAAAGGTACTGGGAAATGTACAGCGTTCTATGACCTGAGTGCCACCGCTTATTACCAAGACCAAACCAGCCGATCGAAGACCTGCTGTGAAGGGTTAGATTTTAGAACGCTTATCATGATCAGTATCAGCACTGAGAAACCCTCGTACCACCTCGAGGACACAGCATGGCACGTGTGCTAAAAACATACCGCAAACCCTTCCATACTTTTGCCTATTCACTATCCGATCCCCCCTGTCGCATACAGCCGACAAAGCTTATCGCATCGCTACACTCGTTGGGACGGAATCGCCGGCCTGTACGAGAGCCAAGGGTTTGCAACCACTGTAAGTTATGAGTACTGTGTACCCTTGAAACTCGTCACGAAATGCCTCCCTGCCAGTATTTGTTCCTCCCAGCATTGTCATTTCACTCCCACATTGGCATCGCGCCCGGGATAACCACAGACGGGTTCTTGCGCCCAGTTCGCGATGACGATGGATGATGCCGTTCTGACCGTCATGGTTCTGGGAGAGATAGGAGTTGGTAAAAGCTCGGTGGTTAATCTCATCGCGGGGGAGAATATCGCCGAGGTCTCTCCTAACGCCAATGTTTGCACGCGCCGTACAATCAAATACGATGCGACTGTCGAGTTGATGAGGATGCACATCTGGGAGGTTTCTGGATTCAATCAACCCGGAGACGGTCTCAAGTGGAACGCCACGGATTTCATGGAAAGATTGGGACCTCTTCTCGAAGCCAAAGCCAGCGTTGACACTATCCTGTTTTGCATGCGGGGCCAAAAGCTGACGACGGTGACAATGCGGATTTTCGAGCTTATCGATGATATATTTGGACAAAGCATTCCAATCGTGCTCGTCATCAACCACTTGGAGCGGGAGAGAGAAATGGAAGATTGGTGGGAGCGGAACGGGCATAAACTTGGAGGGAGTATGAGTCGGACCAAACATGTCTGCGTTACGGGGTTGCAGCAAGTGGAAAAGTCGCGAAAGTCGCGGGCAAATCTCGTTGCACTACTAAGGAGCGAATACACCTCTCGCGAATGCACCAATGTACCATTGGAATCTGCTCTTGAGGACTACCTCGACAGAAGTCGACAGTCGGGTAGTAGTAGAGGTTGGTCAGTTGACTAGCACCACAGGCATGAGCCTAATTAACACCCAGATGATACCTTGTTGACTATGGAACTACTAGGTCAAATAAAATATATGCACCTGAGTAGATTTTACAGAGTTGTGTCTTTGAAGTAAAGGCCAAGATTTATCTGTGGCTGTTATGCATGCTTTTACTTTAGGTAATTTCCAATAGTGTGCCACTGATGAGACAAGGCTTTTTTTTGACCTAGTGTACTGATTGTGTGTACATAATATCCTGGCTGAAATTTAACTGATGCCTGTGAAGGTACTGCTTTGCAAGACATACAAAGGGATAACAAAGGAAAATGACATTAAATTTAACTGAGCAGGCACCGACTAAATTTCAGCTGGGATATTACATACATGCAATCAGTATACTAGGTCAAAACAAAGCATTGTCTCATCAGCAGCACACTATTGGAAATTACCTAAAGTAAAAGCATGCATAAAAGCCACAGATAAACCTTGGCCTTTGCTTCAAAGACACAACTCTGTAAAATCTACTCAGGTGTATATATTTTATTTGACCTAGTAGTCCCATAGTCAACAAGGTATCATCTGGGTGTCAATTAGGCCCATGCCTGTGGTGTAGGGTAACTTGGCTCTGGGGAGGTCGTGGAAACGTATGTAAATTCTGTACTTTAGCCGGTCACCTTCAGGGTTGAATGGATGTCATTTGCCCATCCACCGCAACACACCACCACCACCCAAACTAATATCGCACTCCAGAGTCCACTGCGAGTTCATCGTGAGCCTTTATTGAACACACGAGTAAACAGTAGTCAAGCTCTTGCAAGCACGGGTCAGAATGTTTGGCAACGCATCTGCTCAAAACTAGCCAGACTCTTGTTATGCTGAATGGATCCAAGTTTTGGAAACTCCTCACAATTATCCTGGTGAACCAATCCATATTTTCTCCTGTGACTTGCCACTTGAAAACAATGTAGGCACGACATGCAGTCCTCATGTTCTCGACCCGATATTGGGTCACGCATAGCCTATGAATTTCTTTGGAAATTGATGCGGCTACTCAGAAACTCCTCAATCGCAATCCCTTACCACAAGGTAACGCTTTCAAGTAGGTATCTATCTACGCTCCACACTCGTGAGTTAGGCATATCTGACTTGTGTCGGTCTCTGCATGACATTTTGGTGCTCGAAGTACTGATCTATCCGATTCGTTTCTGCAATCAGTCACGTTTGGAACCTTCATTGTGAAGTGGGGTTCAGGGAATCTGTTTATATGAAGGATCTGGCTTTGTTCGTCCATTGGTTTACATTGCACGCTCCATGTGGGGTACGCACCGTGGACTGGCCGACCGTGATAAACAGACATACATAAAAGCTACACTGCTGGCGAGTTGGTGAACTACCCTTGTAACGAAACATCCTTTCCATCCGATCTACAGCACTCCACTCGCTGGGCCACCGACGTCATTGTACATCATCCTGCTCCTTGTCAACAACAAAGTAGGTCTTCACTGGACAGGACCTGTAAGTACCGTGCTGATAACCCAACGTAGAGCAATGCCACTGTCAGGTATAACAATTATACACCACAACGACTGGAATCTGCGTGTACGTCACAGGCGAAGACGAGAGTAGCGTTGGACTTGGATTTTACTCAGTCGATCCCCAGCAGCCTGATGCTTGGGCAAGGCAGCACATGCAAGTCTGCGTTGCTTATCAGAAGGATAATGAGAAGACAGAGATTCATGTCGTGGCACCAGGGTACGTTTCGTAGAGTACGGGGGTGTAGCCTGTTTCTTGTACTAGGACGCACTGCTCTTGCCCACGTTGTTCGTTGATGCAAAGCTGAAGTCCCATTCCCGTGTTCTGTAGGAACATACATGTGAGATGTTTGGGGGGTAAGAATCATGGCTGTTAACTAAGTTTCATCTGAAATGTCTTGACCATTCTCTGTCCAAAACCAACGTGCGTCCTGTCAGAAGGTTAGGGACACCATGGTCGTAGTATCGGCAGAGGGGGGGAACCGTCCTCGACTTGCTCACTTTTCACATCTCTCTCCGTGTAATGGGGCGAAGTCGACGACCTGGGCTGATATCGAGCCTCGCTCGGAGAGAGGTGTGGTACATCAATACAAAGTCAAGCCACCCGAAAGACAACCAGTGGGTCAATCGTGTGATTGATTATTCGGGTTCGGCGCAGGTCAGCGATATTGTCCAGATAACGTGACCAGATAACGTGACCGAATGCGGCCCTTGAAGGTCGCATCTGAATGTCTCCAATAGTTGTCGATTACAATGATTGCCACACGACTTTCGGGGGAATAAAAAGAATGGATAGTGAGGTTCAGTCGAAGGCTTGGATTTTCAACACGCGTGGATTTACTCCAACCGGTGCTCGGAGGGCCAGAGTTGGGTACGATCCTGCTGCAAGTTGGAGGATCGAGGGCCGTTTCCCGATCGGATATGTTGATGGAGGGGAAATGGCGGACTTCATTTGGAGAATTCGTCAGTCAGCTTCTTTGTGGGCCATCAGTCATGGAAACCAGTAGGAGCCGAGGATACATGCGTAAGATTACGGACTGAGTGTTGCTGCACAGGAAACAGTATTGGGGTGTGTAAATCCATAGGGAGTAATAGCTTGCTTCGTGTGTATTGCCATCGTGGAGCGACCTTAACGACCTGCTCTAGCATCCACTCCATGCCATCGATGGCGTGAGGCTGCCGAAGACATCGAGTCGATGCACTGCATTCAATATACGGCAAACGACTGAAACGATAATTGGGGAAGCCTTTCCAGCGCGTGTGCTGAACCTTGACGAAAGTAAGAGCCTAGGCTTGGTGACGTTCTCGACCACCACTAAAAACTCTTGTTTTTCCTTTGCCGCACGTGGAAACGCCCAAGTGGAGACGCCAACAGCTTTTTGATTTTCCATGCCCAGCTTGCTTTTCCGCCTGAACTATGGCGCTCGCAGGAAAGGAAGGGGAGCTGAATATAGGCACATAAAGACTTGAGAGCACAATGAAAATCATTATCGAAGAGAGATCTTGCCGAGTTGGACACAGCTCTTCATCGTCCGCCACCATGGCGGCACTCAGACTTACAATAACAGCCCGGAGTATGAAAGAATGGCTGGAGACCACTACCTCTTCCTCCCCAGCGTAGGAAAGACGACATGTAACAGTTGTTTCCTGCTGGGTTCGTCTTGCATGCCCAGTATCATGCCTCATTCCACTAAAACGGCTCGCCCGCGTCGACCGGTTGCATTTCCCTCTCTATTAACTCTTCTAGTGAGCCAAGGACTGGACATGGATAGATAGCGAATATGGACCGCCTTCTGCATGGACGAGCTTGAACAACATTTCCAGGCGTACTTGGGCATGAAACGAGATGATGACGGAGTGCCAATGCATTCGCCGGGGGTAGCATCGGGATTGGCGGGCTGATTGCTGGAGGCACACTGCTCAAAGTCGGAACAGGTGCATCTATGAGCCCTATTCAGAATTTCCACGGAGTCGCCTTCACATACCTGTTCACCGCTGCAGACTGATTTACTCCTCTGTTATGCTAAAGTAGTGCGGCAGGTCATGATTGGGGGCCTAGGGGAATCAACGATTGAAAATAATGCAGCAGTCGAGTTACCGACGCTGCAATGCGCGAACCAGCAATCGGTTTGTGGGAAATTTTTGGTGGAAGACCGATAAGCTCCCCTGATATCGATCAATCGATCAGTCTACATCGTCGTTGAACATAACCCTCGCGAGCACAACACTTCACACTGATCCATTGCAGACCTCATCCACCCGCAACATATCAAAGACTTTGATTCTCTTGGAATCTACATATATGGCTCCCGGGCGTGTCAGGAAATTGCTGGATTCATTGCCATTTACTAGTGCCACTCGCTTCCATCGTTCCCATCGGACTCACAGTGGTGTAATGGGTGCGGTTCCAGCTACCGCTGAAGGTACAGCTCCAGGTATTGCTGTATTTTCTTATTGTCGTCTGCCAATTGGTTCCTGAAATGAAAGCGCAGAAGTCGGGAACCTGGCTGGTGGTGCATCCGACTCGGTTCCAGTAATAGCTGAAGCTGCGGGTACTGTTGTCTTTGTTTATTATGATCTGCCAACTGGTTTCTAACATGTAAGGGCAGAACCCAGAAATGTGACTACTCATGTAGCCAGCCTTGTTCCCGTTACTACAGGCGAAGCAGCGGCTGCAGGTACTATTGCCTTAGTTTTTATATATTTACTAGCTGATTTCTAAGACTCACTGCAGAAGCCAGCAGCTTCAAAGGTGAAGCAACTGGTCTTAGTCATGTTGATACTACCAGAGGTGTGGCTGCTGATCTTTGGTGGATGTGTGATATGCCTGATGCTGAGGAATAGAAACCACTCCTTCAGCTGCTGCATTTTGCATGGACCCTGAAAAGGCTAGAGAGTATATGAAAGGAATTAGGAAATTTCGGGTTCTAGTCATCGGAAGAGCAAATGCAGGCAAAACAACCATCCTCCAGAGGGTCTGCAACACTGTGGATAAACCAGAGATTTTTGATGGAAATGGAAACAAGGTATGGTGATGTGGAGTGTCTGATACCCAGCTAACAATCTCCAGATTGACAATGCAGTGGTCCAAGGCACTTTAGGGGTAAGATTCTGTCTTGGTTGTGGGAGATCTAGTTAGAGCTGAGAACTTTCAGCGTGGGTACCATAATATTGAGGATGAATTAGTGTTTCGGAGCAACTCAGGCTACTTATTCCATGACTCATCTGGGTTTGAAGCAGGATCTGCACAGCAATTTGATAAGATGAAGAAATTTGTGGTTGATCATGCAGCTGCAAGGACACTGAAGAAGCGTATTCATGCAATTTGGTAAGAACTACCCTTTGAGTGGTTACTGACTCAAGCAACCATTGGATGTAGGTATTGTATTCCCATGACTGACTGCAACAGGACAGTCACTGCTGCTGAGCAGAAGTTCTTTAATGAGTGTGACACAGGGCATGGTATGTTCACTTCATGAATTGTAGCTGCCATTTACTCTTACTGGTATCTCTTCAGTCCCTGTAGTAGTGTTGTTAACAAAGGTGGACACATTGTACCTTCCTGCTGTTGAGGGATTGCTGGATGAAGGGTTGGAGATAGAAGAAGCAGAGAGAAGGGTTGCAGAAAGTGAATCTCAGTTATTGGACAAGTTGCAGGCACACATCAAACACATGCTGGACCAGTGCAGATTCCCACCTAAAATATACCTGCCAATGAGAAGTGAGTATTTTATTTGGAAGAGGTGGCTGGGCTTGATGCAAGAGTCCCTGGCAGAAATGCATGAAGAGAGTGGAGATTGCACTGCTTTGATACAGTGCACAGCAAATGCTTTGAATGAGGAAGGCCTACAGAGGTTACTCATATCAACCCAGCAGTCAAGCATTGCACTGTCCATTGAATATGCAGTGTACATTGAATATGCAGTGTACAGGTAAACATGCAATATTGGATTAGCACAAATGCTAATGTTCTAAAGGGCAATAGGAGGAATGATGGAGAGGACATTGAAAGGAACAGAAAATCTAGACATGAAAAAATTTGAGTCTGATATGCTTAGTTGGTTTCCCAAGCATCAAGTGAGTAATGTGACTGTGGTGCCATATAAGGTACTGAATCCAATGCATGACCTCACATGCACTGCACATGTCATTGACATGACAGTTTGTAAGTGACATCTGGACAGAGTTGCCATTACTGTCTACTGACTGAATATGCATGTGTCTTGCACAATGCCACTGGTCAGCTTGTGTGTAACCTTATGACAGGGTTATCCAGAAGTCTTCTGACCTCGACTTCATTCCACCTACTGGTGGCATAACAGGATGTGGGTAATTTGATGGAGGTACCTGGCATGCTGACCTCATGTACTATGTATCACATGGCAGATGGTTAGTGATTTGAGGGCAGATGGATCTGGATGTCTGTTAATTCCACTATACATACTTGTGACTTGACAGTTTGTGAGTGACTGCATTGCAAGTTTAGTTGGATGGTCGCTGACATATCATGTTGATGCTTCATTGGCCTATCAGGCTGTGAGGGGTTTGATAGCAGAATGATCTGGATGCCAGCTAACTGGCCTCACCCTCACTCACACCATGACTGTCTATGACATGACAGGATGTGAGTGATGTCATGGCAGGTTTGGCTGGATGTCTTCTGATTGGTCTCACTTGCACTGTGTTTGTTTGTGGCATGACAGTTTGTGAGTGATTTCATGGCAGGTTTAGCTGGATGTCTGCTGACTGGTCTCACTTGCACTGTGTTTGTTTGTGACATGACAGTTTGTGAGTGATTTCATGGCAGGTTTAGCTGGATGTCTGCTGACTGGTCTCACTTGCACTATGTTTGTTTGTGGCATGACAGTGTGTGAGTGATAGTATGGCAGGTTTAGCTGGGTGTCTGCTAACTGGTCTTACTGGCACTGTGTTTGTTTGTGGCATGACAGGTTGTGAGTGATAGCATGGCAGGTTTAGCTGGATGTCTGCTGACAGGGCTCACTTGCACTGTGTTTGTTTGTGGTATCAAAGTTTGTGGGTGATTCATGGCACCCATAGCTGGATGCCTGCTGAGTTGTTCACTTGTGGCATGATAGGATGTGAGTGATCTCAAAGGATAGAGTCCTCCATGTTTCAACTGGCTTTTGGTATTATCATAGCTTGTAAGTAACTTCAGGTTACATATCTTACTGTTTGCTGAATTACTATCTTTTTGGTGGTGTTCTTGATCCCAATATGTCAGGATGTCAGTTCTGCTCCTTGCTGTACTGATAATTGATATCTGTGATGGCACTGACTTCTCTGGTGCTGGCATTAACAGTTGGTAAGTTTCATTATACCCACTTTATCAAGAGCCACATACAATCATAGAACAAAATTGCAATTGCTAAATCCTATGTGCCATCCCAAGGTGTCCCCATTGCAGCATTCGCTGAGCATGGCATTGGTTAGTGGTAGTTATATTTTACTCAAACAATACTGATGACATTAGAATTCTTGCTCATTATTGAGTATTGTTACTTTTTATTTGAGCAATCATTTGTGGATACAGATGTTATCCCACATGCTGTGAAGGAGTACAAGACTTCTGGCATTGCACCAATCATCAACCAAGCTATTGAGACATCTATTCAAGAGCATGGTCAAAATGTGGCAAATTTGTGTCAAGCTTTTGTGACAATCATTTTGGACAATCATATGTGTGAGTGTATGTGTCCAGTGTTTGCTGAGCCATGATGTATAAACTCTTTCAGCTGCTGAATTATTTGTGTAGAAGTCTGATAGAAAGACTTCAAATGCTATGTCATGTGATGATCTTAGCAGAAACTACTATTCCAGCATTGCCCTGTGAGGCATACCCTGAAGTAAACTATGTTTTTTTTTGTAAAAATTTAAATTTAAGTGCATGAGGTACATGACGTCCCTATATCACACTATACTAGTCTCAATTGTCCAGTTCTCATGAGGGGTGACTTTACATGGTACTGCTCTACAAATGTTAAGTACTTTGTGCACCCAACCAACCAGAAGCCCAAAGGCCCATGAAGACAAGAAGCTGCACAAGGTAAAATGGTGAGTGGAGGGAGTACTGCAACTATGAGAGAGGAGAAAAGGGTGGTGGGGTGGTTATGATCACTTTCCCTTATGGTGCAGTGTTGGGACAGTGGGGTCATGTGGAAGTTTGAATGAGGCTGATACCAGGCTGTGTTTGGCTGTGGTGGAGATCCAAGCTGCCTGTCTCTGTGGATCCCCAGGTAGAGGGGGGAGGCACCATCAAATATCAGTTTGATGGCTTTGATGGTCCCTGGAGGGAGTGGTTCAGGGGATAGGGGAGGGGGGAGAATCTGTTTGCCCAGGAAAGCAGATGGGAGGTTTTGTATGCTTAGCACTGTCATTAGCCAGGTAGGGGGATCTTTGGCCACATCAGTGGTGCCTTTGTCATTAAGCATGTACAAAGCAGGGGGGTGGGGGGTACACCCATGTTAGGCACTGAATTGGAACAAAATTATGTACAGACACAACAAATATCATCCCCATTTTACATTGGAATGAAGTAGAATATCATACAGCCCAAGGGACACATGTGGGAAGCAGAAAACCCAGGGTATGTAGTCCACATTTTTGATTACATAAGCAATTGGTGGTGGTATTGGACTAAGTGCCCACAATACTAATAAGCTATATAGTGTAGTGGTTGCAATGGTAGTGATTACCAATGAGGTCTTGGGTTCAATCCCAGCATTGGTCACATTTTCATTGGCAACTGCCAGAGTGTGGCAGTGCAAAGTATTCTATTAATATCTAAGTCAAAAATAAAGATCTAGCTGATGTAAGCATAGTCCCATGATCCTCTCACACTGCAAGCATGTCACAATTTTTCTTGAGAAAACATTCTGAAAAAATTGAAGAAAGTGATACTCTTTTCTGATAGGCATTTTCAAAGAGAAAAGGCAAAAATAATTTTTTCTTTTCTTCACATGATTTGTGACAAAACACTGATTAGTGGTAATACCCATTAGTGTAGAAGCTAATCAGCACTACCATCAATTCATGTTTTTCAGCAGAACAGACAAAGAAAATGAAATATTATATTTGCATTTTTTGTTTGAACATGGCCAAAATAAAAGAGTATCTCTTCCTTCAATTTTTTCAACATATTTTGGCATAAAAAATTGTGAAATGCTTGCAGTGTCAACCTGGGCTACAACTTTGGTTTCCAGTGTGGCTGTGCAAAAAAAGAATTCTATTAGTATCTCATTCAATAATAAAGATCTTGCTGATGTAAGCACATTCCCATGACCCTCTCAACCTGGGTGGGTGTTCTCAGTAGCGAAGGAATGTAGCATACAGAGAATATAGTCTTCACATGAGAATATGTTAGCCTCACTGCTCTCTTCCTTGAACTGCTCTGCAGTGCCTCAAGACTCAGCTGAGCCACTCACCTGTTTCTCATCATTCTTTGCATCCCCCATGCTAACCAGCATCCTGCACCTAGCTACTCCTCAGATTTCACTTCCAAGAGATTCTGCCATGCCAGAGAACAGATCATCATCAACAGAGGGGACCATGATGCTGCCACTGACCAACTAGCACTGATCTGGACACTCAACAATGACATTGAGAAGCAGGAATGGGACCACCAGATACAACAACAGCAACTGGCAGCTGCCAAATGCAAGAGACACAAAGAAGAGGAACAGGAGAGACTTCAGCTAGAGAAGGAAAGAGAGCAAGAAGCAGCACTTCAGGAAGAGAGAAAGAAGTATCAGCACAAGCACATGCCCATCCCCCAGGACACAGTCATCTTGTCTGACCCCATCATCATCTCATCTCCCATCATGGTCCACAAACTTCACAAGGGGGATTTCATCAAACTCTACTATTTCACCAATAAAGGCCTCCACAGTGCAGAACTCTCCATGCACTCTGCAGATGATGATGCTCTGGCCCTCCTGCAAATGGGAGATGGCCTCCACTCATTCATACCCCTAGCTGCAGCACAGGCCAAAGGAACAGTCACCTCAGACAAAGAACTCTCCTGGAAAGAATTTGCAGAGGCAGCACACTGACTCACCACCATGATGAGAGAAAATGAGTGGCCTGAAGACCAAGTCAACAGCCACATCAAGTTTTGGCTTGTGCTGGAAGGCCACCCTTGGAGGCACAGGCACTGTGAAATCAGCAAGCATGCCTTGCTGACTTACCAGGCCTGGGTGCAATGCAAGTGGCATGATACCCTTGCTACCCCACACTCCTTCAACATCATGCTTATCAACCCCATGCTTCTTTCCCAGATCTGGGATGAACTGGTACACTCAGCACAAGTGGCCCAGCTAGAGTCACTAAAGCAGGTCAGTCCCCCTCCTCTTCTCCCCAAAAAACCATCCTCTCACCAGAACACCCCCCCTCTGCTCCTACCCCCTCTGACCCATCCCCTCTCCCCCCCCTCCCACACACACCACCCTTACCCTGGCCCCAGACATGCATCCGACCATGGCCCACCCACCACCACCACCCCCCATGCCACTCATACTACATACACCACCCCCAATGCACTGTGGGAACACAGGACACATGCACAATGACCCCAATCGCCACTCAGGATACCTGCATGCACCCCACCTGACCCCTGACTGGCATGAGCCCCACTAACCACCTAACTTACATACAACCAACAGCTGACCAGCAAATATCATCACAACTACAGCTCCCAGACCCCCCCCCCCAGACCACACACCATGACCAAATGCCCCCACTCCCCCCCCACCCCATGTCAGATGCAACCAAGAGGAACAAACCCTTTTGCATGCATCACCCCCCCCCCCCACCAATTCCAGTCCCCTCCCAGTCTGTGCAGTCTGCCTCAGCCAAGACCATCACACCATCCCAGTCATTGAGTGCAAGGCACCCAGAACCTGGAATGGAAAATTTGAGACCTTTTCAGAATGCATCCACAGGATCCTCTACTCCAAGGGTGGCACCTGACTCTGCCCCAAGTGGCAGCATAAAGAAGGGTGCACAGACAAGCATGATGTGAAACACCTCTGTTCAGGCTGCAGGCTTGCCATGCATGGGGCTAGCCACTGTCCTCAAGCTCAGATACCAGTGACCCCTCACCCCTCATAGAGTAGAAGCCTGGGAGCAAGTGCTCCAGGTGGCCAACCTACTTCCTCACTTTGCCTCCATCCCCAAAAGCCTATGTTCCAGTTTCATAATAGATTTCCCCCCAATGTCTCATACTCAATTCCCCCCTAATAAAACCTCTGTTGATACATACATTGATAAGTTTAAGGAAATCATTAATAAAGAAATTAATAAGGGTAGGTTCCTGGGACCCTTCAACATCAGAATGATCCAGTCCATGATAGGGCATTTCCAATCCTCCCCATTGTTGCTAATTCCCAAACCCAGCACACTGGGCAAATTCAGACTAATCCAAAACTTCTCCTACCCCCAAATGCCACAACCCCCCCACATCAACCCCACCATCAATTCCTTCATATGCACAGATAACTTCCCCTGCATGTGGGGAAAATTCTCAATAGTCTTCTTGCTAGCTTCCCACCTCCCCCCAGGATCAGAAGTAGCCACCCGAGACATAGTAGAAGCCTACAGGACCATCCCACTCCACCCTTCCCAATGGCCCACAGCAGTAGTATGCATTTCCAAGTTACTTGCCTGCATTGACACTTGTCTGGCCTTTGGAGCTTCCCCTTCAGCAGGCATCTATGGTCACCTTGTGGATGTGGTGGTCAAGATATTCAGGAGCAGAGGTATAGGCCCCCTTGACAAGTGGGTCAACAACCACATATTCTTCAGAATCTGCAGACAGTACCTCACAGACTACAATGATAACAGGAAGCACTGGAATACCCAGATCACCCCCCATGGCACACAGCAATCTGGTGGTCAACTCTGGTTCATGGGAACCACACACAACAATGGCTACATCAAAGAATTCAATGAAGAATGCTCATTCCCCATTTCTGACCACTCTGCAGATTCCCCCAGATCAAACCACAATGCCACTTTCACCTACAACATGCAGGACATCAATGACATCTTGGACAGATTGGGCATCCCATGGGAAGTAGACAAAGATCAACCCTTCCACCACTTGACAATTTACATAGGTTTCCTTTGGGACCTCAGAGACAAGTCAGTATCCCTAAGTGCAGCCAAGACAGAGAAATACCTCAGCATGGTCCACTCATGGAGGAAGAGGCAGGCACACACCCTCAGGGACATCCAAGAACTCTACAGTAAACTCCTCCATGTCTCCACTTTACTCCCTCAGGGTCAAGTATATCTCACCAGCCTTGAACACATGCTTGTGATGTGCTCAGATATGCCATTCATGCCACACAGACCATACAAACATTGCCAAACAGACCTGGACTGGTGGACAACCACTCTCCAAGATGGAAAGGTGAGCCACCCACTAACACCACCCCCATCCTGCATCAACCTGCAGGCATACTCTGATGCTAGCTCTGGCTTTGGCATTGCAGTCATCATCCAAGGCCTCTGGAGAGCCTGGTGGCTCATCCCTGGCTGGAACAACCCAAGCACCAAAAGAGACATTGGGTGGGCTGAAGCCATCAGCTTTGAGTTCCTTATCTGCAGTATCAGCTGTCTGCTCACATCCCCAGCTCCCATCCAGGTCCATGGGGACAATGATGGTGTTGTCAAAGGCTGGTGGGTTGGCAGACACAGGAACTGAGAGGTCAATGAATTTTTCAAGCACATCCATGACATCACAACCAATACTGCCTCTTGTCACATTGGTGACACACGTGCCAAGTCCAGGCCTGAGTCCGAGGACTTCTGGCTCAGTCCAGACTCTTGGGAGTCCGCTGTGGAACTCTGTTCCATGTTTGTTTATAGTTTTGATCTGTTGCTCCATTCTGTTCCATATTTAGAATAGTTTCTTTCTGCCACAGTATGTCTAACTCTTTTGGTACTTGTAGTCTAACCTTCGGACTCTCGGATTGTCCGATACTCCAGTACAGCCTGTAGGAACGTTGTCAACGTTCCGTACTGCCCTCTGGAGTTTTAGTACCTGGACATTGCCTCAGAATGTTCTCTGTAGTATATAAGACCTTGTACATACATCATAGCACCTCAGTTCGAATATTGAATAAGATACTCATTGATCTCACTCTGCTCTGACTTCTGGAACTCTGCAAGTCCCAAGTGTACAAATTTGTATGCTACTCTGACCCTCCAGACTTTGCCCCTCCATCTACCTCAGACCTCAGACCTCTTGGAGACTGTTGAGAACCAGTCTTGACAGTATATTCAAACTCAAACTTGCACGAGTTCACCCACCCACACCCTAATGACTATGACTACTCGACTTTGCGCTCATTTGATGGTGGCAGAAGCCATGGAGCGAGCAGCTGTCACCGATATTCACTGATCAAATGCTCAGATTGCATTGGCCAGTAAAAGGCACACTCCGCCATTGGTTAGCCAATTCTGTAGCTTCTCTGCTAGAGGGGAGCCAACCCCTACACCTACCCAAAGAGCTGGTCTGACCAGCAGATGATCAGCATCAGTGCCTCGTTGTACTCCAGAATTCACCGGAGGATACAAGCCTGGTGGTGATGGCCCAGGAGGTGACGATCCCAGAGATGATAACCCAGATGATGATGATGGCAATGAAGACGAAGACAATAATCCATTTGTAGATGCTCCAGATGAACTGGAGCCCCAACTGGCAGTGTTGCACAATCTAGCTGCTGCAGTTGATCATCTCTCATGCTCTGCCCATAGCTCAGGAGAGCCCTCCTCTTCTAGGGCCAAGGTCCAAGAACTGGACACTTTTGATGGGACAGATCCGAAGAAGCTCCAGACCTTCTTGGTCCAGTGCAAGTTGTGTTTCCAGGATCACCCAAAGGCCTTCTGCCAAGATAGAAATAAGGTTATGTTCACCCAATCCTACCTTAAGGGCATGGCCCTGTCTGTCAGATAATTAATCCTCAGTGTGAACAAGCTACTGTATATTAATATGTACCTGTCAGATAATTAACTACAGGTGATCAGTAAGTGTAAAGGCTAAATAAAAAAGGGGAACTTACTCCTCAGTATGAACAAGCTACTGAGGAGAGGAGAAAATTTACTCTACTGTATGTACGCATTTTTGCTTATGTAAGCAACAAACCTTCGCACTAAATATGAACTACTAAAAGGCAGTTTAATATCCCAACAGGCCCTTGAGTGGTTCAAACTGGACCTTCTTAACACCAGAGATCCAGCAGACTGTCCCTTGTGGATGGACAGTTGGCTGGACTTCATGGCAGAACTCCAGACCACCTTCAGACCACATGACCCTGTCGCCGACACTGAGCACCAACTCGATCATCTTCGCATGAAGGAGAACCATCACATCAACCGCTATGTGGTTGACTTTAACCATTTAGCCTCTCAGATCCGAGGCTATGGAGATGGTGCCTTGTGTCATCTATTCTACTCCAGACTTCTGGACTGCATTAAAGACGAACTCAGTAGGGTCAGAAAACCAACCACGCTGAATGGCTTGCATACATTAGCACAGGAAATTGATGCATGCTACTGGGAATGTAAGGATGAGGTTGCTCATCAGACCAAGTCCTCGGGAGGAAACTCTGGAACCAGTACTGGTAGCAAATCCAACCCCAGTAACAAGGGGGACAAGCAGAAGTCTGGCTCTGGAGCTCTGTCCTCTACCACCAATACCCCAGCCACATCTGGCTCTACTTTGAAATCTTCCAGCAATCAGTCAAACTCTGGACAAACCTCTGCCCTCACAAACAAGCTCGGAAAAGATGGAAAATTGACTCTGGCTGAACAAAAGAGACGTTTCAAGCAGAATCTCTGCATGTTCTGCGGAAATGCCAGACATAAAGCTAAAGAGTGCCCCAGGTCTACCTCCCATGCAGCCAAGGCCTGTGCGGCCACAGCAACTGAGTCGGAACCCAAACTGACTGCCTCCACTGAGGCAAAAAAATAGAGAGCAGCTCTCAGAACTCTGCACAGCCTGGGAGTTGCATTGATACCAACTGTGCACCTGTGGAGGCACACCTCAACACGTCCACTCTTTCAAATCCAATTTCTTTGAAGCCTTCTGTGACTCTCGACTCTTATGATATTCTGGAAATTTCAGCCTTAATAGACTCAGGTTCAACCCACTGCTTTGTAGATTCTGTTTTTGCCAGTGTGCACCACCTTTCCACATATTCCGTTCCATCTCTCATCCTCTGTTTGTTCGATGGTGTGACAATGACATCCATCGATAAAGCCACTAACCTTTCTGTCCGTTTCCCATCCAGAGATGTCACCAATATGACCTTCTATGTAACTCCACTGGATTCTGAGTGTAAGATCGTTCTCGGACATAACTGGCTCACCCACTACAATCCATTGATTGATTGGGTATTGGGCAGTATTAAATTCCAGAACCTTGCATCTCATTTGCCAGTGCCAACATCACCCTCTGCCTCAGAACTGTCTCCAAGAGACTCTGGGGATACCCCCAATGGTTCTCCAAACTCCACTTCACTTACTGCAGTTGACACATCCTCTCCACCCAGCCTTTGAGCACCCAACATCTCACTGATCAATGCAGCAGCTTTTGTGTGTGCTTGTAAGTTGGATGGCTCACTCCAGTTCTCCCTCCAAGTTTGACCCCAAGGTAACACCAAACTCCAGGCTGCCACTGTGCAGGATGCACCAGACTTATCATCAGTACCCTCAGACTATCATGACTTCGCTGACATGTTTAGTAAAGCAAATGTGTCTATGCTTGCACCCCACTGAGAGTTCAATCTCAAAATTGAATTAGAGGAAGGAACTACTCCACTGCTGGGAACCCTCTATTCTCTCTCTCTGGTTGAGCTTACTGCTCTTCAGACTTTTATAGATGAGAACCTCGCTACTGGCTTTATCCACCTGACGTCCTCTCCATATGCTGCCCCTGTCCTTTTTGTCAAAAGAAGGATGGGTCTCTTCACCTGTGTGTTGACTTCAGGGGTCTTAACAAGATCATGACAAAGGAATGCTACCCACTTCCTCTCATCTCGGACTTACTCAATTCACCTAGTCAAGCTAAGGTATACACTAAGATTGATCTCTGACATGCCTATCACCTCGTGCACATTGCCGATGGAGATGAGTGGAAAATGGCCTTCCGGACTCGCTACAGATCTTATGAATGGCTTGTGATGCCATTTGGACTTACCAATGCCCCTGCAGCATTTCAATGCTTCATCGACTCCATTTTTGTGGATCTCTTGGATGTTTGCATCATTGTCTACCTAGACGACATTCTAATCTACTCCAACAATGTCGAAAATCACAAGAAACATGTTTGCAAGGTACTTCACAGACTCTGGCAACACAGCTTGTATGCCAAACCAGAGAAATGCAAATTCCATTCAGAGTCCATAGAATATCTTGGATTCTTCCTATCTCCTGACAGTCTGACAATGTCCGAGGACAAGGTTAAGGCCATCTGTGACTGGCCTGAACCCCATAAAGTGAATGATATCCAGTCCTTCCTCAGCTTCGCCAATTTCTATCATCGCTTCATTTATAACTACTCCAATATTGTGGTGCCCTTGACACGTCTTACCAGAAAGAACACCCCCTGGAGTTTCTCTGAGGAGTGTCACTGGTCCTTTAACCAGCTAAAAGAAGCCTTTTCATCTGCTCCTATTCTCACCCACTTCCAACCTGGACTTCCGATAACAGTCGAGACCGATGCCTTGGACTATGCCATCACTGGCATTTTGTCCATTACATGCCCAGACAATGAAATATGTCCAGTGGCCTTTTATTCTCGGACCCTGACTGCTCCAGAGTTGAATTATGATACACACAACAAGGAGCTACTAGCAATATATGAAGCCTTCTGGACTTGGCATCATTACCTCGAGGGCCCAGCACAACCTATAGATGTTGTTACCGACCACAAAAATCTTGAATACTTCTCAACCTCTAAGGTTCTCACCAGGCATCAGGCGTGCTGGTCTGAGTACCTTTCCCAATTCCATATGATTATCCGCTTCCACCCCAGTAAGCTCGGAGCAAAGCCTGACACCCTGACTAGACGATGGGATCTACCCCAAAGAGGGGGATAGGGACTATGCTCGAGCTAACCCCCAGAATCTCCGTCCTGTTTTCACCAATGAACAACTGTCAAACTCCCTACAGGCTACCTACTTGGAAACCCCAGTACTCCGTGCTAGCATGATTATGGATGTTGAACAACTCCATGCCAATATAAAGTCCGCCTTACCCTCGGATCCCCTCAGCCAAATCCACCTCTCTGATTCATCAAACCCCCATTGGAAACTAGATGGTACTGGACTACTACACCTCGATGGTCATATCTATGTACTGGATGTTGATGACCTTCACCTCTGTGTACTCCATCATAAACACGATCATCCCCTTGCAGGCCACTTCAGACAAAATCATACACTCGAGCTTGTCCATCATGAATATACATGGCCAAGTGTCCGAACCTTCATCAAAGACTATGTCAAATCCTGCACTGCCTGTGCGTGTGCCAAAACTCCGAGGCACAAACTGTATGGCATGTTGAAGCAATTACCAATCCCAGAGAGACCCTGGAACTCTATCTCCATGGACTTTATCAAACAGCTTCCAAACTCTGGGCCTCACACCACCATATTGGTTGTAGTAGATTGCCTCTTGAAACAAGCAGTCTTCATCCCCACCAATGACACCATCACATCCCCACAACTCACCCAACTCTTCCTACTCCATGTGTTTTCCAAACATGGTGTTCTCTCCCATGTAACCTCCAACTGAGGTACAGAGTTTGTCTCCCACTTCTTCCAATCACTGGGCAAAGCTCTTGACATGAAACTCCACTTCACTTCCAGATACCATCCTGAAGGTGACAGCCAAACTGAACACACTAACCAAACTCTGGAACAGTACCTACAAGTCTATTGTAACTACCAACAGGACAATTGGTCCGAGTTACTACCACTCACAGAGTTTGCTTACAACAATGCTCTGAGTGCCACTACTGGAGTTTCGCCATTCTTCACCAATAAGGGATATCACCCAAATGTCACTGTCCATCCGGAACTAGATCTGACATCTTCTCGGGCACGAGACTATGCAGTGGACTTAGAGTCCCTGCACACATACCTCCAAGAGGAAATGGCAGAAGCACAAAAAAGATACCAAGGTCCGGCTGATGCCAAACGAGCCCCAGCTCCAGACTTTCAGATCAGAGATTTAGTGTATGTCAAAGCCAAGTATTTCAGGTCGACCAGGCCTTCGAAGAAACTCTCAGAAAAGAACCTCGGTCCATATCCTATCATCGCCCATGTTGGATCACTATCCTTCACTATTTGACTACCCGACTCTATGAAGTCCATACACCCCATGTTCCATGTTTCCCAACTGGAACCAGCAACTCCAAACATTATCCCCAACTGTACCCAACCTCCACCTCCACCCGTTGAAGTCGATGGAGAACCAGAATTCGAAATAGAGAAGATCCTAGATTCTAAACTGGATCGCCGAAGATGATGTCCATTGCAGTACCTCGTCAAGTGGGCTGGCTATGAAGGAACAGATGAAGAAACGTCCTGGCTCATAGCTACTGAATTAGGGAACACCCCTGACCTAGTCTCAGACTTTCACAAAGTGTATCCAGACAAACCTGGACCATTAAACTCCATCATATGGCACCTCTGAGTCTTCAGACTCTCCAAGTACAAACTCCATCACTCAGAACTTAGGAGGAAAAAAGAAAATGGAATTCGGATGTGGGGGCAAACACAAGCTACAATGCAAGTATGATATGCAGTAAAAAACAAAAAAAGAAAAGAGAAAGTCCTGCAGACCCTAGATGTCGTCCTCATTCACAGCATGGTTGATCAGAGTCATCATTGCAGCTTTCAGCACCTCGAATGACTTGTCAAGGACTACAGTAAGGTCCTTAACGTCCTTGGACATGGACTTGATGGCTGCCATGTTCTTGTCAATCGCTTGCACGATCTCTCTGAGACGCCTATCCAGCACTTCTGCCACAGAGTCTTGCCGAGGGGGCAACACTTGAAGCATCTGAGACTTCGGCACAATTTCCATGTCTGGTGTCTTGTCCATAGCCTCGTCATCACTGTCTCCAGTGTCCCCAGATGGTGCCGCTCTCTTCTGGTGCTTCCTCCTTTCTCCACCTCGGGGGGACATCACCACTGCTACATGTTTCTCAGACTCCATTGCTCAGATGGTCAGGTCACACTTCCCTTTACTTTTCTGACACCAAAGGCAGGACTTGCTTTGACCCATCCCAGGAACACACTCTTTGCCGGCTGTGCTACTCCCAGCTGCAGTCTGCTACAGATTATTCCAGACTTGTTAATACAGAACTGTGAGTGATTGTATCACCACTCACTGACGACCCTTCTGCCTGCACCTTCCACATCTCACTCTCCAGCCTTTTCTGCTTGGCCTCTAACTCTTGGGCTTTCTTCGCCTCAGCTGCCTTTGCCTCTGCAGCTTCTCTCGCCTTTTGGGCCTGTTTGGCCACTGCTTCCTTGGCCCTCTGTTCCTCTTCCTCAGCCTCTAGTGCCTCTTGCAGTGCAGCTCATTGCTGCTGCTGGTGCTCATCAAACTTGGCCATCTTGATGGCCATGCTATCCCCAGGTTTGTCTTCCAACTCCTCTGCAGGCAGAGTGGTCCACTGCATGTCTGCCAGTTTAGCATTGGGAGTGATCGTAGACAAGGAAGACATGATGATTGGGAAAACAGAAGTTGAGACGTGTAAGAACTCTGTTGAGTCTTAGCGCTATGAAAATTTTTCAGATTCTGACAATGCAGACTTTGAAAGTCAACACACATGCATAGACACTCCAATGCCTTGAGGGCTCAGCCCTAAGAGGGGGATACTGTCACATCTGTGACATGCATGCCAAGTCTGGGCCTGAGTCCAAGGACTTCTGGCTCAGTCCAGACTCTTGGGAGTCTGCTGTGGAACTCTGTTCCATGTTTGTTTATAGCTTTGATCTGTTACTCCATTCCATTCTGTATTTAGAATAGTTTCTTTCTGCCACAGTATGTCTAACTCTTTTGGTACTTGTAGTCTAACCTTCGGACTCTCAGATTGTCTGATACTCTGGTACAGCCTGTAGGAATGTTGTCAACATTCTGTACTGCCCTCTGGAGTTTCAGTACCCAGACATTGCCTCAGAACATTCTCTGTAGTATATAAGACCTTGTACATACATCATAGCACCTCAGTTCAAATATTGAATAAGATACTCATCAATCTCACTCTGCTCTGACTTCTGGAACTCTGCAAGTCCCAAGTGTACAAAGTTGTATGCTACTCCGACCCTCCGGACTTTGCCCCTCCATCTACCTCCGACCTCAGACCTCTCAGAGACCATTGAGAACCAGTCTTGACACCTCTAATATCCTTAGCATCCAGACAATCTACATCCCCAGCAGAGACAATCCTGCTGATCACCCTTCCAGAGGCATCTATGGGGAACCCTCCAGGCTACTCCCCCCTCTTCCCATCCCTCCCCACCTCACACTGCACATTGTTGACTTTGATGCACCCCTTTCCCCAGTGGAGTGCAGAGCCAGACAAGATGGCTACTACACCCACCTACCTGGACAAGCTATTGACTGCATTGCCAGACAGCATGAAGCTGAATGCAACCTCCACACCCACCAGGAGACCATTGATGCCCTCATCAAGAGCACCATTGCAGAGGACACCTGAGAACTCAAACCCCAAATTTTCATCCCTGCTAGATCTTCAGCAAAGAGATCTCAATCCCACCACAAGACCCTACTGCCTGCACCTGACCCCAGCACCCTCCCCACTCAGACCTCACTGCTGCACCAAGGAGTGGCTATTGTTATGGTGCCCCTCCCTCACCCACACTTGAGCATTGTCCCCCACCCCACTTTCAGCAGAAACCATACAATGGATCACTGACATCATCAGTGCCTCCTGGACAGACTCCACTAAGGAACTGTATGGCACAGGGCTCCTAGTCTTCCATGTATTCTGTGACCTAAACAACATACCAGACAAGTGCAGATGCCCCATCTCCTCCAAGCTCCTAGCAGCTTTCCTAGTGAGCTGTGCTGGAGCTCACTTGGGCTCCACCCTAGCCAACTATGCTGCTGGCATTCATGCCTGGCACATAGTCCATGGTCACCACTGGATGATAAATGAAGCTGAATACAAAGCCATGCTAGAAGGGGCCATGAGACTTGCCCCCAATTCATCCAAACAACCATGCAGAGCCCTGTTCATGACAGACATCCTATCCTTCCTACACAATGTGCTGGACAAAGATGAGCCTTGCAATGCAGCAATCCTCTCATGCATCACAGTCTCCTTTTTCTGCCTAGCAAGACTCAGTGAATTCACAGTCTCTTCCATCAAAACCTTTGACCCTAAGTGGCACACCACCAGAGCCAACCAACTACTTGCTTTCACATAACCACAAGGGCCTGCTGGTCATGATCTTCCACCTCCCATCCACCAAATGCTTGCCCAGAGGCAAAACAGTCCAGTGTGCCCCCCAACCAGATCCCAACCTAGACCCCCACTATGTGCTTGAAAATCATTTCCACCTTAACCTGGCACCCACATCTGCCCACCTCTTTGCCTGGCACCACCCCACCTCAGGCCTGAGACCATTATCCAAAACTGAAGTCACAAAGAAGATAGCTGCCATTGCAAGGCTACATCCTGAGACTCCAAACCTCAAAGGCCACAGCCTCTGGATCAGAGGAATGCTATTCTATCTTCTGAACAATGTACCCTTCAAGGTAGTAAAGACAATGGGATGGTGGTCAGGATAATCATTCACCTGATACCTATGCCACCATGCTCTGATCCTACCTCCTTTCCTACAATCTGAACTGGAGATCCTCAACTCCCTCAAGTGCTACATCCTCCTCCCTGTATGTTGACTGGTAAGCAGAGCTCCTTCAGCCTGGGTCTCAAACTTTGCTGGACATGTCACTCACTCCTACCTCTTGGGTTTCACAGCTCAGCTTGATCCCTCAGGCCTGGCTTCAGGCTGGAAAACCTACTGGTTTTCACCCAATCCCCCAGACTTTCCACTCCACACCAAGCTCTTGCTCCCTTTTCCATTATCTCCCTACCATACATCACTCTAGCTAACAATATAAATGCATAGACTGCAACTTTGGTTTCCAGTGTGGCTGTGCTGCATTATGTAATCCTCAGTTTTTGAACTCTGACAGAGGCTGGCTGCAAGAGTTTGTATTAGGGGTATTGCCTTATTTGGCCAGTGGCAACTGACAGATGGATTTGACCAACTATCTATAGACTGGTGATTTTTTGTCTTTATGTATCATATCTCTGCAAATACCATACAGTACATACTGAAAATGACAGTAAGTGGGAACAATATGTACCGCGCCTAGATGTTATCCAATCTCTTATTACACAAATGTGAAGTGCGTTGAAACTACCAGGGAGACCAACACAGCTACCACAATAGTTGCAGGCGACAATGACGATTTCAAGTAAGACAAAGCTCCACTGGACGCACTGCTACTGCTCGCTACGAGTGCTGGGCACTCCGGCGCAACGAGTAACTGGCCATAGTTAGCTGCGATCCAGAGCAAGACTCCATTCGTCCAGCCGAAGCCCGCCTGAACGGTATACTCCCCTCCCGAACCGGAAGAATCTACATTGAGGATTGAGAATTTCTCATACATCTGTAGCATGTCGATGTCATTTGCCACGATTAGCAATTTGGCTTGTCAGGAGACGAAGGGAGATAACCCACGTTGCCAGTGTTATTAACGCTGTTAGTAAGATTGAGTTCACTGTCGGGAAGACGTGGTAGTAAGCCAGGTATTGAGCCTCCTGTCGCATGCCAACTGCAGAGGGCGCTAGTGAAGTATCTATTGGCGACTTCTCTTCCCAGCGTCGCTGCCCAGCCTTCGCCCGAGGTCGAGTTCCCACCGTTGACGACAGTCCCATTGAGCGCGTTGATGTCTGCGCCTGGTCCGGTGGCTGTCACGTTTTGCGATGCCTGTGCACCACGGAAGGGTTGGCCCGGTAGTTGCGACTCAGTTAAGCTAAGTTGGCCGGAAGGGACGAGGTCGTAAGTTGATTGTCCGGAACCTGGTGTAGGAAGGGTGTTAGTGGTGAGATTGGATGGAAGCGCGTTCAGGGCTTCCAAGATGATATATTGGTGAGGAGGCCATGTATTAGGAGCGTCCCTAAAACCGCTTGGGTGAGTAAAAGTGAGGATGGTCCGTCACATCAAGACCCACCACTGCTGTCCACTCCAGTCAACGAAAGTGGTGGGGACCGTGCCATTGTACTTGTTCATCACGAGGTTTATGGCCGCAAAATATCCAAACGCGTTAGACTGCGACGAGAGGACTTCATCTGGAATGATGCCGGCCCAAACCGGGTAGTATGTTGCAACACTGAAGAAGCTGTTGCGCGCGTTCGACGTGACATTAAAGTCGTAGAACGCGAGTTTACTGGCGTCCCACATCAAGTCCAAGATGCCCGCGCGGATGTTAGTGGCAGTTTGGCGATGAACTGTGGCGGCCGTAGAATTAGACTCTCCATAGAGGTCTGCCAGCAGTGTATGTGCACTGTCTTGAATGTGGAAATACATATGAGGGATAGTTCCAGAAGAGAGATTAGGAAACGCGTGCTCTCACAGAGGATGCTGTTGAGACAGACAGGTATCGTGTTCTTGATATTGTACGTACGAAGGCCAGGATCGCCATACTGAGGGACCATTTCGAATCGGGCCGTGAAGTCCCATCCGCTTTCTGCAGCAGAAGCGAGCTCGCCGTATAGGGCTTCCACTTGTTGTTGCGTGAGTGGTGTCCCAAGCGTGGGGTCATTCGCTGTGAGGTAGTCTGGGGATTGAGTGGAAGTTGAGAGCATGACCCTCCACGTATGATACCAAGAGCTAACCTGTGAGATACGACTCGGGACGAGGCGCAGTGTTATTAACGGAGTAGCGGGCTAGCATGTATGACTGGCTCGTATACGGGCTCGTAATCTCGGTAGTGCGATTGTTGGCCCACCACGCCAGTTCGATCTACGTGGGTGGGATTAAAAGAAGACTCCTAAGAGGTGTACAAGGCACACACCTCCGCCAGCGGTAACGCACGTTGTAAAATGGAGGTATCGTTCGTAACGGCAACATAGTCGTACACCATCTAATCCCCAACAACTAGCATCAGTACATACATCCAAAGAGTCTTGCCCTCACGTTAACGAAAAGCGGTGGTTGGGAACGGTCAAGGTCTGCGAAAGCATTCAACAACCAATGCCGTAGAAAATGCGGAACCCCAATCTTACAATACGTGCGTCCTCCGTTGGGAATGAACCCAAAGTCCTCGATTTCGTCCATGAAGTTCTGTAGTGTGGCATTGACGGTGGAATAGAGTTCCGACTTTAGCAAACCCTGTATGATCCAGTAACTATCCCAATAATCTGTGCGATTAAAATTGCGTCAAGTCAACTCATAGGGTTCTATAGGGGAAAGGGTTACTCACACTGCTCTCTAAAGCGACCGCCGGGAACGATGAACGTGTGATTCAAAGGAATCAGCGTACTCTCGCATTGGCCACTGGGGTATTCACCACAAAGAGCGGACTGGTTCGTATTGCGCGCGAGCTGAGTCCAATATCCGTTCACGATCTGTGCGAAGGCTTTGAGGAGCGGGTCCGTGACATTATTCAAGAAGGCTGGGTTGGCGTTGAAATTCGTTAGTGCTGCAGCTTCAAGTTCGAGACCTTCTCCAGAGAAGTCGGTCTCTACGAAGTTGACAAGGTCACCCTCCGTCACGGTCGAAAGGTTGAACGCGGAAAAGTCTGAGAGGACCTGTTGTGCAGATTTGCTAGTAGGCTTGTCGACGAACGTCTTTGGATCGGAATAGAGCTGTGCGATGTTGACAGTTTGGAGTACCTAGTAGTACACAAACTCGTGTAAGACTGTGGGACGACGAAAGGAGGCTTATAGACTGACCGCGCCAGGGCAAAAGATTTGACCAATGCACCACGGTTGAACAGGGGGCAACGGTGCCTGGGATGGAAGTGTCGCCGTGAGAGGCGCTGTAGGACTAGGCACCGAGGTTGAAACTGTCAGAGTCGGAACCGACGTCTCGAACGAACCTGTCGTTGTCGTCGTCGTCGTCGTCGGTGCCTGTGGTGCAGCCAAGATGGGTTGTAAAAGGCCAGCGAGAGCTACCACCCATTTGCGTGTCATCCTCATCATCGACAGCAATGGCGACGGTGAAACGCTCGTTAATGACGGTGTCCTTGGTTACGACGAGAATATGTGGGAGTTTTCCCGTTCTCCACCTCATCCCTGCTCCTTGGTTGAGCCTATATATACTTACATACCTGATGGCGGTGTCAATCTTTGAACCCCACGGCACCACTTTGAAACGATCATCCGATATCCACGTTCGGGAATGTATCCCCACTGACTTAGTAGCCGAGGTTGGGTTCCCCGGGCCCTTGCAGCCAGCAAGGAAGTTGCAGGTTTATATGGCAAACAAGATAACTCGAACGAACGATCAGATCAGATCAACACTTCTTCCAAGTTGAACAATGTATTCGCCCATCCAATCCCCTGCTCATAGTAGCTGTGACGATATCAGTTCATGTTAAACCAATTCTGGTTATCTACCAAGATTATCACCGACCAACGTGCATGGCAGCAATTGTCAACTTGTCAAGGGTATGCTCACGGGCCACGGCGACAAGAAATACAAAAAAGAACCCATGTTCGCCCGGTAAAGGAACATACACCCGATTTTTTATTACAGGCAACCATGAAATAGCCGAGCGCACCCATGAGAGAGGGAACCTTTGAGACTTTCTCGGCACCGGCTTCGCTCGGTGACTTATGCTATGTATGCCATTTTGACCTGAGAATCTCCAATTGCAGTCGACATCAGTGCACCTCGTCGGCGTACTGCAGTAAACACAACCATTGAAAGGGTCATCCAAGGCTCTAGTGATGACACAAAGCCATTCGACCGAGCGTCTACGCCCATCACTGAACGTGACTATGATGTGAGCGCGACTCACCTTGCGCCAGTTATATGATCACGAGACTACTAACGAGCGCTCGACGATCCTTTGAAAGTACACACTACGTGATAAGAATAGCTTTAGACGACCAGAAAACTAACGGGCGCACTTCCAACGACGGGGATCGGTGTGAGACTCAGGGGCGTTCCTGAATGTGAAGAAACGCTGCCTTCGTGCTCAGGTCAAGATGCTACGGTCAATATATTCAAGTGGCTACGGATAAAGGGATGAAGACTCAACACGTCGCCATGGCTCATACTAGACCCGCCCATAAAATGGACAACATTTCTCGCATTCGCAGTATAGCATGGAAGAGGAAGAAGTATCATTCGAGATAAGATTAGTCAAGGGCGTACTTACGAATACTCGAATTGAAAGCGCATGGATCACTATCGCCGCCCCCACCATCATCATATACCACCCCTCGCCCCCACCCGCTTTCCTACAGCGCTCCCAGTGCATGCTAGGGAGAGCCACAACGCCGCCGCCCATCTCCGAGATCATATTCATATCACGCACACACGACAACCTTTTAGCAAACATCATGCCAATGCTACAACGCACCTGGCCCTGCAGGTACCACGGTGTCCAAGAACTCTTCTCAGCCCCCTTCCGATGCTGTTCAATTCCCTCCATTCTACTAATCAACCGTCATGCGCTCGGTTTGGAGACCTTCACCGTATGCCATGCTCTCAAAGATCACTTGTCTCCAGATATTGATCGCGAATTCCTGTGCTTCCTCTTCCAACACCTGCATTGAAATCGTAAGTTGAGATAGAATACCATGTATAAATGTACATACGGGTTCGAGACCTTCCACGAGCTTTTGGGGACCCTTGTGATCCTTGAGATGTTCGACCACAAACATGATTAGGTCGTCATCTTCGAGTTCACCCAGATACTTAACCATCTGGTGCTTGATGATAGGCTCAAACTTCCTGTCGATCATCATCTAACAAGTGAAGGTGAGCGTTTACAAACAGACGATACGAACGACCACGCACATCGGTAAGACCGTCCCATCTGACTTTGGCCTTGAACAGCGTCTCCTTGTCGTGAGGAACGGACCGCTTGATCATCTCCAAGCGCTCCTTGGCTTTCTCCCCCTCTGCAGCACTAAAGTCGAGCTTTACCAATGGCACCTTTCGTTTCTTGATGCCACCCTCCTCCTCTTCCTTTTCCTGCCCAAACACAGTTGCCTTGACATCCTTCTGATACGGCTCCGTTCGGATGGGTGCTGGGTTGAGCGACACGTTGAGTTTGACGGATGGACCGTCGTCGAGCAACATGCCCGCTTTGCGTTGTTCCTCTGTAAGCGCCTGCATATCCTCCATCTGTCGCGCGAGGAGCTTTTCGGATTCGATGCGGAGATTTTCTGCTTCACGCTCCTCGAAGGCACGGGACTCGGCGTCTGCAGCTTCCTCTGCAGCTAGCCGACGAAGGCGCGCTTGTCGCCACCGGACCCTGGTATGATCAGACAAGTGGTGTGTGGATAAGTGCAATGAAACGGACCTGTCTGCGTAAAACAGCTCGTCGCTCTCGTCGTCATCCCATACGTCTAGTCGTTTTTCCATCTCTATCCGGTCACGTTCCTCAGCTTCTTTGATAGCGTTCTGTCGTGCAATCGTCCGTTCGAGGGTTGCAATGCGAGTTCGCTCTCGAGGTTCGTACCGGGCTCTCGCTGAGCCAAAGTTAGCGCCGCCAAAGCAGAACGCCTGGAAAACTCACGTCATTAAGGGAGAGTTCTTCATCTCGTCTCCTGGCTTCCTTCCGCTCCCTTTCGAGTTCCTCGTCTGTTTTTAAGTTCAGTGTTCAAAGCGCCGGTGGCTGCCCCCGAGTCTTCCGCCTTTACGAAGCCGACCGGTTTGCTGTAAGCTTGAGAACCTTTTCCTTGTGGTTGCTGACTCTTTCCACCGGGAGACGTCGATGGCTGATGTTGCTGTGGCTTTCCCCACTCCCTCATCTTGGGTCCACTCGGTGTTGTGGCGGTCGAAGGGAGTATATGCGGTATGCTTTCTCTGACTTCCCTGACTTTCTCCCGCTCTCTCTTCGCAGCACGCTCCCGGAATTGGGCGATCTCGGAGATGACGAGGCCGCGTTGAACCTCTAGTAGATCGGCTTCCTGGAGATCGTGGAGGTGAGGGGGCATGACGTAGCGTTCCTTGTCGATGAGACTGCGGTTGGCAGCTTCCTGTGAGGAGCGGTTGATGTCTTCGATGAGGGCGGCAATTTTTTGGCTGGCTTCTTGCACTTTGGCGTCGTCAGCCTGTGGATAGTTAGCCTTGGCAAATGGGAATGAGATATGACCTACGTCGGACTTCATTTTCTGAGAAGAGTAAGCGTCCGTGAACAGTTTTGTCTTTTCGTCGGCTTTGATCTGTGGGTGGTCATCGAGGCGTAGGCTTGAAATAGGTCAAGAGACGGGTTGACGAGGACATCCCAGCAGCTTTTTGTTGGCACGGCCGTCTTCGAGGGCCTGCAGTTCGACGCTGTTGAGTAGATTGATGCATCGGATGGCCGAGTCTGGGTCTTCGTATTCGACGAATCCAAAGCCCTGTGGTTTGTTCGCTGGCGTGATGAGACGCTTGAACGCCTCCATTGGATCGCATGCCTGGCCACCCGTCAGCATAAGACGAACTAGGTGATGTACACCGAGCAGTGCGTTGCGACATTCGTCGGTTTCTAAGTTGTGGGTGCGACGACGTAGTGTGGTTGGTGTAGCATCTGCCGCTGTGCCAGAGCTGATATGAACGGTGGTCGTAAATCTAGTCATGGGGTCCAATCCCTGAAGCCAATGCTTGCGCCGACGTTGTCCTGTTTCGTATGGGGGACAAACAGCTGACGGTCGTGACAGAGCGGAATGTCGAACTCATCGATGGTATATTCGGAGCACGCATTCCCATCGTGCTCCTTATGAAGAGCGGGAGGGGAGAAATGGAAGACTGGTGGGACGCAACAGGGACAAACTTGGAGCGAGGATGGGTCGGACCAGCCATGTCTGTGTTACCGGGTTGCAGCGAGTGGGGAAGTCGCAGAAGTCGCGGGAGGAGAGGTTAGGTCGGACCGGGGTGTTACGGGGATTGGGAAGTCGCGGGAGGACCTAGGATTACCTCGAGAGGAGCAGACAGCCGGGTAGAAATTGGCTGACTAGGCTAACTTGGCTCTGGGGAAGTCATGGAAACGTAAATTCTGTACTTTACGTTCAAAGGTTGGATGCATCGCAACAAACTGAAATACATATCGCAATCACTCAGACTATCGCACTCCAGAGTCCACTGTGAGCCTTATTATCGATACAACACACGAGTACACGGTAGTCAAGCTCTTGCCGGCACGGTCAGAATGGTCTGGCAACGCATCTGCTCGAACTAGCCGGCACTCCACACTTCTGTTATGGAGGACGGTTCCTAGTTTTGGAATTTCCTTACAACTTCCTGGCAATCCAATCCATATTTTCTCCTGTGACTTGCCACTTGAATACAATGTTGGCGACAACATGCAGTTCTCATGTTCTCGACCCTGTATTGGATAACGTATAGACTACGAATTTCTTTGGAAATTGATGCGGCTGCTCAGAAACTCCTCAAGCGCAATTCCTTACCGCAAGGTAACGCTTTCGGGCGGGCGTCTATCTATGCTCCAGACTCGTGAGTTAGGCATATCTGACTCGTGTCGATCTCTGCATGACAATTTTGGTGCTTGAAGTACTGATCTGTCCGATTCGTTTCTGCAATCAGTCACGTTTGGAACCTTCATTGTGAAGTGGGGTTCAGGCAATCCGTTTATATGAAGGATCTGACTTTGTTCATTCACGGTTCACATTGCACGCTCCATGCGGGGTACGCACCGTGAACGGGCTGACTGCGATAAGCAGACGAATATAAAGGCTACACTCCAGGTGAATCGATGAACTACCCTTGCGACAAAACGTCTTTTCCATCTGATCTACGGCATTGAACCCGCTGGGCCACCGACGTCGTTGTACATCATCCTACATACTCCTTGTCAACAACAAAGTGGCTCTTCACAGGACAGGACCTGTACGTACGGTGCTGATAACCCAACGTAGAGCAATGCCACTGCCAGGTATAACAATTATACACCACAACGACTGGAATCCACGTCTACGTCACAGGCAAAGGCGAGAGTAGCGTTGGACATGGATTCTACTCGGTCGATCCCCAGCAGGCTGACGCTTGGGCAAGGCAGTACACGCAAGTCTGCGTTGCTTATCAGGAGGATAATAAGAAGACAGAGATTCATGTCGTGACACGTGGGTACGTTTCTTACAGTACAGGCGTTGTAGGCTGTTTCTTGTACTAGGACGGGCGCTCTTGCACACATTGTTCGTTGATGCAAAGCTGAAGTCTCATTCCTGTATTCTGTAGGAACATACGCGTGAGATGTTTGGAGGATAAGAATCGTGGTCGTTAACATCTTCAATTTCTTGTCCATTCCCCGTCCAAAACCAATGTGCGTCCTGTCAGAAGGCTAGGGACGCCATGGTCGCAGTATCGACAGAAGGGGGGAACCGTACTCGACTTCCTCACTTTTCATGTTTCTCTCCTTTTAATGGGGCGAAGTCGACAACCTAGGCTGATATCGAGCCTTGCTCGGAGAAAGGTGTGGTACATCGATGCAAAGTCAAGCAACCCGAAAGACAACCAGTTGGTCAATCGTGTGATCACTCCGGTTCGGCACAGGTCAGAGATGCTGTCCAGATGACGTGACCGGATGAGGCCTTTGAATGTTGCAATCTAAACGTCGCCAATAGTTGCCGACTACAATGGTTGCTGCGCGACCTTCGGGGGTATTCGAAAGAATGGGTAGCGAGGTCCGGCATGGATATTCAACACGCGTGGATTTACTCCAATCGGTGTCCTCGGAGGGCCAGAGTTGGGTACTATCCTGCTGCAAGTTGGAGCCTCCGATCGAGGGCCGTTTCCCGGTCGGATATGTTAAGGGAGGGGAAACGACGGACTTCATTTGACGAATTCGTCACGGTCAGCTTTATCGTCAGCATCTTGAGCGTCAATCATGGAAACGAGCTAAGGATACGTGCATAAGATTATGGGCCGAGTGTTGCTGCACAGGAAACAGTACTGGGGTGTGTAAATCCACAGGGAGTATTAGCTTGCTTCGCGTGTATCGCCATAGTGGTGCGACCTTGACGACCTGCTCTAGCATCCACTTCATACCATCAACAGCGTGAGGCTACCAAAGACATCGAGTCGATGCACGGCATCTAGCATACGGCAAAAGACTGAAACGATAATTGGGGTAAGCCTTTCCAGCGCGTGTGCTGAACTATGACGAAAGAAAGAGCCTATGCTTGGTAACGTTCTCGACCACCACTAAAAATTGCTTGTCTTTCCTTCGCCGCGCGTGGAAAACGCCCAGGTGGAGACGCCAACAGCATTTATTTTTCCATGTCCAGCTTGCTTTGCCGCCCGAACTATGCCGCTCGCAGGAAAGGGAGGGGAGCTAAATAGACGCTTAGAGAGTTGAGAGCACAGTGAAAATCATTATCGAAGAGGGGTCTTGCCGAGTTTGACACAGCTCTTCACGATCCATTACCTTCGACATATTGAAGGTTGTCGTCTCGAGGTTTTAGCAGGTCATGTTCAGTGGCAACACTCAGACTTACACTAACAACCCGGAGCATGTAACAATGGTTGGAGACTGCTACCTCTTCCTTCCCAACGTAGGAAAGACAGCCTGTGACAGCTGTTTCCTGCTGAATTCGTATTGCATGTCCAGTATCATGCCTCATTCCACTGACACGGTTCATCCGCGTCGACCAGTTCCGTCTCCTTTCTATCAACTCTTCTAGTGAGCCAAGACTGAACAGGGAAGGAAAGCCAATACGGACCGTCTTCTCCATGGACGAGCTCGAAAAACATTTCCAGGCGTACTTGTGCATGAAAAGAGAAGATTATGGAGTGTCAATGCATTCGCCAGGGGCAGCATCAGGATTGAAGGGCTGATTGCTGGAGGCACACTGCTTAAAGTCGGAACAGGTGCATCTATGAGCGCTATTCAGAATTTGCACAGAGTCGCCTTGACATACCTGTTCACCGCGATTTATTCCTCTGTTATGCTAAAGTAGTGCGGCAGGTCATGATTGGAGGCCAGGAGTCAACGACTGAGAATAAATGTGGCGGTTCGACTTATGCTGCAATGGGAACCAGTCATCGGCTTGTGGGAAATTGTACTGGAAGACTGATAAGCGCTCCTATATCAATCAGTCCACATCGTCGTTGAACATAACCCCTCGCGAGAACAACACTTCACACTAATCCATTGCAGGCCTCATCTACCCGCAACATAGCAAAGAATTTCTCTCTTGGAATTGACATATATGGCTCCCGGGCGTGTCAGGAAATTGCTGGATTCATTGCCATTCACTAGTGCCACTCGTTCCCATCGTTCCCATCGGATTCACAGTGGTGCATCGGGTTCGGTGCCGGCTACCACTGAAGTCGCAGCTCCAGGTATTGTTGTCTTCGCTTATTGTCGCCTGCCAATTGGCTCCTAAAATGAAAGCATGGAAGTCGGCAACCTGGCTGGCGATGTATCTGACTCAGTTCCCGTAATAGCTGAAGCTGCAGGTACTGTCGTCCTTGCTTATTATGCTCTGCGAAGTGGTTTCTAAAATGTAAGGGCAGAACCCAGCAGTGTGACTACTGATGTAGCCAGCATGATTCCCATTGTTACTACAGGCGAAGCTGCAGCTCCAGGTACTGTTGCCTTAGTTTTTATATATTTACTAGTTGCTAAGATTCAAATGCAGAAGCCAGCAGCTTCAAAGGTGAAGTGACTGGTCTTGGTCATGTTGATACTACCAGAGGTGTGACTGTTGATATTTGGTGGATGTGGATATACCTGATGTTAAGGAATAGAAACTACTCCTTCAGCTGCTGCATTTCGCTTGGACCCTGAAAAGGCTAGAGAGTATATGAAAAGAATTGAGAAATTTCGAGTTCTAGTCATCGGAAGAGCAAATGCAGGCAAAACGACCATCCTCCAGAGGGTCTGCAACACTGTGGATAAACCAGAGATCTTTGACGGAAATGGAAACAAGGTATGGTAATATGGAGTGTCTGATATTCATCTAACAATCTCCAGATTGACAATGCAGTGGTCGAAGGCACTTTAGGGGTAAGATTCTGTCTCGGTTGTGGGAGATCTAGTTAGAGCTGAGAACTTTCAGCGGGGGCACCATAATATTGAGGATGAATTAGTGTTTCAGGGCAACTCAGGCTATGTATTCCATGACTCATCTGGGTTTGAAGCGGGATCTGCACAGCAGTTTGATAAGATGAAGAAATTTGTGGTTGACCATGCAGCTGCAAGGACACTGCAGAAGCGTATTCATGCAATTTGGTAAGAACTACCCTTAGAGTGGTTACTGACTCAACCAACCCTTGAACATAGGTATTGTATCCCAATGACTGACTACCACAGGACAGTCACTGCTGCTGAGCAGAAGTTCTTTAATGAGTGTGACACAGGGCATGGTATGTTCACTTCATGAATCATAGCTGCCACTTAACCTTACTGGTGTCTCTTTAGTCCCTGTAGTAGTGCTACTGACAAAGGTGGATTTTTTGCATCTTGCTGCCATGGAGGAACTTCTGGATGAAGAATTGGAGATGGAAGCAGCAAAGAGCAGGGCAGCAGAAAGGGAATCTCAGTTGTTGGGAAAGTGGCAGGCACACATCAAACAAGTGCTAGACCAGTGCAAATTCCCACCTAAAATATACCTCCCACTGAGAAGTGAGTATTTTATTTGCAAGAGGTGGCTGGGCTTGATGCAAGAGTCCCTGGCAGGAATGCATGAAGAGAGGGCAGATTGCACTGCATTGATACAGTGTACAGCAAATGCTTTGAATGAGGAAGGCTTACAGAGGTTACTCATATCAACCCAGCAGTCAAGCATTGCACTGTGCATTGAATATGCAGTCTACAAGTAAGGAAGCAATATTGTATTAGCACAAATGCTAATGTTCTAAAGCGCAATGGGAGGAATGATGAGGAAGGCATTGAAAGGAGCAGAAAATCTAGACATGAAAGGTTTTGAGTCTGATATGCTTAGTTGGTTTCCCAAGCATCAGGTGAGTAATGTGACTGTGGTGGCATATAAGGCACTGAATGCAATGCATGACCTCACATGCACTGGATGTGTCACTGACATGGCAGTTTGTAAGTGATATCTGGGCATGTTACCAATATTGTCAGCTGTTTGACAATGCATGTGCATTGCACTATGCCACCTGACAGCTTGTGTGTAACCTTATGGCAGGGCAATCCAAAAGTCTTCTGACCTCACTTTCATTCCACCTACTGGTGGTATAACAGGATGTGGGTAATTTGATGGGGGTACCTGGCATGCTGATCTCATACACTGTGTATCACATGGCAGATGGTTAGTGATTTGAGGGCAGATTGATCTGGATGTCTGTTAACTGCCACCACATCCAATGTACAAACTTGTGACTGCACAGTTTGTGGGTGACTGCATTACAAATTTAGTTGGATGGCCACTAACAGATCATATTGATGCTTCCTTGGCCTACCAGGCTGTGAGGGGTTTGATAGCAGAATGATGTGGATTCCAGCTGACTGGCCTCACCCTCACTCACACTGTAATTGTCTATGACATGACAGGGTGTGAGTGATTGCATGGCAGGTTTAGCTGGATGTCTGCTGACTGGTCTCACTTGCACTGTGTTTGTTTGTGGCATGACAGGGTGTGAGTGATGTCATGGCAGGTTTAGCTGGATGTCTGCTGACTGGTCTCACTTGCACTGTGTTTGTTTGTGGCATGACAGCTTGTGAGTGATTTCATGGCAGGTTTAGCTGGATGTCTGCTGACTGGTCTCACTTGCACTGTGTTTGTTTGTGGCATGACAGGCTGTGAGTGATTTCATGGCAGGTTTAGCTGGATGTCTGCTGACTGGTCTCACTTGCACTGTGTTTGTTTGTGGCATGACAGGATGTGAGTGATTTCATGGCAGGTTTAGCTGGATGTCTGCTGACTGGTCTCACTTGCACTGTGTTTGTTTGTGGCATGACAGGGTGTGAGTGATTTCATGGCAGGTTTAGCTGGATGTCTGCTGACTGGTCTCACTTGCACTGTGTTTGTTTGTGGCATGACAGCATGTGAGTGATTTCATGGCAGGTTTAGCTGGATGTCTGCTGACTGGTCTCACTTGCACTGTGTTTGTTTGTGGCATGACAGCATGTGAGTGATTTCATGGCAGGTTTAGCTGGATGTCTGCTGACTGGTCTCACTTGCACTGTGTTTGTTTGTGGCATGACAGGCTGTGAGTGATTTCATGGCAGGTTTAGCTGGATGTCTGCTGACTGGTCTCACTTGCACTGTGTTTGTTTGTGGCATGACAGGGTGTGAGTGATTTCATGGCAGGTTTAGCTGGATGTCTGCTGACTGGTCTCACTTGCACTGTGTTTGTTTGTGGCATGACAGGGTGTGAGTGATTTCATGGCAGGTTTAGCTGGATGTCTGCTGACTGGTCTCACTTGCACTGTGTTTGTTTGTGGCATGACAGGGTGTGAGTGATTTCATGGCAGGTTTAGCTGGATGTCTGCTGACTGGTCTCACTTGCACTGTGTTTGTTTGTGGCATGACAGGTTGTGAGTGATTTCATGGCAGGTTTAGCTGGATGTCTGCTGACTGGTCTCACTTGCACTGTGTTTGTTTGTGGCATGACAGGTTGTGAGTGATTTCATGGCAGGTTTAGCTGGATGTCTGCTGACTGGTCTCACTTGCACTGTGTTTGTTTGTGGCATGACAGCATGTGAGTGATTTCATGGCAGGTTTAGCTGGATGTCTGCTGACTGGTCTCACTTGCACTGTGTTTGTTTGTGGCATGACAGGTTGTGAGTGATTTCATGGCAGGTTTAGCTGGATGTCTGCTGACTGGTCTCACTTGCACTGTGTTTGTTTGTGGCATGACAGGCTGTGAGTGATTTCATGGCAGGTTTAGCTGGATGTCTGCTGACTGGTCTCACTTGCACTGTGTTTGTTTGTGGCATGACAGTTTGTGAGTGATTTCATGGCAGGTTTAGCTGGACGTCTGCTGACTGGTCTCACTTGCACTGTGTTTGTTTGTGGCATGACAGGATGTGAGTGATTTCATGGCAGGTTTAGCTGGATGTCTGCTGACTGGTCTCACTTGCACTGTGTTTGTTTGTGGCATGACAGGGTGTGAGTGATTTCATGGCAGGTTTAGCTGGATGTCTGCTGACTGGTCTCACTTGCACTGTGTTTGTTTGTGGCATGACAGTTTGTGAGTGATTTCATGGCAGGTTTAGCTGGATGTCTGCTGACTGGTCTCACTTGCACTGTGTTTGTTTGTGGCATGACAGCACGTGAGTGATTTCATGGCAGGTTTAGCTGGATGTCTGCTGACTGGTCTCACTTGCACTGTGTTTGTTTGTGGCATGACAGGTTGTGAGTGATTTCATGGCAGGTTTAGCTGGATGTCTGCTGACTGGTCTCACTTGCACTGTGTTTGTTTGTGGCATGACAGTTTGTGAGTGATTTCATGGCAGGTTTAGCTGGATGTCTGCTGACTGGTCTCACTTGCACTGTGTTTGTTTGTGGCATGACAGTTTGTGAGTGATTTCATGGCAGGTTTAGCTGGACGTCTGCTGACTGGTCTCACTTGCACTGTGTTTGTTTGTGGCATGACAGGATGTGAGTGATTTCATGGCAGGTTTAGCTGGATGTCTGCTGACTGGTCTCACTTGCACTGTGTTTGTTTGTGGCATGACAGGGTGTGAGTGATTTCATGGCAGGTTTAGCTGGATGTCTGCTGACTGGTCTCACTTGCACTGTGTTTGTTTGTGGCATGACAGTTTGTGAGTGATTTCATGGCAGGTTTAGCTGGATGTCTGCTGACTGGTCTCACTTGCACTGTGTTTGTTTGTGGCATGACAGCATGTGAGTGATTTCATGGCAGGTTTAGCTGGATGTCTGCTGACTGGTCTCACTTGCACTGTGTTTGTTTGTGGCATGACAGCTTGTGAGTGATTTCATGGCAGGTTTAGCTGGATGTCTGCTGACTGGTCTCACTTGCACTGTGTTTGTTTGTGGCATGACAGTTTGTGAGTGATTTCATGGCAGGTTTAGCTGGATGTCTGCTGACTGGTCTCACTTGCACTGTGTTTGTTTGTGGCATGACAGGGTGTGAGTGATTTCATGGCAGGTTTAGCTGGATGTCTGCTGACTGGTCTCACTTGCACTGTGTTTGTTTGTGGCATGACAGGGTGTGAGTGATTTCATGGCAGGTTTAGCTGGATGTCTGCTGACTGGTCTCACTTACACCGCATTTGTTTGCTTGTGGCATGATAGGATGTGAGTGATCTCAAATGATAGAATCCTCTATGTTTCAACTGCCTCATGGTATTATCATAGCTTGTAAGTAACTTCAGGTTACATATCTTATTATTTGCTGAATTACTATCCTCTTGGTGTTCTTGATTACAATGTCAGGATGTCAGTTCTGCTCCTCCTGGCTGTACTGATAATTGATGTGTGTGATGGTGCTGACTTCTTTGGTGCTTGAATCAACAGTTAGTAAGTCTCATTATACCATTTGTTTATCCACTTTATGAAGAGCTACATACAATCATAGAACAACATTGCAATTGCTAAATCCTATGTGCCCTCCCAAGTTGTTCCCATTGCAGAATTAGCTGAGCATGGCATTGGTTAGTGGTAGTTATATTTTACTCAAACAGTACTGATGGCATTAGAATTCTTGCTCATTATTGAGTATTGTTACTTTTTACTTGAACAATCATCTGTGGATGCAGATGTTATCCAACATGCTGTGAACGAATACAAGAGTTCTGGCATTGCACCAGTCATCAACCAAGCAATTGCTACATCTATCCAACAGCATGGACAAAATTTGGCAAATTTGTGTCAAGCTTTTGTGACAATCATTTTAGACAACCTTATGTGTGAGTGTATGTATCCAGTGTTTGCTGAGCCATGATGTATATACTCTTTCAGCTGCTAAATTGTTTGTGTAGAACTGATACATAGAAAGACTTTAACTACCATCCCATGTGGTGACCTTAGCAGAGACTACCATTTCAGCATACCCTGATGTAAGCTAAGTTACTATTGAAATGGTTCTCATTAAGTTGCCATGACTGTTCACATAATTAAGTCATGGTCATCAGTGTGGCAACAATGGTCACAGCAATGTCACATCTCACCTGCAGTGTAACAGCTCTACAACTGCAATGTCATAATGAAAGTTGTAGTATGATGCCACAAGCATGGTGGTATCCTTACATAACCACTATATCAATTTATGGATAAGATGTAGGCAAATGAAAATTTATTACCCAAAATTTAGTGAAGTTGGTTTTGTTGTTCAAAGAAAGTACTGGGTTTATCAGTAGTGAGTCACTTCAGTCACTCCTCTAAGGGGACCTATTAGGTTGACATATTCTTATAGATGTTCATACCTAAGAGGTGTCAACTGCCTAGGTATTCCCAGTTGCTCTGGGAGATTCTCCAGTGCCCAGGTAGTGCTGGAGAAATGCATTTCTCCAGGATGATTATATCTTACCAACCCTATTACAGACTGGCTAGGGTCCACATGGGACTTTCTCCAGCATAAATAGACCTCTTCCTAGGGTGTCCTTGGACTTTCTGCAGCAGAAATAGACCAAATTCCAGGGTGTTGTTGGAGTTTCTCCCACATAAAAAGACCTCATTCCAGGGTGCTGTTGAACCTTCTCCAGCAGAAATAGACCAAATTCTGGGATTTTCTTGGACTTTCTCCAGCATAAATAGAGGGTGTCCCTGCACTTTCTCCAGCAGAGATAGACCAAATTCCAGGGTGTTGTTGGAGTTTCTCCAGCATAAAAAGACCTCATTCCAGGGTGCTGTTGGACCTTCTGCAGCAGAAATAGAGACCATGTCCCATGCTGGGGTGTTCTTGGACTTTCTCCAACTAAATTGATCCCATCCTAGGCTGCATCTGGGCTTTCCCCAACCAAAATAGACCTTGTCCTTGGAAGGACCAGACTTTCTCCAGCCTAAATGGACCACCATTTGGAGAGTGTTATGGGATGTCACCAGCTGAAATTGATCTTATCCAAGGTTGTTTGTAGTGTCCCCACCCAAAATAGAGCAAGAGATGTGCAAAATACAAGACATTGGACAATTTCCAACATGGGGTTTGAAGACTCTCCAAGGGGATGGAGATTCTCCAACATGGGGTCTGGAGATTCTCCAAGAGGATGGAGATTCCCCAACAGGTGGTATGGAGATTCTCCTAGGGGGTCCAACAGATGGTTTGGAGATCCTCCAAGAGGATGGCAATTCCCTAACATGGGGTTTGGAGATTCTCCAAGGGGGGTGGAGATTCCCCAACATGGGCCTTGGAGACTCTCCAAGGGGGCTGGAGATTCTCCAAGGGGACACTTCAGACATGGGCCTTGCAGACTCTCCAAGGGGAGACTTCAGCCAACCCCCTTTGGGGACCTATTAGGTTTATATATTCTTATTGATGTATTAACATAATAGGTATCAACCAGTTGGAAGTTCCCAATGCACTTCAGTCAGCCCCCCAAAGGAAACCTATTAGGTCTATATATTTCTACAGACATATATACCTAATAGGTCTACTGGGGTTGGGAATTCCTGGCTGGTGCTGGTGAATCACCATGCCTGGAGATTCACCAAAGACACCATAGAGTGGCAGGGGTCAACATGGGTGTGTCTCCAGCTGAAAATGGACCTCAAAGAGGGTGATATGGAGCATTGTCCAGCATAACATAGACCTTATTTGGGGACAACATGGGGCTTTGTCCAATCTAAAATAGATCTTAATGTGAACCATATGGGACATTCTCCAGCCTAAAATAGACTTTAGTGGGGATCTTGTGGGACATTCTCCAGCCTAAAAAAGACCTTAATGTGGATCATGTGGGAGATTCTCTAGCCTAAAATAGAGCTCAGTGTGGATCATGTGGAACATTCTCCAGGTTCAAATGGACCTCAGAGTAGGTGCTATGGAGCATTCTCCAGTCAACAATAGACATTATTGTGGCACCTTCTCCAGCTGCAAATTGTTGGAGATTGAATCACCCCAGTGTGATAACCCTTTTTGGTACGCTTTTTTATTGATTACATAAGCACTTAGAGCGTACACTTAGTAGTACATTTTGGTACTGTTTCCTCAGTAGTTGAGTCACTACTGAGGGTATGTCTACACATTCATTACCAGTACTTACTTACTGATGACCTGTAGCTGCCTACAGGTACACTAATATATTTAGTAGTTGAGTCACTACTGAGGCTGCCTACAGCCCTTTTCTACACAAATGGACCTCAGTGTGGGTGATATAGAGCATTGTCCAGCCTAAAAGCCAGGCTATGTTGGTGATTCTCCATGTAGTGTTGGCAATTCTCCAGGTAGTGTTGGTGATTCTCCAGGCTATGTTGGTGATTATCCAGCTGGTGTTGGTCATTCACCAGGCTATGGAGTAGTGCTGTTTTCTGGGGGACCAAAAGTGTGGTGTAGTTGGTTAGTAAATGTGGCTACCTGAGTGTCCAAAGTTGATTAGCAAAAGTAGCAGTCAGCAATTCTGACTATCAATGTGTGTTAGTCAATGTGTAATAGTGACCACATCTGTTGATTACAGAGTGTGTAGTGTAGTTGATTAGCAATTGTCATAGTCCACATTATTTAACTACCAAAGTGTAATGTAATCAATCAGCAAATGTGTAGTAGTGACCAAATTTTTTGACTACCAAAAATGTAGTCTACTTAGTTAGCAAAAGCATAATAAACACCACTAGGAATATCCTAATTGATTTTTGCATGTTTGACTACTGAGCAAAGTGTACACTTTATTAGCAAACATGTAGTAGTCTGCATTATTCACTACCAAAATGTAGTGGACACTACTTGGAATGTCCTAATCAATTTTTGCATTCTTGACTACCAAACTGCAGTGGGCCCTACTAGGAATGTCCTAATCAATCTTTGCATTCTTGACTACTGAACAAAGTATACACTTCAGGCACAGTCTAGAAAGGAGCAAGGTCACTCTCAACTTTCTCAAACTCAAACCTCATCTGGCAACTTGTCTATGATTTAGGATTTAGAAAACTAAGTACATGCTAGATAATAATAAAAAAACTGACTAATCAATAAAACCTCACACTAAAAATATGAGAAACAAAGAATAAAGGTAAATTCCCCCAGTAGGGAAAATCCATTCCCTATATCTCACCATCACTTAGATATCAACTGTCCTCAGTTGAGGTTCACTGTTGAACAGTAGGGGGAGGAGAGAAGGGGAGAGCACTGTGAGATAATGGCTGAGGTGATCAACACAAAACAGTAGGAACCAACAGGGGACATGAGGGTGAACACAGTAAAAAAAGAACTGCATGAATTGGTCAATCCATTCCTGAGATATTGGTAAAACTGTCCAGACCACCCCCTACAAGCAAAAAATTCAAATATCTCTGCAACTGCTGCACCAACCATGACTTAATGCACATTGCTCAAGAGCCCTTTGAGAGTAGAATAAGGTCCCTGAAAAGTGAGAGGTATGACAGTGGAATGCAGGTGATATTTCATATGGTGTCATATGGTGATGAGGCAGGGGGAGGAGAATGGATTGCCAAATGACAACTGTGGGGCCAGTGGACATGAAAATTTGGGAGGAGATTCTACACAAGTGGCAGAGCTCAGTGCAAAAGGAATCTCATTGATTGGACTGTCTGAACCTGAGTTATCACCAAAGTTGTCCCAGAGGCAGGCTCAGCCCTATCTCAAGAATGGCTGCATAGAATTTGATGGTAGAGCAGTGAACAGGGTCGGTTTCACGAGGAGAACACAGGTTCCAATTTGCGAGAGGAATGGCTGAGAAACAAGGGAGCACAAAGAAAAGGGAATTGTCTCAATTGGTGCTCCCATTCCCAAGAAATCCTCTAAAGCATCCAAATACACCTCTATCCACAAAAACAGCTATATCTCCACAACAGTGGCAGCAACTGTGATGCAAAAGGTACCATTTGAAAGGTCTTGTCAAGTAGAATCAGAATCCAAATTTACGAGAGGCTTGACATGTCAGTGGTTGAGATATCACATTTGGAACATCAGGGGGAGGGGGAAAGGGTGTATCCAAGCCAAAAATATTCATTAAAAACATATAAAACAGAATAGGGAGGATTCCAAGTGTTATATCATCCAAATATGGGCCTAGTATGCCCTACAAGAGTGCTGCTGGGGTGTCTGACCATGCCTGCAACTGTGTGACTTCCTTCTCAAGTGGGAGCAGTTGCAGCTGTGGGAGTCACATACATACATAAGCAGTCACATGCATACTAACAAGTACACTTGATTAGTAACCAGGGGGTGTCCCACAGCCTGGGCCTTCCCCACACTGTAGCTGTGTCATACCTTCTTCCCACTCTGCTTTTTTGATTATTTAAGCAAAAAAGTGGACTCATCAATCGCTACAGACTGGGTCACTAGTGGGTGTCTGAAATGATGCTGGGCTTTTTTTTTCTGCCTCACCACACTTCCTCCTTCCATTGTAACACCTGTATCCAAATACATCTGGGACATGTTCCCCCTTAGGTAGACACACAAATATGATACAAACTAGGCCATTAAATGAGTGTAAATATACATAGGGGTAAAAATGTGAAATCTGTTCCCAATGTTGCAGTTCTTGACATATCATCATGAAAACCTCAGCCTAGTCCTCACTGATATGCTCCTACAATCTTTCAAAATCACTAATCCACAGAGGCATCCCTTCTTGAGTTATGATCAGGTCTCCTCCTCCCCCTGCAGACTTGTATCCTGCAACCTTGTGTGAATTCCAATGGCCTGGGAGCAGGGAGGGTGCATGGTAGAAGGTCCATGAAAAATCATTTGGGTGGTTTAGATGACAGATGAGGTGTTGGTCTGCTTTTTCACCCTTTTCTTCAGTGGGGAACCACACACCCCCTCATTAATAACTTCTGCTTTAATTGCTGGGGAGGGTGCCTGCAATATCCATTGATCCATGTACAAAGTTATCCATGCAATCAGTCTTGCATGTGCTACATGGCCAAACATCAAAAATACTCCATGAACAATTGCTGAAAAAGATTCCCAGGTTATGTACCATACACCTGACCTATAACCCATATATACATACAGCATAATTTATAAATTTATGAAATAGGGCTAGAAATTGGGTTAATGTGCCAAGAGACCTTAAGTGCATCCACTGGATAAGCATGTGCATGGAACCGATGTTCCGGTGGATATTATTAGTATGAATTTCCATAGATCTACCACATAGCAACTTTACAGGATATACTATGTATACTGGCCACCAACATATGCTGTATGCCCCATGTATATCCATGAGATATATGTAGCTTTCACACTGGTTCAACATGCTGATGTAATCATTTGCTCCGAAAATTTTCACAAGTCTCTGGCATGCACACACCCAAAATTTCCCTGCTTGACTCATGTACGCAGTAGTGTGTTACCCTTGCAGGATGCTGATACCTTCATAAGTCTCCTCTCACTTCTGTGTGCATCACTAGGACTGACATTTGTGTGTAGACCCACTACTATAGGATGTTGATGCAATGTGTAGATGTACACTGGCAATGCATCCTGAGGTACTTGGGGCTGCCTAGCAGCTGTGTAAGTTTTTGTACTATGTACATACTGTAGCACTAGCAATGTTTAAACACCCCATTTATATGGAATGATTAATTGTTCATTTTGCTATATTTGCTGTGAGAGCACACACTACAAAAGTATAGTTTGTATACTTTGGCCAGCATACAGTGTATACCAAAATGGATACCCATCATATATCTGAATGACACTGGGTGTATAGCCAATTTTCAAGAAGCCAGGAGTAAATTTAAATATTACCACATCTATGACAGACAAAAAAGGTTCCTGGTACATACTTTGTATACCAATAGTAGCTGGCTAAAAAAAATATACATTGGATATATTTTTCATTCAGGCATGTAGAAGGCAGCTGAGTTTTTTGGACCATGGGAAAGTGACTGAAGATTTTAGGAGACTTGCAAAACATAGCAAAATCTCATCATATGTAGCACACTGCACAAGATCCTGATCATTGAAAGCAGAGTGGGAGGAAGGTATGACACAGCCACAGTGTGGGGAAGGCCCAGGCTGTGGGGCACCCCCTGGTTACTAATCAAGTGTACTTGTTAGTATGCACATGACTACTTATGCATGTATGTGACTCATGCAGCTGCAACTGCTCCCACTCAAGAAGGAGGTCACACAGTCATAGGTGCAGTCAAACACCCCAGCAGCACTCTTGTGGGGCATATTAGGCCTATATTTGGATGATATAACACTTGGAGTCCTCCCTATTCTGTTTTATGTGTTTTTAATGAATATTTTTGGGCTTGGATACTGTAGCAAAGGGCTGTAGGCAGCCTCAGTAGTGACTCAACTACTGAGGGAACAGTATGAAAAACATACTACTAAGTGCACTCTAAGTGCTTATGTAAGCATAAGAGACTCGCACCAAAGTCTAGTATCACACATGTAGGGTGATTCAAACTCCAACACACCCCCTGAAGCTCCACTGGGTGATCAGGTAGGGGTGAAGAACATAGAACCCAAAAGAAAATTGTAAAGGAGGTTGTTGCTTTGCAGAGGGAACCTGTAGGAGAGCTGTAGGTAACCTCAGTAGTCTGGCAAGCTACTGAGGGACTAGGAAAATTATCTAGTACTATGTGCGATGCAAGGTGATTATGTAATCTAGCAAACATGCGCCAACAATGGCCAGTTGCATAATAATCCAACAAATTGTATACCAAATATTTGAATAAAATGAGTATAATTGCTGCAAGTGCAGCCTCAAGTCCATATGGTGTGTGAGCATTGTTTGGTCATGTTTGCCATGTTGCATTGTGGCAACTTCCCATTTCAGAGATAGTAGTAGTGTGTGTGCTACTTGGCCTTCTATTGTGATTGTGAGGCCACTGTTTTGAATACCAGAGGATTGTTGGCATTTCACTTCTGTCCAGGAGGTACCCCCTGCCACCAGTATGTGTTTGCAATGAGGTGTTTTGAGAGGTAGCCAGGAGGTGAAATGGGAATGCTGAGTAGCATGAGGTCCTTGCAGCCTCTCTGTCTGGATCTACTGATGTTTTTAGATCTTGTCTTGATCCTACTGCATTGGGGAGGGTCCTTGAGGGTCCCAGGAGTATGTGCAAGGCTGTTGGGAGCCAGTTTTGGTGATGCAGGTGAGCCATTTGGCCATTCAGGCTCAAATCTGCTGTACTGACTGCTGCCATTAGCTAGCAGTGCTTTTTTGCCACTGTGCAAGTCACTGAACTCACTGCTAGTTGTGCTGTCATACCTACAGTTGGTCCAATACCCTACAACAGGCATCTGAGACCATTTAGTGCCCATTTGGAGGACAAATGGCAGCTGCATGGTGACACTGTGCACCCAGTGCATGTAACCTCTTGTTTTGACATTTCTAGTGTCATTGACCTTGTGGTAGCAAATGCCTACTATGTGGAACCCCTCCACAATGATTTCTGATGAATCAGTTGGTGTCAAGAGGTGGTGCAGTAACTTGGGTATGGTGGGTGTCTCACCTTGTACAAGTGATACTGACACTTCCAACAGTTGCTTTGAGTCTTTGATGTCAAGGAGGTACCCTGTAGGTTTGAGTAAGGTGAGGGATGCCTGTCAGAGGTGGCAAGATAGCAATGCCTGGTGCATGGTGTGTGCAGCCTCTCATTTGGCCATTTCTGATGTCACTGGGTTTGCTATAGGATATAGCTATCTTCTTGGTCCCTTCCACAACATTTCTGGATGGTTGTGCAGGCATCAAGAGCAGTTGAAGTGGCTGTATGGCAATGGCATGACTATGGAGACAATGTGACTCAGATGAGCATTGCTGACATTTTCAGATTGCATTTTGGTTCTGCCTTGGCAATGGGTGACCTTGAAGGTCCTAGGGACATGTGTGATGCCATTCAGAGGTCATGCAGGTGGCACAGGTGAGTCATGTGGCTGTTTGGCCTCTTGCTTGCTGTGCTGACCTCTGCTGTCAGCTAGCCTTATCTTCAGCTTCATCACTGTTGACCTGATGTCTGCACTATCCCCCCCATCTGCTTGAGCAAGCCTATGCACCCCCACCCCCCAGACCTTGTCAGGTGGGGTATCTAGTGTGGAGTTTGAGTTCAAGAGGCCTTGTGTCTTGCAGCTTGTCACTTGTATGTGGCTCATTGTACTTTCATATACATGGCAACTTGAGTTCTGTAATCATAGTGCTACATACAAGTTTGCACTGACAGCCTGTTGTTAGCAACTGTCTTGCTGCTTGTCTGGGTGCACTGATTTTCTTCAACAGGTGTTCATGGTGCATCTTCCATAGAATGACACTGGCAGGTCTGGACATGTTATCTGCAGGCTCTGGTGCCTCAGATATTGACTCTGGTAAGTCTCTGCCCTCTGCAACCTTGTTGTTTACACACTGACTATCCTCATCAGATGTTTCAAGCATGCTTGCACATTCTTCTGGCTGTTCTGAGTCTGTGGCCCTATCCACAACCACTTGCAACATAATTCAGTCAACTATAGGCCTGAAACTGGGACACCCAACATGTACAGTGAGCAATAAAAATGTTGCAAGGTTTGCAACATTTTGATTGTGTGTAAGATAGCTTGGGATTGGTTGTGGCTGTGCTAATGCCATAGGGAAGACAATTGTAGCCCCTGGTCCCAGCTTTCTATTGGTGGTCTTCCCAAGTTCAGGAGTGAAGTGGCTGTGATGGTATGGGCAAATTACTAAGGCCTATGCATTGCAATGTTTTTGTTGCTGACATCATGGTGGATGCAATCTACAGTGTGGAGTATGTATTCATGGCAGGAATGCCAGCTATTGCTTACATAATACATCACATGATCAATCCAATGATTTGTCAGCATGTAAACAAAGCCAAACATTGAACTTGCATCATTTATCCTCTATCCTGTACCACAACTCCAAAAACTGCCTATCTGGCTCATCAGGGTTACTCTCTGAGGGAAATGTCAGCAAAATCTGGTCCTCAAAGCACTACCATGAGTAGGATGTATGGCCAGCACCATTTGTTCCTTAAAAAAGTCACCTCTGTGCTGTTTCCCCCACTAATGCCTGAGGGGTGCTGATGCTAACCCATACTGGGAAAGCTGAAAATTCCATGGAGGTCAGTCTGGCACTTCAGGACATGAAGAGTGAACTAATATGCTCCCAACTAATGTATTTCTGCCAAAGAGAAGCTGGCACCAAGGTTGGGTTGAGGCATAGCCTCCTTTTCACACCAGGTGTCATCAAGGGTCAGCAAGAATATGCCCTGTACTGAACTGTGGATGTCTGGGAAAGGAACATTTGGTCATTAGTGACCCATGGAAACACTGAGGGACATATTGCAGCAAGGAATCTGCACCCTGTAAGCCCAGTAGGCTATCCCAACCATGACCACCTAAGTGTGCAAAGGACACTATGCCTCAACCCAACCTTGGTGCCAGCTTCCAGCCATGCACATGACAATCAAGACCCACCATAAGCAGCTTGGAAGACTGCTCTTGCCAAGTTCTGCTGCACCTTCAACTTCTGCCCTGACCAAGTGGGCATCTCTGGGTTCCCATCCTCATCCAAGGATATCTCCACCTCATGCTTCTCAGCAGAATCTTCCTCCACTAAACAGTGACCAATGGGCATGGACATGCAGAGAGACAACACATCACACTTACCAGGGGCTGTCAAAAGATAATCCATCAAACTATTTTCCCCATTCAACACCCAATCCTTGCTCAACTCCAAAGACTGGGTGAAAGCCTTCTTCCCATCTCCTGGTGCTGTCTCAAACCTGGTGGTCTTCTTGAGCATTGAAAAAGAAGAAGGATAGTGAAACTTACACTGCCATCTTGATCTGACCTTCCCCTGCCTCATGTGCTATGAACATCACCACATGAGACCCCATGGTCCTGTGCATGGCTTTGATTAAATCTCTAGCCATGTTTGGGAGATTTTTTCTCCTGTATCTGTTAATTGGCTAGCTCAGCATATGGTCATGAAGTGACAAGTGAGCTTACAAGTCATGGGTTTCTTTTGGGGCACCCAACTTGTTCCATTTTTCTGCTGCCCTCCCAGCTTCTGCTTTCCTCTCATCAGAAACAGACTCCCACCACTGTTGGATGGTCCTGTTCCTCTGCCCTATGGTCTCAGGTCCTTGGTGTCCCTCCTTTCCCTGTCATAGGCATCCATTTCCTCCTTACATCAGGAAATTCTCACTTTGCTATTTTGTACCTTTTTATGTACTATTGATGACTTATCTAGACTATTTTGTACCACTTAGTCAAAAGTGCAAAATAGTCACAAATAGTAGGCCTATCTACTTTTTCTGTACTATTTCTGTACTATTTGTTGAATATTTGTTGACATTTGTTGACTGTTTCACTTCTCATTGAGCATGACCAGCTAGTGACTTTTTATGACCTTTTTGACTACTATGTTGTTCTGAAATTTCCCAACCAATTTGACTTAGATTAAGTGAAAAAAAGTATGGAAAAGTACAAAGAGTAAAAAAAGTCACAGATAGTAGAAAATAGTAATTTGTGAATTTCCTGATGTAAAGATCCTCTGTGCCACAGTAGATGCTGTAAAGGCCTTTTTGTAGTTCCCAGCCTTGGTGGGGTGAGCCTTCTCCTCCATGGCATCCTCACCCTCACAACTTTCTGCCCAGCTCTTCCTAGTGACAGCCAGGATGTGCTGGATGATGGCTATTTCATCATCCTGATCTTCTGGATCCAGGTGGGGCAAGAACACCCTCCTGATGGCCTAGACAAACCTCAGACATGTCTGACTTGATGAAAAGGATGTCTCACCACTCTCAAATGTGGGGGCAGTCCCACAGAATCCTCAGGTTCATGTTGAAGGATCTCTGCCTTCACCTCAGCAAGGATCTCATTCCTGAGCTGGGAGTTCCCCCTTGCTTCTTTGTACCTTCCCACATGGGAGGAGAGGATTTCAGAGTAGACTTGCTTCCAGTCTGGATAGGGCAATGGGTGCAAGTGTATAACAGCAGAGATTTTGTTGTCACAGGTGGAAGACAGAAGATGAAAATTTATTGGCCCTTACTTATTTAGGCAGGTGGTTGAAAGAATGTCAGCCATCCCACTTTAGGCATTGCCCATTTTGTTTGCACATATTTGCCATTCACTCCAGTTCTGCCACCAAGTCCTGAACCAAGCATATCCCCAGGCTCCTACACAGCCCTTCTGCTGGGAGTGTAAGGGCATATTCTGAGTGCCGGGGTATTCCGAGGCAATGTCCGAGTTTCAAACTCAGTACAACTTTATTTCCCTAACACTCCCAGGAGGGGCTGCAAGAAAACATTTGTAAACAGCGTCAGCCACAGTGGCACAACCTGTGGACTCAGAAAAAAAATACAGAACACCGAAACTAGGGTTACATTTATTGTTAGATTTGTGCAGCAATATATGTCACACCTAACCATTCATGATGTTGTCCCTATTGAAAGCAATCTGGGGGTAACCTTATCAGTGTTCAGGATTCTGGGAGTATTGGTCTCCCTGTAGGTAACTACAAGATATCAGTATAGAAAGTATACCATGGCAGAGTGTGTGCTCAGTAAGTCTTAGTGAACAAAATGTACCACTACTGTACGCTCTAAGTGCTTATGTAAGCAATATAACCTCGCACCTAATTCAAGTAAAGCATGGGGGGGTATGGATGCAGTGAATACAATGAGGGTACACTATGGAGAGGTCAGGAGTTCCAGGCAAACTCAACAAAGCAGGTACATGAACTATGGTGATCATAGACATATCAGTGCCACCATATGGCCACTTCAACAAGTCTTGGCATGCTTGAAACCTCTAAGAAACATAACCTGTACTTACTGGAGGAATGGAGTGCCTCCAACACCAATTTTTTGTGATGACAAACTCTCAGTGGTCCATGGCAGGCCTCGCAACAATGGTACAGGACAGAAACATGCATGCACTGTAGGTATTGCCAAAATGGGAATCACCATATAACACACAATCACACAATCCCATGGACTCAAAGCTACATTTGCAGAAAGGCAGCACTTGTTTCATTGTGGTATCCAACACAAATGAGCCTTAATTTATGTACCTCTATATGATCACATGTTTGAGGAAATGTATGGGCAATTAAATCCCCCCTCCCCCCCATGCTTTACTTGAATTAGGTGCGAGGTTATATTGCTTACATAAGCACTTAGAGCGTACAGTAGTGGTACATTTTGTTCACTAAGACTTACTGAGCACACACTCTGCCATGGTATACTTTCTATACTGATATCTTGTAGTTACCTACAGGGAGACCAATACTCCCAGAATCCTGAACACTGATAAGGTTACCCCCAGATTGCTTTCAATAGGGACAACATCATGAATGGTTAGGTGTGACATATATTGCTGCACAAATCTAACAATAAATGTAACCCTAGTTTCGGTGTTCTGTATTTTTTTTCTGAGTCCACAGGTTGTGCCACTGTGGCTGATGCTGTTTACAAATGTTTTCTTGCAGCCCCTGCTGGGAGTGTTAGGGAAATAAAGTTGTACTGAGTTTGAAACTCGGACATTGCCTCGGAATACCCCGGCACTCAGAATATGCCCTTACACTCCCAGCGGAAGGGCTGTGTAGGAGCCTGGCATATCCCCACACAAGCCATATGTACCTGCTCCCATTCTAAATGCCACCCATCTGTTTACCATGGAACACCAGCCTTACCTTGCTTGCAAAGTCACTCCACAGCCCCATCTGCTTCTTAGCATAAGCCTCTTTTCCTGGCTCTGTTGACTGCAGAGCCCTTTGCTCCCACATTTTCTTGTGGTACTCAAACCACAGCCCAGTCCAAAGCATCTCATGCCTCACCAGTGACACTTCTTCTTTCCATCTATCCCTTCTTGCCCTTTCTTTGAGCCAGTTGATTCTGTAAACTGTACAACACTTTTAGTAAGATATATGGAATCAAAATACACTTACATTCTTCCATCAAGCCCCCAGCCTCCACATTCAACTGGATCTTCCCACCATCTATCACCCAAAACCAGGCCAGTTTACTGGTCCCCTGTCTGAACCTGTTAACACAACAAGATGGTTTATGGTAATGTAGTGCAGTGGAATAGCATGTGGGCCACCAAATGTCAAGTATACCAGTCCACTCACTACATCAGAATGATTAATTACTCTCTAACAGAAAATGCCCACAGTCAGACACTGACTGGCTTGATTTCACTACTACATATGATTGCCATTTCACCCTACATTGTGTATCCTCCATTCTGGTGCTTTGCTTTGAGGCTGTTCTGAGACATCCCATATACACCATTGAAAGCAAATGGGATGTCACATGGCAGCCTCAAAGGCTACTGTGGGACATCCCATCTACATCTTTGAAGGCAAAGTGGGATGTCCCATGACAGCCTCAGAGGCTATTATGGGACATCCCACCTACATCTCTGAAGGCAAGTGGGATGTCCCATTACAGCCTCAGAGGCTATGGTGGGACATCCCACCAGCACATGGTATGTCCCATGCCAGCCTCAGAGGGGCCCCACCCTCCCTCATCCTCACCCACTGTGTAGTCTGACCCATCTGATCACCCCATGCTTCCCCCTAGTACTCTCCAACCACTCCAAACACCCACTCACACTCTCAAATAATTACCAGAAGTATAACATATTTAATTAGGGAATATAGACAGGTACTTGATTAGCAAATGATAGTAGTGTCTGCATTCTGGACTACCAAAAGTGAAGTGTAATTGATTAGCAAATGTATAGCATCCCACTTTGTTAGAGACCAAAGTATAGGGTATCAACTACCAAAGTGTAGTGTGCAGTTGATTAGCAAATATTCAGTAGTCCACTCTTGGACTACCAAAGTGTAGTGAAATTAATTAGTGAATGTGTAGCAGTGTCCAGATTTTTGACTACCATGACTAGCAAATGGGTACTAGTCCCTACCAAGTGAAGTGGAGTTGTGTGGTAGTAGTGTTGACAACCAAAGGTGTAGTGTAGTGTAGTGGATTAGCAAATGTGTACTTGTGTTGACAAACATAAAGTGTAGTGTAGTTGATTAGCAAATGCATGCTTGCATTGACAAACAAAAGAGTAGTGAAATTGATTAGCAAATGTGTGGTAGTGTTGACAAGCAAAAATGTAGTGTAGTTGAATTAGTGAATGTGTGGTCATGTTGACTGCCAGAAATGTGGTGTGGTTATTTAACAAATGCATGGTGGTGTTGGCTATCAGAGGTGTGGTGTACTTGACTATCAAATGTGCAGTAGCAGTGCTGACAAACAAGAATGTTGATTGGCAAATTGTGTGGTAGCAATGTCTAACAAAATTGTGGTGTAGTTGATTAGCAAAAGTGTACTAGCATTGGGTATCAAAGGTGTAGTGTACTTGACTAGCAAATGTGCAGAAGTGCTGACAAACAAATGTGTAATGCAGTTGATTAGCAAATGTGTGGTAGTGTTGACTAACAAAAGTTGATTAGCAAGTGAGCAGTGGTGTTGACTAGTGTTTCATTATTGTTGTGTTGTGTACACTTTTGATTACCAACAGTGTAGCAAAGTCTGCTTTTTTGACTACCAACTAAGTGTAGTGTTTATAGTTTTTGACTAGTGAAGTGTTGGGTACACTTTTGATTATCAAAAGTGTCATATCTATTAGTGTGTGATTAGTGAAGTGTGGTGTGCACTGTTGATTACCAACACTGTAATAAACTTTGCTTTTTCAACTGCCCAGGATGTGCAGTGTTTATTAGGGTTTAATTAGTGAAGTGTAGTAAACTTGGCATTTTTGACTACCTAATGAGTTCAGTGTTTATTAGTGTTTGATTAGTGAAGTGATGTGTACACTCAAAGGTGTTGTAAACTTCACATCTTTGACTACCTATGATGTGAGTAGTGTTTATTAGCGTTTGATTAGTGAAGGGGTGTACACACTTTTGATTGCCAAAAGTGTTGTAAAAGTCTGCATTCTTGACTACCTAATAAGTGTAGCATTTATTGGTATTTCATTAGTGTTGTGGTGTGTACACTTTTGATTATCAAAAGTGTAGTAAAGTCTGCTTTTTTGACTACCAACCAAGTGTAATGTTTGGAAGCATTTCATTAGTGTTGTGGTGTGCACACTCTTGATTACCAAAAGTGTAGTAAAGTCCGCTTTTTTGACTACCAACTAAGTGTACCATTTATTGATGTTTCATTAGTGTTGAGGTGTGTACAGTTTTGATTACCAAAAGTGTAGTCAAGTCCGCATTTTTGACTACCAACTATATGTAGTCTTTAGCATTTCATTAGTGTTGCAGTGTGTACAATTTTGATTACCAAAAGTGTAGTAAAGTCCGCATTTTTGACTACCAACTAAATGTAGTGTGTGGTAGTGGTTAATTAGTGCTGTGGTGAGTACACTCTTGATTACCAAACATGTAGTAAAGTCCACTTGTTTGACTACCAACTAATATTTGTAGTGTTTGGTAGTGTTTCATTAGTGCTGTGGTGCATACAATTTTGATTACCAAAAGTGTAGTAAAGTCCACTTTTTTGACTACCAACTAAGTGTACTGTTTGGTAGTGTTTCATTAAGGTTGTGTTGTGTACACTTTTGATTACCAAAAGTGTAGTGAAGTCCGCTTTTTTGACTACCAACTGAGTGTAGTGTTTATTAGCATTCCATTAGTGTGGTGGTGTGTACACTTTTGCTTACCAGAAGTGTAGTAAACTCCGCTTTTTTGACTACCATCTAAGAGTAGTGTTTTCATTAGTGTTCAACTAGGCATTTCCTAATCAATTTTCGCATTTTTGACTACCAACAAAAGTGTACCTTTGATTACCAAACATTGTAGTAAACTTACATATTTCATTAGCAAATCCAAAGTCTCCTTGATTAGTAAGCAGGTTCCCCCTTCCCTGCAGCCTAGGCCTTCCCCACATTGTGGCTGTGTCATTCATTGTGCCTAACTGCCACTTCCTCTCACTCCGCTTTTTTGATTATGTAAGCAAAAATGCGGCCTTGCCTGCCTTATATCTGCCTCACCACAACCATGTTCTAATGTATCCAAAAATCAATTTGGTACACTGTAGTCCTTAGGCCCACACCTAAATCTGATCCAATTTAAGTTATTACATGGTTATACAAGTAAATAGGGCAAAGATGCGAAATCTGTTCCCCAATTTGCAATTCTTGACATATTGCCATGAAGCCTTCAACCCATACCCACCCTACATATGGTTACAACATTGTAAATTTCCAAATCCTCACAGAAACCCCCTCTTGAGATATAATCAGTTCTCCTCCTCCTCCCCTGTATATGCTTTAGGCTTGCATCCTGACTCCTGTGATGAATTCTGCTGCCCTGGATGGATGGAGGGTACAGGGAAGCATTTGGGTGGTTTAGTTGCCAGATAAGATGTGAGTCCACTTTTTCACCTTTTTCTTCAGAGGGTTACCAACCATATACCTTTTTCCATCAGACAAAGCCACATCCAACTCTGGCTTGTTCATTTTCATATGCTGAGCAGTGAAGTTCCCATCTATGACATATTGCCTCATGATAGTATCCCTGAAGGCAGTTGGAATCCCAATTGAAATGGATCACACTCTCTTACCTGTCATAGTGGACTTTCCAGTCTGCTGGAAAATTAACACCTGGTTGGGGGCAGGCAGGGCAGAAGAGAGCAAGTCCTCCATCCCCAGGATCCTGCTCCATATCATGCCCAAAGCCAAACCATTTCCTATGTTTCAAATCCCTCCACAGCTGAGAAACCCTCATCAGCTCCCTGTATCTATCCTAATGAGCCGAGAAAACAACATGAACATTAGCCAACCAATTGAAAAATTCACTCAACTGGTACCCTTTTAGGAAATGCATTGTTTGTGAACCTTTTGAGTTTCTGATAGAAGCTCATAGCAGAAGTCTTGCACTCCAAAGCATCTATCAGAAAGTGATCCAGCACATCAAAGGTGAAGGCAGTCTTGGGCTTGGAAATGCTGGCTGGGAAGAGTCTCTGTCTAAGCAAGTCAGGGTGTCAGTCATTTGGATTAGAGCCAGGGAAATTGCACACAGAAACCTCATGAGAAAAAATCCCCTGGGTTTGCACAATGGTCATCTGGAACCAGGAAGACCTCCTGATGGCCAGGTCATCAGAATGCCTGTCCAATAAAATGTCACTGACCTGTGATTGGGAGGTTCCTCCCCAGTCATATAGCCTGACTCATCTGGATCAGGATCTGAGCAATTTTGAGGCTATGTGCCACAAGAAGCCTAGTTCCATCAAGGAGGTAGGCTCATAGTGAGTACCATTCCACATTTGGACCTTGTGAAAGGGGAGGTTCCTGTGAGCTTTGACAGCACAGGGGCCACACCAGGCATGGACACCAGTGCAGGACATGCACCAGACACTTCCTTCTGCCTCTTCACACTGCTCACAAATTCCTCCCTTGGCCAGCTGCTCCCCCTCCAGAATAACATTGAGATACTCTGTTCTCCAAGGCAGCCACTCTCTGACAAAGTCATTTTGACTCTGGAAGGAACTTTTTAATGGTGGACCAGCCCCAAATCAGATTATGCACCTTTGTGTGCCTTCTGGACTGGGGGGGATCATCTGCATCATTCCAGTCAGAGTTAGGGATGTCAAGAGAGTTGGGAAAGTCAGAGAAGTTGAGATTTTGGGAGGATGCCATGGTTGTTGGAGTTTGTGGAGTGGAAGGCAGACTGCCAGATGGGAGCTAGAGGTGCCTAGTATCCACTTCTTTGTGGGTGAGCTTTCCCCTTCTGGTCTTGGTGGGCTGGAAAATGTACAAAGCACCTCTACCAGAGGTTTTCACAGGACTTTGGACCTTCTTCAATGCATGCTCCCCAGGATCAATACAACACATGGGTAATGCTCTGGATGTACAATGTTGACTCATAAACTCTGACTGACATCAGCCAAGATGCTCAGCTAAGTACATACACTAATTCTGTAAAAAAATCCCTAAGAGATCCTTTTGTTGGGTGAACATTGGCCTAGCCAGTCCAAATCTATTGTGGATAGCATCCTTCATGTAGTGAGCAAGTGCTATCCTTTCCCCTTTCTCCCACTTTGGGACAGAGTGGGTGGGGAGTTTTCCAGCAAGGAAAACCATGGTGCCTGGCTGATAACACAATACAGTGCCTAATTCAGATATATGAAATTGGGCATCATGAGTTCCCAGGCTTACTACCAAGTCAAGCAGAGAATGTGCAGAAGCCTGGTCCTGGTGGGGAGGAGTCTCTTGATTGACTATGACATCTATGCCAAGATAGATGGAAGGCCACCTCACAGGGCAAGGGGGTTGGGTGGTGACCCAGTGCTGCTTGGCAGAGACAGCCTCCTTGCCAACTCAGGCAAGATCAGGCAGGACAATTGCAGCAATGGTGTTCCAGAAGTCCTCTGCATAGGTAATATCTCTGAGCCATTGTCTTACTGCTGGCTTTTTGAGAGAGGAACTTTCATAGACCTGGTCCTCCAATCTCTGAGGGTCAATTAGTCTCCAAAAATATTCCTAGAGAACATGGGGGAATACCATATGAGCCTGCTGGAAAGTGGCTGGAGAATTCATGAGCCTGCCATGACCAAATTTCTCATTGTCATCCTCCTCAGGCACATGTTTATGGCCAAACCTCCTTTTAGATGGACCACCAGTCTTGGAAGACTGCATGAGACTGTCTTTCAAAGGGATATGGATCTCATTGAGGTGTTCCTACTGATGAATCAATACAAGGTGATGGAGGGGGAGGAGAGAGGATCACCACTCTTGCAGGAGGGATGATGCCTGGGAGATACCACACCAACACCCTGCCATGGACATCCAAAATGGTGGCAGGGTCAGAGATGTGCCCCCACTGGGGATGTGGGAAATATTTTGTCTTGTCTATGACATTTCTCATAGGTTCAGCAAACCAATCAATGTCCCATTCTGGTAGATCTTCCCCTAAACTTCAGGGCATGGACTTTGATTTCTCATCAATAAGGACTCACAAGGGTTGAGGATTGCTTGGGAAATGACCAGGGCAGTCAGCTTCAGCTCCTGGCAGGAAATGGAAGCTGGGGAAAGGCCATATGCCTCTGGAGGTTGGTCAACTGAGACCTAACTCTGAGTCTATGATAGGGTGTCAAGCAGGGTTTCCATATACCAATGACATTGTTGCCATTACCTTGGCTTCTGGAGCTCATATTGTTGTACTACTGCAGATGCAGAGAGTCTGGAACCCCCAAGTACAGATGATAGGGTGTGATGCACCAAGGCAGAGAGGGCTTGATCAGTGGCTGAGGCAGCATTCATCATGGAATTTGAATCCAGGGTAATGATGTATAGGCCCTGGTAAGACAGATGGCACACACAGCTAAAAATTTTAAGCTGGGAAACCCCATTAAGAAAGTGTGCCTGAGCCCTGACTTATTTAAGCACAAAATAATTAGGGTTAGGGTTAGAACCCTTAAACTTCAAAAAAAGACAGCATATACAAAGCAGCTCAGTCACATTTCAAGACTAAGATACATGCAAAAACCACCAACTACAAATTGTATTACAATTTTACACTACAAAAAAATAGTTCCAAAGGGAACTGAGCCTCTGCTGCCTTCCTGAGGGGGCCCTCCCCCAGGAAGACAGTAAGTACTTGTGAAACAAAGATCTCATATTCAACAGAAAACACCCCATACAAAACAATGGACAATTCTAAGGCACAGGAATCAGTACCCATGAAGGACAAAAATAAAAACATACTTGAAGTTCATCCATAAGCACTACACATTAGATGAATCAGCAAAGCAATGCAAGAGATATGAGCCTCATACCTAGTCCAAATCACTCAACCAGCATAGTAAAATGTAGACACCAACAACCATGAATTCTGTCACTCATATGCTGACTTGCACAAGCAAGCACAAACATAATCATATGGGTGACCCACCTAAATGGGCACATGCACATCCATCAAATCCAAAATAATCAGCTGACCTGTTAACACAGGCAGACTGACTGACACAGTCCAAACATGCAGGCCAGCTAAAGCTAGCACAGCACAATCCATCAAATCTGAAGTACTATGCTGGCCTGCACAAGCAGGCACAGACATATCCACCAAATACAGAGAGGCTTGCCCACATAGAGCAAACCAAATGCCATGGATAGCAAGCACAGACTTGCATCAACCATACCCCCCATACCAACAATGTGCTGGCCAGGTACATAGCAGACATGGGGCTACCATCCCTGCCATGCACAGCTGCAGCCTGCACACAACAAAGACAGTACCTGCAAGCTGTGAGTAGGGTGACATCTCTCCCACATGAAGCAACAGCTGGTATAACATGACATTGAGTACATAACTAACATGCAGCAAGGTGACACTACCAAACACATGACCAACTTATACTAGTATGCAAAATGTTAGTTAGTGGTTGGAGGCTTGGCATCTGACACTTACTGATGCCACCTTGCACTGAATCATCCCCTAACAAAGAAGAGCACAGACAGATCCCTACACATCTGAGAGTATATGATCATTTAGTTGCATATGGATTGTTGATACCCATGGTAGGCTTACCTTGAGTTGGCATGCATGAGGGGAGACAACTAGGTGATGACTGGGCAAGACAACAAATGCCAAAGCATCAGGGCCAAGTGTGATGACAGATGCCACAGCCAAGTGTGACAATGGACACCATGGCAGAGCAAGATTTGGGAAGATGTGGTACCACACACTTAAGTCAGTGTAAGCAGGAGTCATCTATCTTGGGAAACATGAAGTGACTAGGTTCAACATACTGAGAACATTTCACTTTGTGCAGCCAAAGATCCCCTGTGGAGGGGGAAAGAGGGGCTGGATGTGCAAATGATAGAAAAAAGGCAGTGAAGGAAGGAAATGGGAGAAATGTATGTGCAGTGGTGCATTTGCCATATACCCATGATGTGTTTGGTCATGTTTGACAAGCATGTGACCTGAAAAAATTTTGGCAATTGCATGAGCATTGATAATTTTAGCATCTGAACATCGGTGATGTCAAATACAGACACTGGTCACTTCCAAACATTATATGTATCACATGACTAATTCTGACATTATGGTAATAGATGTAGTACCTCTTTTTTTTCCTCATCACCCTTCTCCTGCTCATGATGTTCAACTGCTCACTCTCACCCCACAGCATCAGTGCATGTGCAGCCATCCCCACCGCCATAAAGGTAAGCTCACTAGCCCACCTATCATGTTGCCCCCCTGACATCCTCCTCTAGCTATCATCAATTGATCAGCACATGCACAATCACCCCACCAGCATAAAGGTAAGTTGTCCCCATCACCCATCCATCTTATCATGTGCATCCCACTAATGACACCCTCGCACTATCACCAAACACCCCACATGTGCACAGTCACCCCCACCACCACACAGGTAAGCCCCATCACCCATCATCCTGTCATGTGCCCCCCACTGACAATGTCCTACCACTGTCACCAAAACACCCTGCATGTGCATGGTCACCCCCACCACCACACAGGTAAGCCCCATTATACCCATCATCTTGTCATGTGCCCCTCACCAACAATGTCCTTGTGCTGTCACCAAAACACCCCACATGTGCACAGTGGACTTGCCAGACCTGCAAATGCTGCCTGTGCCCTGTGCCAAACTGGGTGGCTAGATGGCTCTGTTATGTGCTGCACTGGCACTTCTATGTACAAGTATTACTTGGACCCCTGACACCCCCAAGTCACTCTGCCCTCACCTCTGACCTCCCAGTCCCCACTTTCCTGTTACATGTGCCCCCCAAACACATGCAAACCTCCAGGTTCACTTCTCTACACTCCTTGCTCACCCTTGTCACTCCAGCCCTTGTCCCCACCTTCTGATTTGGTCTCCTCTCTTTCCTCCTCATCCTCTTCTGCTGCCCATTGCATCTCTGCCATCTCCATACCATCCTATGGCATGAACAACCTTAACCTCCACACGTGTACCAGCCTGCTGATGGGGAATCCTTCCAACATTGCAAGTTTGTACAAGTTTCCCACTTGTCCTACTATTCACCTTGGTGCTGACCACCTTGTAAGCAATTTCCTTGTTGTGGACAGCATTGTTTCCTGCATAGCATCATGCACTTGTACCAGTTGCCCCACTTTGAACATGATCTCTCCTGTGGCAGAGTGTAATACCCATTTGTCAAGCAGAGCTTTTCTCCTCACTGCATGTAACATGGCTTGTGCTGCCCCATCCAGTTGCTGCGGCTCCATATATGCCAGCTGTACATCAACTGCTTTTGTTCCCAATTCTGCTGTTGCCTCTGCCTCCAGTGTTCACACCATATTGACCACCAAGCCTAACAGCAGCTCCTTTGGTGAGAGTTGGAACACTGGTACAATGTATACATTCATCTGCCTTATGGCATCCTCAAAGCAATCTGGCCATTCCCTCATTACCTCACTGGTTCTCATCCTGTCTTCCCTTTCTTCTCCTATCTCCAGCCCACACAACTGCCTCAACCTTCCCAGCAACTTGCCATTCACATTTTCCACCAGCCCATTAATCCATGGCACATATGCTGCCACCATGTGGTGCATTGTTCCATTTGCCTCACACCACACTTTGACCTCTCTGTTTTTGAAGTGTGATCCCCCATCTGTCATGAAGGTCTCCAGAGCTTTGAACATTTGGGTTATGGTTTTCAATCTGTTGATGGTGGTTTTTGCCATGCTGTGGGCTTTGATTTTGAACCCCCAGATGTACTGTGAATACATGTCCAGCATGAGTAGTACCATGTGGTAGCCTCCTTTTCCCTTTGGCATGGAGAGGTAATCTGCCACTATGAGTTCAAATGGGTGATGTTGTGTGATTGGGTACAGTAGGGCATGCAGGTGCATTGACCCAAAACCTTTACACTGTGCACACTGCAGCAGTGCTTGTTGAATTGACTGGTCCAATCAAGGGCTGTAAACCCTTGTCCATCAGTTTCATTTTTACTAGGTCCCTACCCCAGTGCCCATTTGCCTTATGCTCATCCTCTGCCATCACAATTGCTTCTTTTTGCATGACACACTCTACCCTTGGTCATGCCCACAGTGACTTTGTTGTGTAGACTTGCCACAACTTGTCCCAAGAAAGTTGCATGTGTGGTAATGGCATATAATACCTATTAAGGACACAAATTCACACCTGCACTATAATGCATGCTAATGGCACCCAAGAAATATGGGAATGACTCCAGAAAAGGAAATTCTATAGGCAATATTATTCACTTTAAGCCTGATTGTTACATAAATTAACAGATATTTGATGCAATCTGACCAAAACTGTCCATTATAATGGCATGTGCCTCATTACACATCACTTACAATGTGCCACCATGATAATGGTGTGAATAAAATTTGTGACACTGTCCATCCTCCACATGGTATCCCTCTGCTCTGTGCTGAGCCCTGTGCCTGGTCTTGTTGCTTGTGCCATCTTGACATTGTAGATCGCTTTGACAACCTCTAGGAACAAAGGTTCATCAGTAAAACATTCTCTTAATGCCTTGAGTTGTGTGTCTGCCTTGATCATGAACAGATCATTCACAATTCCCCTTTCTGACTCCCAATCCTCATTGACTGTCCACTCACTGCCATTGCCTGCTTTCCTGGGCTTGTCCATGCCCATTTGGCTTAGCACATCTGTGGCTGCATTGGCTTTGCCTGGTCTGTGCTGTATGTCAATGATCTGGTGGGTAGATATACCATCTCACCACCTGGCATGTGTAGAAGTAGAATCTGTAGAATACTTAGTAGTCACTAAGTAGAAAACTACAGTAATATGAAAATTGTAAGTGCATGCTATGTGCTTATGTAATACAGCAGCTATGCAACAGCACACCATTGATCTAATAACTCCAACACTCCCCCTCAAGTGGTAGTGCATGTAGACACTCAAAATAAGAAACAGGTAAAATGAAAAATACCTGTATAGTAGCAACTTTGCAGAGGTAACATTAGATATGATTTTGTGGTGCAGTCAGGCTTGGCCTGTGGTCTGAGGTGTGGCACTTCATGTGCACAAGCATAGTTGCCTGATTTGGCAAGTCATGTGGTGCACGTGGTCAATGCATCATCACTTCATTGATTGCAATGCTTGGGGTCATCCCCACTGTCTCTGGCATGTTGTCAGTGATCGCTTGGCTTCATATTGTTGTTGGTAGGCTTTCTGAACTTGGTAATAAGGTCCTGGCATGTGCCAATGCCCTCTCAATGATGTGGGATTGGCCATATTGCATTACCAAGTCATTGGTGGGCATTTTTGGCCTTTCGAGTCCTACTGACATTTCTAGCATTGAATTTGATTCTTCCTTGGCAATGTTTCGGTCGAATCAATGTGGGGGAACACTTTCTGCAGGTAGCAGGTGGCCTTGGTGACACTGGTGAGCCACTGCACAAGTTCTGGCTCTGGTATGCATGTTGACTCCCTGCAGCCAGCAGTGTTGCTTTGACTCATGCTGAGTCAATGCTTCCACTGCTTGTTGTGCCATCTCCACCATTGCTTCATTTGCCATCATCACCAGCCATCTCCCCCTCAACATCTTTGGTAGCAGACTCCTTGTCTGTGCTTGCCAGTCCTCCAAAGGTAACATGTTGATTTGGGGTCATTGTCATTGCAAGTGGTGCATTTTGCCATAGGGATATGTTGGCATCTCCAATGCCTACTCACTTCCATGGTGTATCATGGTCAGATGACTCATTTTCCAGCTTTCAAGGTGAGTCTTGAATCTCTCCCTTTGTTTGACATGTTCTGATGTTCTGATGTGTGTTGCTAGCTGTCTTCATGGCATATGTGATACTGACTATGACTGTTTCACTGCTTGACATGTTCATATGGATACCCAGACTGTCTGTTTCATTGCTCAATGTGATTGCATAGTTCCCCAGGCTATCCATTTCATCTCCATGTGTGCCAGCATTGTCATTGCAGGTCTGTGGTACTGCTGTAACTGTTTCTTCATCATTTGACATGCTCAGAGTGTCTGTTGGGTGTCTTGGTCCATCCTCATGGCTGCTTGGCTCATCTGTGTGCCTGTTTGCAGCTGGGTTCATAGCATCCCTAAAACTGCTCAGGTGAATAAAGTGAGGATGGTCCACAACATCAAGACCCACCACTGCTGTCCACTCCAATCAACTAAAGTGGTGGGGACCATGCCATTGTACTTGTTCATCATGAGGTTTATGGCAGCAAAATATCCAAACATGTTAGACTGTGACAAGAGGACTTCATCTGGAATGATGCCAGCCCAAACTGGGTAGTATGTTGCAACACTGAAGAAGCTGTTGTGTGCATTCAATGTAGGTGCAGCGAGGCCCCTACTAGGAGATTTGAGGGAGGAGAGGTCAGAGAGGTGTAGAGGGTTGCTGGAGAGGTGTCAAGGGTCACTGGAGAGGTTTCAAGGGTTGAGAGGAGTGAGGCAAGGGGAGACTGAGGAGTGTGGCAGGCAAAGTGATGACTAAGCATGCAAGGTGTTTGGGTGTGAGAGTCACTTGGAAAAAAGAACCCTTTTTTTTACTGTGCATTCATTGTAGAGTGAGTAGCCCAAGTTGAGGGAAAAGCTCAAGTGTCTGTGTCTCTGCTGCATATATTCATTTAATGGCTCTTCTCAGTGTTGAATTCTAAGTCCAGTTCTCGTTTTCAGTCACCAACTTAGTACCTGAGCTGTCTGGGTTTCGAGAACCCTGAAACAAGACTTGCAACACTTCTTTTCTCTGTTTTCCCCAGTCTCTTGATCTAATTCCTTACATCTGGAGCCCACTGTGAGGGGGTTCTTTGTTAATCCAGCACCAGGTACTAGCTCCACAGAATCACCACATGTACAGCCAACAAAATGAGTGGTACACTATGACATGAAGCAAGGGACACAAGAAGCTACTGAGCAGATGACAGGTCCCACAGAAGTTATGTGGCACCAGAAAGGGTGCTGACAGGCATGGATAGAAGGTGGACTTACCACAAGGAGTGCTACAAGGGCAGAGGACAAGAGTATGGACATTTGAGCCTGCATGACATTTATTCTAGGAACCACCCTGTCAAATGCTCTCAGTCTCATTCTAGAAGACATGCACAGGGAAGCTCATATTCATATCCAGTGCAGCAGTCTCAGGAGCACTCCCCTCCTCAGTCAAGCAGAAGATCCCCATCTCAAAACCACCACCACCATCTTGTTGATTCATGCTATTACCCTTGTGCAGGGTCTCATTCTTATGGTAGATCCTCATATAGGCAGGGTGAGACACACAAATACTTCCCTGTATCTACCAGATTGAGGAGCAAGGAGAGAGAGATGCTAGGTATGAGGGATGAGCAAGTTAGAAGGTCATACTCACAAGAGCACAGGGATGAGAGAGGAGAGCAGTATTGTGGAGTGATGGAGCCATATCACAGGCATGAAAGATCAGAGGGGAAAATGGTCCTCGAGATGTTAGGTCGAGGAGCCACAGACTCTTGCACACCAGAGCCACTCAATGGGATGCCTAGTCAAAGATCAAGCAAGACACCAAAGTTCTTGGGCAAGGCATGAGACTTCATAACATACATGAACAAGATCCAGTATCTATGCCAGTCAGCAGGGTGCAGAAGTGAGAAGGAGTGGATCAAGTGGACATACTGGTACCTAGATGAAGACACTGCATCCATGTGGAGTAACATCCTAGGATGGAGGATGATGGAGTGGAACAACTTCATCACAAAGCTGGTAGGCCTGTACCCTGGGGCCTCGAAACTGGGAAAGGAGTTCATCAGGGAGGACTTGTATGACCTTGCAAGGGTGCAGAGGAAGAGGGATTTTGAGACAGAGGAAGATCTCAGCGAGTACCTCCACAGGTACAAGGTGATCACTCAGTACCTCTACTCAAAAGGCAAGATCATCCCAGCTGACTACAACAGTTACATCTCAAAGGTCTCAATCCAGAGTTGAAGCAAGAGGTGTTGATGAACCTGAAGCTTCATTATGGTATACATTTGCATGATGATCCCTGGCCTTTGAGATATGTGGTGGACAAGCTGAAGTTCCTCATTAGGGATCAGTTCAAGACACAGAGGAGTAGGGCTTCAAGGATGAGAGAAGTGCAGCCCTCAAGAGGTGAGGAAGCAACCAAGGTTAGGCAGGATCTGGCTCAGAAGCAGCTGTAGGTACAAGCAGAGGTCGAGGTGCAGAGGACACTGTCCTACCAGGATAAGGACCAGACTCATTCTACTGAGAGTTCCATGAGGGCAGAAGTTGGCTTGCATCAGGAAGGCTACAGTGATTCAGACACTAGCATAACAGAGGAGGTTATCTCCTTCACATATCAGGATGAAGAATGGCCAGATACTCACCAGTTCATAATTGATGTTCGAGGGTCAAGCTCAGCATCAGTGCCAGCAGTGCTGACAGCCCAGATTGAGCAGACTTTGACAGATGACAAAAGCAAGCCAGACTATGACTCTGCTGTGGTTGAAGAAGAAGCATCAAACATGCTGGTACTGAGTGTGGAGTATGAGGTGATGAGAGCCCAAGGTTATCAAGGCTTGTCAGTGCCACTGTCACTCATAGAGGTGGAGCTTGCAGATCAGGTCATGACCAAAGGGATTCTGGATAGTGGATCACAGGTGGTCACCTTGAGGAAAGAGATAGCAGAGGCACTACAGCCTCCTATTGATGAGGAATGCTGTGTCAAGATGGAGAAGCAAGGAGAAGATGAGGTATTGGCATTGATGATGTTATCAGAAGTTTCAAGGGCCGAAGCACAGGTTTCAAGCAAGATAGAGAAGTGAGGAGTTGGTGAGGAGTTGGTGTCAAGGATGTTATCAGAAGTGTCAAGGGTCAAAGAGCAAGATTCAAGTGAAGAGCAAGCCATGACAAGAGATCAAGGCATGGAAGCTATGAGTTCAAAGGTGGAGGGTGCATTATGAGAGCGGGAAGACTGGAATGAGAGAGATCAAGTCAGGGTCAATCAGTGAGACACAAGTGAGGGAGAGAGGGGAGGCAATGCAAGCCCCCTGGATATTCATGAGGAGGATGCTGAGTCCTCAGGTTTACCTTTATGCTCATTTGTGGTTGGGCTGCTGACCAATGTTGTGCAGGAGAGCAGTCTGATTGCCCATGTCCTCAAGTACAAGTTCATAGTCAAGAAAGTTTGCCCAGTTGCTAGAGAGAGGACCGAGAAGATTAGGATGGAAAGAAAAATGATAGGAGAACCACTGACTGACCTGTTACAATTGCCAGTGTGACTCCTCAAAGGGGAAATGGACAGGGAGTTGACAAAGGAACAAAGCAACACCTTTGATTGGGACCCTGGCAGACTCTTAGCCCAAAGGTTGAGGGCCAGTCAAGTGGCTCAAACAGGCTTGTAAGACCATGCTTGCTGAGGGATTGTGTTAAGAAATTGTCTGATAACAGAAGGAATGGAAAAGAGAAAAGCCCAGGTGAGAGTGTTTATACCATACCTTAGTAAATGGTTATGCATGTCATTGTGCAATGATGTGTGAGAGTTGCAAGGTTCAAGATGTGAGCTTGCAGTTTAGTGAAATAAAATCACACCTAAGTTCCTTTCGTTTAATTGCTGCAAGAGCAGAGTATATTTGGCACTGATAATGAGTTACAGGATGTATATTGAAGCCATCAAAGCTTTGTGACATGAGGAGACGAGCATGGGGTGATGTACCTATGACACAAGCTCAGTAACAAGCTCTGTGCTTACCAAAGACCTTCTTGGAATGAAGACAAGAGGGCAAGGAGGATAGATGAGTGAGGCGAGGGTGTATGAGAGGGCAAGATGACAGACAAAGCAACTTCTTTGAGTGTCAAGGAAGGGTTCAAAGGAAGAGGGGAAGCTGAGGGAGACAAAGCATCTGGCATGAGCATGTTATCAGCTGAAAGGTCTGACATGTCATGGAGACTCACATTTACAGCAGGGAGGGAGTGGGTGGGGTGCCAAGAATGTAGGTGGACATGAGAGGAGCAAGGGGTGGTGATGAGGGGGTGATGTGCAGGGGCCCAACAGTGTCTTGAGGGGAAGTCCACAAAGGACATTAGCAGTGATGGGGACAGGTGATGGCTATGAAGACACACCTCCAGCCCAGCTAGCCCAGCCAGCAACTTCTGGCTCTCAGAGGAGCCCCTACCATCAAGACCAGCTGGTGAAGAATGGTCAGCACATGGTCAGCATCCTCCAAGGGGACAAACATGGAATTTCTGGGTCATTGGGAAAAGGTGCAGTGTGAGGAAGGGGCAGCGAGGGCATGGGAAGGGAAGTGACGAAGATCAACAATAGTTCCCCAAATCAGGAATATGCAAACAATGTCACATCAAGCTGCAAGTGTGCACAACAAGACCTTCGAGCAGCTCGACCAAACCTCATATAGATCTATTTTCTTTGTTTTGTTTTCTATCTGCTCTACACTATGGACTGATGACTCATTACAGGAATGCAAACCTTTGAAGTGAGGCTTCGAGCCTCTGTTGTATAGACTGCCCCATGAAGCTTGGTGCCTTGAGGCCATTTCCCTCAATTACTCTCTCTGCTTTGAAATAGATCCCCTTTGGTTAAGTGTCACATCTCAGTACAAATAGCTGATTACTTGTTACAGGGATGAGAGCCATCAAGGAGCATACTACAAGAGATGGTCTAGGCTCAAGCAGCCTTTGAGATGTCTTGTGAAGATAGTAAGTACAGATCCCATCACTTCAGAATCATGCAGGTTGCAGCTTGAGGCAGCCACATTCAGTAGTGGAGCCAGCGAGACAGGAGTTCAAGATTTAGTGGACCAGGCCAGCATCTGAGGGGCTAAATATATATATATTTAAGTCTTTCTACTCTATGTGAGGTGCTAACTACTCCACCCAGGTACTTGAGGGGGTCAAGGACTTGTCAAGTAAGCTGTCCAAGGCTTGGGCAGCCCAGTAGCATGTATTCGATGGCTTCAAGTTCTCCCTCGATCCTCTCAATGTGGTGCCCCATGTGAATGGAGGCCTCAGGAGTCTGTCAAGGGCATCAAGGATAGTCTGAAGGCCATTTGACTCTGAGACAAGGGCAGGTAGAGGCTTCATACCCTTCACAAGCTTTGCTGTCAGGATCAAGCATGTTGGAGGGGTTCCAGTTCTAAAGTTGACCATGGGAGAAAGGATGGTGTAAGGAGATGCCATCCTCGACACCAAAGAGTACCTGACTATCTGGTGGGGCCATACTGACAAGGAATAATCCTGGCCCCGCCATGCCTCACTGAAGTCATGAGGAATCTACATCGGCACTCGGAGGTGAACAGCAAGCTACACTTGCACATATGAAGCCCCAGAAATACTCAGACGAGGATGTTCCTCGTCTGAGGGAAGAACTATATAAAAATATGAGGATCGCATGAAGGGAGTGGTTGCAAAGATGCCACCACTCCAAGAAGTAAATCACCACATACCCTTGATTGACGAGGGTATGCATTACACCTACCATTTGCCATGCTGCCCGGACTTGCTGAAACCTCAGCTGGCAGAAAAGATCCAACTATATATGAAAGCTGGATGGTGGGAGAGAGCAAGCATGTCACAAGTGGCCCCAATGCTCTGCATCCCTAAAAAGAATGGGAAACTCAGGATGGTTGTCGACTGCAGGAAGCACAATGACAACACGGTCAAGGATGCCACCCCATTCCCTGACCAAGACCAGATCAGGATGGACGTTGCACAAGCGAAGTATCGCTCAAAAATCGACTTGTCAAATGCATATGAACAAGTCAGAATTGATCCCAATGACCTCCCAAAGACAGCTTTCTCAACTGTCTTCAGCACCTTCCTGAGTCACGTCATGCAGCAAGGAGATTGCAACGCACCAGCCACCTTCCAATGGTTGATAATGGTGACATTGCAGGAGTATATAGCTAGGATAGTACATGCATACTTAGACGATGCATTCGTGTACAGCAACACAATAGAGGACCACATGGAACATGTGTCCCTCGTGCTTGACGCGCTAGTGAAGGCCGATTTCTATCTTGAAAGGGATAAGGTCGACCTGTTCACCGAGAGACTAGATTGCCTCAGTCACATAATCAATGACAGAGGAGTCCACATGCATGAGGACAAGATGGCCCGCATCCACAATTGGAGGAAGCCCAGGAACCTGAACGAGATACAATGGTTCGTGGGCTTGGTCGAATATCTGGCACCATTCATGCCAGATGTATCCACATACACGACACCTCTAATGGGGATCCAGAGGAATGGCCACCCCTTCCTCTGGCGCGAAATTCACAACAGATGTTTCCAGGCAATCAAAGACCTCGCCTGTAAATATCCCATCCTGTGACCAATAGACCCAAGATCAAATGAGCCAATCTGGCTCGTCTGCGACACATCCCTATATGGTATAGGGGCACTATATGGTCAAGGCCTGACCTGGCAAGGCTGTCAACCAGCTGGCTTCATGTCGAAGAAGCTCATGGATGCCCAGCACAACTATCGGACATTCAAGAGGGAAACTCTTGCCATACTTGAGGTGCTACTGAAGTGGGAGGACAAGCTATTGGGATTCCACTTCAAGGTGATCATGGATCACAAGGCCCTCCAGTTTCTTTGCACACAACAACGTCTATCCAGCCAGCAGATGCACTGGATGGACTACCTATCATGCTTCGACACTGAGATCATATATGTCAAGGGGTCAGAGAACAAAGTGGCCGATTGCCTGTCTCGATATT
>JANFAE010000169.1:0-203818 GCA_024613145.1 Pisolithus marmoratus
ATTGAGTTATCACAAATGTTCGTCACCTGAGAATTATAATACCTAGTAATCAGTACTGTACAAGCAATGGTAATGACAATGGGGTTGGGTGAGTGAAAGTGATAGAACACATGACTGGGAGGGGTAAACAAAAACTCTGTACTGTGTATGACGAGCTTGGACAGGAATTCAGTGTCTCAAGGGGAACTCAGAGGGGAGGTTGGAGATGCGACCTCAAAGCGACAACTCAAAAGCAACCTGTATTGCACCAAACAAACTGTGGCCAACTATATATGACTCCAGAAATCCAAAACACAATGGATAAACGACCTAAGGGTGAAGGGGAAACTGGAAAATGAGGTCCAACACACAAATGAAGGCAGCACACGAAAGAAAATGATATCTCCTGAACAGCAAAAGGTATGGCATGGAAATGGATGAGATACAAGGCATGAACAAACACTTTCTGAGTTGGCATGAAACAGAACTTTCGCAAGAATGGCTGATGCATGCAGCGCATCTTCAGTATCATTGGAAAGGCAGCATCGAGTAGAGCCAGGGCCCAAAGATCTGAAAGATTTAGAGGGAAAACAGAGGAGATCTGCAGCAAACACAAAGGGAGGACAATAGCATGCTGGTGAACAATGGTTGTGTGAAATGCTATGAAGTGTGACAGGATGATAGACAGTACTGTGAAGAAAAAAGAGTTTGTGTCAATACATGCCTTTGGTCTTGAGAAATCCACAAATTCCTCCATATGCACCTCTATCCACAACTGCTTATATCTCCTGATCGACAGCAGTGGCAGGGACAAAAAAATACTGTTGGGAAGGTCTCGTCGAGTAGATCCTCAATCCCAGTTTGCAGAAGGCTAGGCATGCTGGTGGTCAAGATATTACATAGATAGCATTGGGGGGGGAGGGGGAGGGGAGGACAATTGCGCTGATGACAAATGGCTGAACATGATGCTACTACATGTGGGTAAATGGTGGAGAGGTGTGGAGAGTGCAGAGAAAGGAATTGACTCAATAGGTGCACTCGTTCCCAAGAAATCCTCAAAATTGTCCAAATACCCTGCTATCCACAAAAATGCCAACATCTCTGGAATGGTGGCAGTGATGGCGACGCGAAAGGTACCCTCTGAAAGGTCTAGTCAAGGAGAATCAGAATCCAAATTTACGAGAGGGCCGGATGAGCGGTTGTCAAGATATCGTGCAATCAGCATCAGGGAAAGGGGGAAAGAGGGAAGTAACCAGGCAGAACAAGCCCCTCATGGTGGGCTCTTGTAGGTTGGGTAGAAAAAGAGGATTTATATCTTGTGATCACCCAGAAAGTGGTTTAGGGTCCTAGTTTGACCCAAGGAGTTTGTGTTGCTGGAGAGGTCCCTGTGAGTGAAAGACTGGGGAGGAAAACAAACAAATTCACCTCAAAAGAAATTTCCAAAAGGAAATATATGATGTCCAGAATATCCTGAAGATGGATACATGAGTTTCCAGCTTTGTTTCATCTCGAAATCTGTCTTTATTCATCTTGGGTTGCAGTCTGATTACTTGTAGTGTAAATACATGAAGAGTGGCACACGTGCATCGCTTACATAAGCTACCACGCACACATAGCTGTGAGACATCTGATGCCATCCTCCTCTACTGTTTGATCTTTCTTGTCATTTAGGTTATCTTTTTGAGTTGTCATCTTGACATTAGGTGTTACCTTTTGTCTGTTATGCATCCCATGCTGATGAGCTACATACATTTGTTGGTACCTGATCACTACTTATCCCATCCCACGAAGTAAAAAAGAAAAAACAAGTACAATAATAAAGGTGGTTAGCATGGACAACAGGCAGAAATAAAATAAAAGCCAAAATCCCATGTACAGGGAATTGGTTTCCTACAGCATGTTGGTGAGACCTGAGGCCCAGTGAGAAATTGCTATACATGGAGTGCTGTAGTTGTAGTTAGATGTAGGCCATAGATGTACACTGTTTCACATATGAAATGTACATGTCCATAGATGTTTTCAGAGGCCTGTAAGGGTGGTGAACTGCAAAATGTAAAATTCTGAAGTGCAAAAAGTGACAAGCTCTATGCATGAGATGTCACTGTCAACTGGGGTGGCTAAAAACATCACAAGTACGAATTGCTTATGTCCTAAGTACGAAACTCCCAAGTCTGAAGATCTGAAGTCCAAAATGCCAAAGTCTGATATGCCAAAGTCCCAAGTCAAGAAAGCAGTATACCCAAATTAGAAATGGAAAACTATCAACAGCGGTACTCGAGGTCCTCATGTGCCAAATTCCCAAATCCAGAATCTCTTCTGCCAAAATCCAGAATCCAGGGGAGCATGATGCTCTGGCTTTCCATAGAAAGGTGACTCTCACACCTTGCTCCAGCTGCTCAACTGACATGCAAAACAGTTATGTAAATTACTGGCCCAAATCATTCCAAACTGTATGGAGCACAATATATTTATTTTGAATAGTATCACAGCTTCAAAACTTGTGTATAGGCCTTCAAAATATGTATATAGGGCTTTTAAACTTGTACTGGAAGCATAGCATTACCAAAATGGGATATGCTAAGGCTTACAGCACCACTTTGCTCCAAAAATGCTGCTGGCTCATCACGTGTCAGTCACGTGACATGTTGGGGGGTGGTTGAGCAAGGGAACTTGTTTTTCGGTGGTATGGTGGAAGTATGGAAGGAGGACACCAGACACTGCAGTAATACAGTAGTACAGTAGTTTGTCATGCAGTAACACAGTAGTATGGTAGTTCATCACATGGTAATACAGTAGTACAGTAGTTCATCACGCAGTAATACAGTAGTATGGTAGTTTGTCACATGGTAACATGGTAGTACAGTAGTTTGTCATGTGGTAATATGGTAGTATGGTAGTTTGTCATGCAGTAATATGGTAGTACGGTAGTTCATCATGCAGTAATATGGTAGTATGATAGTTCATCATTCCTTAGTGCAGCACCACTTTTATTTTTGCTTTTATTTCTCGTCATAAGGAGCAGACAAAAAAGATGGAGTAATATTTGATCCCAAGCAAAGAAAATGGAGAGCATGTAGTTAGAGATTAAACAGGTACCACATGAAGAAACCCTCTGCAAGGGGGAGGCTGCTCTGTGTCAGGGAGAGTGTGAAATCCTGATCAGTATATGAGGTACAATAAGCCTCCACAATATCAGCAACAGTAGACTGAACATAACTGTGAGCCTCTAAGTATTTTACTCTGTGGATGCCAAGAACATCAGCAGCAGCCTTAGGAGGGGGAACCCAATTGGACACATAGAACTGGCTCTCTATGACACCACACAAGGTGCACACATGGGTGTAAATGATAGGGGAGGGTGCAACGACCAGTGTAGGTGTTGGAGATTGAATCACCCCAGTGTGATACCTTAATTTGGTGCGAGTTTCCTGTGATTACATAAGCACTTAGAGCGCACATAGTACTACATTTTTGGTACTATTCCCTCAGTAGTTGAGTCACTACTGAGGGTAAGCATACATATTCTTTATATTAGACTACTTACTGATACCTTGTAGCTGCCTACAGGTACATCAATATATACAGTAGTTGAGTCACTACTGAGGCTGCCTACAGCCCTTTTCTACAGTAGGCTGTGCCATGCTAGGGTGACTACCTGAAACTATATGAGCCGGGTGCTCACAAGCAGAACAAAAATACACTCACCTGTGGCACTGGAGGTTGGGTTATTCACAGTTGGAGTTGATGTAACAGGAAGTGCAGGACTCAGACTATCTTCACTTGTCAATGATGTCTCAGGAAGCATAGTTGGTACAGTGCAGGCTCCACCTATCTCCAAGTCAGAAGAGCCAAGGAGTTAAAATGGATGCTGTTTACCTTTGTGGTTGGGAGCATCCAATAGAAGCTCCTCAATTCCCTTGGCAATCATGAACACTAGTGCATCCCAAAATGTGGGCACCTCCTGCCAGCATGGATAGGCAAAACCTTTGAGTGAGCTCAGTGCTAATTCCCTGCAAAAGTGTGCATCAGTATTGAGTCAGATACCAATGCTGTTGCCATGCACTTAGTATGATGGATGCCCATGGGTTGACCAATGATGACTGGAAAAAAGTTACCAGTTTGGCCTGAGAACAAGTTGTGCACAATGTCTGACTGGCTGAGAATTGTCAGCAATTCACTCGCATGCAGATTGTGTGGAGCCTGCTGCAAGATAGGCTGCAAGCAATCATTTACCATCTTGGCCTCAGTAGACAACAAGCATTGAATTGCGATTGGAAGTGGTGGAGAGGAATATCCACAATGTAGAGTGGGACTAGATTGGTGAGTGTGTGAGTGTGTAATGATACTATTGTCACTTTACCATGTAGAGTATATGCCAGGGCTGTCGCCACTGATGACAACCCAGCACATGGAATGCATAGCTGCCAGAGCATCCATGATTCCAGGTATACGATCTCACTCCATGCTCACAATTTATAGTCAAAGCATGTGTAGAGTCATTGTACATAGTCTAGGTTTTTTTTTACAAGTGTATTGCTAAAAAAAATTGCCAAGAAGTGTGACAGGCAGACAATATTGGATGGAGGATGCAAGCAGGGAATGGAGAACACAGGTAATGGATGGAGAAAAATGTAGGAAGGAGTACCAAATGAGTTCACAATGCTGGGGATTCATGGCTGCTTGTGGCCATAGTCCCAAACTGATTTAGGCCAAAGCCAGGCCACTTGCAGAACCGATTACATTCATGGTGCTTGTCAAATGAAGCCACAGTAGACTCGACATTCCCTTCACTGAAAATGTCCAACCCATCACCAATGGAGCTATCCAAAGCATTAGAACTAGATTGAATGAGAGTGAAAGGGGACAAATGGGTCTGTCAGGATTTGAGGGTCTGTGAGTAGTGTACCACTCCCTGTGATGAGGGTTAGTGACCATGTATGAGATCCAGTTCATTTGACTTGCCTTGATAGTCAGAAACAAACACAAGACCTCCAGTTTTGGAGTACTGGACATGCTGGGTAAATGCAAGGAATTTGGCAATATCATACCCATCCATGTCTGCAGATAATGAGGGCCTACAATCCATGTTATGAATATACTTAATAAATACTGCACTACCACCCTTGATCTTTTCCTCCAAAAGATAGACACTGCACACCATGCCACCGAACTTGGGCTTGACGAGACCTTTGGTGAGTTGCAAATGAGCTAATGCTAGTACAGCTTCCACAAAGTGCAAGTGTGGAATCTTGAATGGAGGAGGAGAGTCTGCTGACAAGATTGCACCATCTATGAAGTCATAAGTCATTGTGAGAAGTGCCTTGGCCCAATAGAGAGTGTTCACTTTGCAATGTAGTTTGGGTAGCTCATCACCCAAGGAAAGGTGTATGATTCGCCATGAACCTCCAGGAGGGGTCCCAACAGCAGAGGTAGATGTGTTTAAGGTGGGGGGGCTGAGGAATGGATGCTTCATGACAATGTTATCATGTACTTTAGAGCCTAGGCCAGATGGAGAGGGTGGGGTGAGCATCAACAGACCAGATTGTGCAGTTTTGAATCCACCAATGCCAATAAATGACTTCTGGTGTTGATCCACTCTCAACCTGCTGGGATAGGATTCAGACAGGTCGAGATCAAAGGAGCAATACTGAGGGGTTTCCAATATCTCAGTGAGTGGTCATGTAGGAATGGGATAAAACTGAATAGTTTCAAACACCTGCATTAAAACTGCATGTTGCTGTTAGTAACTTCAAATTGTTGGAGTTTGAATCACCCCTGTGTGATACTAGACTTTGGTGCGAGTTTCTTATGCTTACATAAGCGCTTAGAGCACATTTAGTAGTATGTTTTTCATACTGTTCCCTCAGTAGTTGAGTCACTACTGAGGGTAAGTCCATATACTATTCATATTAGACTACTTACTGATACCTTGTAGCTGCCTACAGGTACTTCAATATATCTAGTAGTTGAGTCACTACTGAGGCTGCCTACAGCCCTTTTCTATAAAGGAGGTTGTTGCTTAGCAGAGGGAACCTGTGGGAGAGCTGTAGGTATCCTCAGTAGTCTGGCAAGCTACTGAATTATTAGTATGTACCTGTAGGTAACTACAGGGTATCAGTGAGACAGGTATAAACCTAAGTAATAATGGTACTCACCCTCAGTAGTCTGGCAAGCTACTGAGGGACTAGGAAAATTATCTAGTACTATGTGCGATGCAAGGTGATTATGTAATCCAGCAAACATGCACCAACAATGGCCAGTTGCATAATAATCCAACACTCCCCCTCAAATGGCATGGGGGAACTCTTCTAGGGTAGAAACATAATCCAAAAAATATTAAATGAAATATACCAAATGTATAATCAAACATATGATTCAAAAACTTGAATTCCGAGTGTGGGCTTTGTGTTAGCAACACGAGAGTTTCGAGATTGAGTGCGACTGCCCGATTTGGTAAGTCACGTGGTGCACGTGATCAGCGCGTCGTCACTTCGTTGATTGCAATGCTTGCAGGCTGTTGCACGGTCTCTGGCATGCCGTTCGTGATCGCTCGGCTTCGGGAAATTGACAATAGGGTTTCGGAACTTGATGGTGAGGTCCGGGCATGTGCTGATGCCCTCTTGATGGTGCGGAATTGGCTGTATCACGTTACCAAGTCGTTGGTGGGCGTTTTCGAACTTTCGAGCTCTACTGACATATCTAGGTTTGAATTTGATTCGTCCTTGGCGACGTTTCGGTCGGATGAGCATGCGGGAATGCCCTCGGAGGCTTTCGGGTGGTCCTGACGACACAGGTATGTTTCCGCTTCCCTTCGTGCATTGACAAACCCACTGACAGCTGTTTCTAGCCAGCAGTGCTCCTTTGACTCATTCTGAGTCAATGCTGCCCCTGCTCCTTATGTCGCCATTGCTGCCATTGTTGATTTGTTCGCTGTCACCACTATCTGTCTCTCCCTCAGCATCTTCTGTGGCAGATTCCTTGTCTGCGCTTGCTGGTCCTCCAAAGGTAATCTTTCTATTTGGGGTGGTCAACGTCTCGAGCAGTGCATCTTGTGGTAGGGATATGTTGGCATCTCCAATGCCAACTCATCTCCATGGTGTAGTGGGGTTGGCCAACTCATTTTCAAGCCATTCAGGTGAGTCTTGAGCCTCTCCCTTTGTTTGATGTGTCCTGATGTTCTGACATGCATTGCTAGCTGTCTTTGCACCATATGCAGTACTGACCATGTCCGTTTTGTTGTTCAGCATATTTGTATGGTTCCTTGGACTGTCTGTCTTGTTTACATGCCATTGTGCACCTCCATATGTGCCAGTGTTGACATTGCATGTCTGTGGTACTGCCACAGCTGTTTCTTTGTCGTTTGACATGCTCAGAGGGTCCGTTTCATTTCTTGGCATGTCTGTATGGTTCCCCAGACTGTCTGCCTCCTCTATGTGCCATTGTGGACCTCTGCATGTGCTGGCATCAACACTGTAGGTCTGTGGTGCTGCCACAATTGCTTCTCCTTTGTTTGACATGCTCAGAGTTGCCATTAGGCCTCTTGGTCCATCCGCATGGCCACTGGGCTCATCAGTGTGCCTGTTTGCAGCTGTGTTCATATTGCTGCCACTCGCACAACTAGCCTGCTCCCCCTTGAGCAGCAATCTTCATGCATCAGGTATGTTGCTTTGAATAACTCCAATTCATTTCCTTGGTGGCATCTTGGCCTTGCTGACATCCACAGTCATCATTTTGAGTCATCCACATTGATGACGAACTCTGAAGATTTGTTGGCAGCATTTCATGGGCTCTATGGGTGATGTTTGGAATGCAGGTGCATTTCTCATCTGCAGCCTTTTTTGTTTGGCATGCTGACTTCAGCTTGCTGGTAGTAGCCTCTTTTTGACTCTGAGTGAGTCAATGGTCTCATTGCCCATTGCACTGGCCCTGCCATTCATGTTCCCCTTGTTGGTGGCATTTTCCCTCATTTCAGCATTTTGTCTGCTTGCTGTGCAGACTGTCAGCTGCCCTAGATATCCACCTGGGTCATGAATGGTAAGTTGCAGCTTGTCATTATTGCCACTCTGCCCATTTGCAATGTCACTGCTTGTGCAGCCATTCTGCTCCCCCTCAAGCAGTACATTGCCAGCCTCTGGCATATTCCATGTTGGGATTTTGTTAGGCTGTCCATGTTTGGGTTGTGAGTATGCTCCTGTGGGTCGAGTTTCAACACAGCTTGCCACTCCAGCATTCACAGGTTCAGATATTTGGTGGCAGACCTCTGTGTCTCCACCTTTTTGGTTTAGGTACATGGTCTCAGTTGTAATTTCCATGCTGGCAGCTATGTCTGTGGCCTCTGCACACAGACTTCCCTCCACAGCAACCATGTCACTGACTTTGTGAGACTCATTGCTAACTTCCTCCAGCTCGACTGAGATTGTTTTGGTGTTGTTAGGCATACTTGGGGTTTCTGCCTCATTGGCAATCATATCCATGCTTGTACCACATCTGTGGTTGCTGTGGTTGACATCTACGAGCTTTGACTGTTTGTGTGGACTGTCCTTGCACCCAGCTGGTGCTGTTGGTGTGTCCTTGACACTGCTGCTCATATACATTGCCTGCTCCCCCTCAAGTGGCAATCTTCATGTACCTGGCATGTCTTTCGGTGTGCTTCCATCACACAGTTTCGATGGTAGGTCTTCATGGGCCATCTCGTTGCTCATGTCAACTCTGCTGGCATGTCCTGCTGCCTCACTGGCTAGCTCCACTGCCCTGTTGACATCCTCGACCTCATATGGCACCTCGACCATTCCATTTAGCACTTCCAGGTGCCTGCTTTCAAGTGGCTTTCCTGCCCTCAAACTTGGTTGCTCCTGCAGCTCGCTCTGTGCCATGTGCAGCTTGCTTGGCACTTTGGGTTTGTGGTCTTTGACCTTGATGCTTCATGATGGAACCTGCTGGGCTGCACCAACTGCTGCCTCAGCCTCATCATTGCCTCTTGCCTCGGTAAGTTCATCCTCAAGCCTCTCCTCACTTGGTGGCTCCACTGACAACTCATTAGGCCTTGTGCATGACGTTCATGGTTCATCTCACATGTTGTCACCACTGGCATGTGCCTCAAATGCACTGCCATTCTGTTCTGGTATATCTTCAGTACTTGGCAGCTCATCTGCTGCCACATCACCATTTGAAGCTTCGACGCACTTCTCAGTGGGTAAGGGGATTGGAGTATGGTCTTGGAATTTTGTTGCTAGATAGTCAAACATTTCATGAGCTGTTTTGAAGTGTCGGATGTGCAAAAATAGTGAATCTGGGATGTTCCACATAAGTATGGACTGCACATTGCTATTCTGCCACAGCCATTCATTTTGCTCATTTCCAACAACCTTCAGCTTCTGCTCCACACCAGCTAAGTGTCCAAGAAGATTTTGTGTACTGGCAACTTCGAGAATACATTCACAGTATTCCTTCCAATTCCATCCATTCTTCTTGAGCTCTGGGATATAGACAAATCTCTCCCCTGTAAAGTACCTCTTCATTGCCATATTTTCTCTACAGGTTCTGCCGCTAGGCAGGGCTCATAACCTAAAGGAGGTTGTTGCTTAGCAGAGGGAACCTGTGGGAGAGCTGTAGGTATCCTCAGTAGTCTGGCAAGCTACTGAATTATTAGTATGTACCTGTAGGTAACTACAGGGTATCAGTGAGACAGGTATAAACCTAAGTAATAATGGTACTCACCCTCAGTAGTCTGGCAAGCTACTGAGGGACTAGGAAAATTATCTAGTACTATGTGCGATGCAAGGTGATTATGTAATCTAGCAAACATGCGCCAACAATGGCCAGTTGCATAATAATCCAACATTCTACACAAATAACAAGCACACTTAAGTGTATACCATTGTCGACATTCAGCTCTGATGTTCCACCAGATTTCAGAGCCTCCTGTAAATGGGTCCAGCTAGGAGACATGAAGGGAGTTAGTGCAGGTATCTTCCTTGGCAGTAATGTGGCAGCAGGTGGTGGACTAACAACAGTCTGTTTCATTGCAGGGGTTGTTGCAGCAGTTCTGACGAGTGCATCCATAGTCTTCATAGCCTCATCATTACATGGTACAATTTGGGTACCTATATGTGTAGGCATGAATGTGGTCTGAGCAACCTGCATGTGGAAAGGGATACTCCTGGTAAATGCCAATGGTACCATTGAGGGGGTGCATGGGGAAGCCACTAACTGTTCACTACCACCCTCATTGCTTGAGGCATTGGCCAGAGACACATCCTTGGTAGTCATAACATCAGACTCTTCTTTCTCCATGGGCACTTCATATTCTAGCCATTGCACAGCAGGAACAACTACATATAATGTGAATTGCTTGGGTTTAAACATCATGGCCTTTGGGTTCTTGCATGCAGGCTGGAGACACTGAGAATAAAAGTATGGCACCAGAGACTGGTGCTCTGCAAGATCAACCCAGTTGGTGTCACAGACCATAAACTCATCAAAGTGCCAAGGGAATATTGGACAGAACCTCTTGACTTTGGGGATGACTGTGTTGAGTGCAATTGGAACAAGGTTGCAGGCAGTGATGAGAGCATCAATATCTTTTTTCCCTTCGCATATATTCTGTATAGCATAATCAGATTTTATGATGAACTTTGCAAAGTAGCACTCACACCAAATGCTGTGCTCTGGCTGCATCCACACTTTGGACCGCCTTCATAGTGTGCCAATATCTTGAGGGAGATGGTTTCTGCTGGTGGGGAGGCATAGGTCCATCTGGCCCACCAATCATACTCTTGACTGTAGCATGAATGCTGAGAGGTGTAACCAAAGCAAGGGGTAACATTGCTGGCTTGCTTGCGTGTGCTGATCCACCTGCACATGATGTCTGAGGCCCAGAGTCAGGTAGTGGCAATTGAGATGGCAGACATGGTCGGCAACCTGCATGCCATGCAGACAGGACCACCATGTCTGGGCCATGGGAGACAGCCACAATGTGGGGAGGATTTATGGAGGTTGAATACCCATTTCAGATAGTGACATGATAAACATTTGCATAACATACAGTACATCCACACTGTGCAGCATTAACAGATTTCTGGATTTTGAGAGCATTGGGTGGTGCATGATCAGTTGGAGCAGTATTGGCAGGTGTCTGGAAAGGATTGGGTTGCACAGCAGCTAATAATGCAAGTACATAACTTCAGTAATGACGAGGGCCAAAAAGGAGTCCCCATACCTGTCTTGTGAACTGTGGTGGATGGTTTACACAAATAATGAAGGTTACATGAGGAGCAGATGCATTGCCCATGTTGACTGGGTTCGATTGTAGCAATGTAAAACTTGGGTTTACCCTGGCATATCAACACCCCACATTTAGGCCATTCACAGTAGTGGTCTTGCTTGGTGAAGGCATCTTTGGTGAATTGGGTGGAAACTTCCAGGCAGTCAGCCATAGACAAGTAACCTTGTAGTGATAGCAGGCAGGGAAAAACAGGATGAAGACACCATGGCATCAATGAGCTTTTAATACTGGCAATGCATCTCTCAGTCACCTCAACCCACACAACAATCCATAGTGCAATGCCTTGATCCTCCAAAATGCATTTGTGTCCTTCATGTGTGAATTGCCTTGGACCTGAGAAGTAACCCACCATGTTCGGCAATGGTGGTCCTAGCATGGAGATTGTTGCATTATCTTCTGAGGTGATAGGGGAATACAGCTGACTTACTGGCTAAGACAAGAAGAACAGAATAGACAGTAATGATGAGGAGGACTTTTCTTCGACTTACAAAGTCCTGACTCCCAAAGCTCTCCATGTTGGAATATCCTTAGACTTACACATAGTTCCAAGGTTCTCCATGTTGGGACCTCAGGTGGTCCTAGCATGGAGATCATTGCATTATCTTCTAAGGTGATAGGGGAATACAGCTAACTTACTGGCTAAGACAAGAAGAACAGAATAGACAGTAATGATGAGGAGGACTTTTCTTCAACTTACACAGAGTCTCCACTCCTGAGGCTCTCCATGTCAGAACATCCTTAGACTTACATAGAGTCCCAAGGTTCTCCATGTTGGGACCTCATGTCAGCCCTTATGTTACTTGAGTAATAATATTGACAGCATGCCACCTCATATTGCTCACCTGACACCATCAACAGTGGCACACAGCCCTAACTGTACTGTTCCATCCCCATGTTATAAGTCAGTGGAAGCTGCAGGCAGCATTCATTGGTTCTTGTCAACTCAGAACCCTGCCAGCTTGCAGCCACCAATGCCTAATCAGAACAAACCCACACATCAGTTAAAGAGTAACCTCAGTATCATGGAATACCTAATACTATTCTTTTTAAAACACAGCACCTCTTGAGGAGATTGAACCACACATCATGCACATGTGGAAAGCTTGACTCAATGACAGACAAATTGTCAAAGAACTTTGCAAGCTCATTGACACCAATCAGTATGGTATTGGGTATGTGGTACCCTACTGGGACTTCTCCCACTGACTTACTCTCTTCTGCAGCCTGATGAAGTTTATCCAGATTTGCAAGGGGATGGGGTTGATTCATACTCATCAGCAAGGACATACTCCTGAGTCTATTTGAGGTGCTATGGTTGAATTACAAGCAATATACCCCATGGTGGGTGCTCATGAGATGATAAGTCCATTATACCACAAGCAAGACATGAGTGTATCTAGGTCTGCACACACTTAATTCTCACTGCTGGTCTGTTGGCTTTACAATTTTGTAGAAGTGTAATCCATGACTATTTCACCACTTATGAACCACACCTCATTCATCGGCACAAGGCTCATCATCTCCAATGCCATTGGTTTTGGGAAGCTGGTGTAAATGATATATGGACAGTTGATCAACACAACAAATGGATCCACTTTGGTCTTGTGCTACACACCAGCATAGAACCATTTTCTGGGAAGATTCTGTGGATTTGAATCTGGCATTCTAATAGAAACCTGCAGCTAATACTTACTTACTACCTTGACATTGTTGAAGAACTCAGATGTGAGTTCCCTTGGTTAGTTTGTTCAAGTATAACTAATAAATGCACCATAGTCATTCCCCTCATTACTCAGAGTGATCCTGGCTCAGAAAACTTTGGTATTGCCAATGCTCAAACTATGTTGCATCAGTGGTACGACTCTGCACTTGAAGGTACACTCCAGCATTGGTGGATGTGATCCAGGAAAAATATCAAACCCAAAATCATGTGGTCTCAGCTTTGTTGGTGTTTCACTCCTGGTTTCAAATCACTTCTGGAAGATGGAGTACACCAGGGTTGGTATGATGCTGATAATATGCTACAACTGTAAGTTCTTGACTATGCTTTCACTCTCATGCTCATGCCCATCTGTTGTGCAGTATGATTTTTCAATGGCTTTTCATACCCTGGCTTCAAGCAGAACTTGATGCCTACCAAGACTGTGTAAACCACCTGCCAAGCAGCATGATTGCAACAAGGCAAGTCTCAGATCACCCATCTGTTGCTCAGTATCTCGTCCTATCTACAGATTCTCCCTCATGGCATGCCCAAATTGATCTTCAGCTCTCTGCAGGACTATGGTGCTTTGGACCTAAAGGTTCATTTGCTCCATTGTAATTTACTTAGGCTAAGTTGAATGCATGAAGTTCATAGTCGACCAGGCTGCATTGAAGCATGTTTGCCAACTATATATCAACACAAGCCACCCCATCTTTGATTTAGTGCCTTGTCCATTGAATGAGCTGTTGGAGGCATGCTACAATGATCTTGGATGTCCTGCTGTTACATGCCTAACTGTCTGGAGTATCTATCTTGATCTTCTGCATACTGTGCAGGACCTGTAGAAAAGGGCTGTAGGCAGCCTCAGTAGTGACTCAACTACTATATGTATTGAAGTACCCGTTGTGGGCAACTCTTCTTGTGAGAGCACAAGGGGAAGGTGGGGAAAGCTGTAGGTTAGACCTAGGCTCGTCCCAAGGGGTGCTGTGCTGGAAGGAGAGGGGGGAAAGGAACCTAGAAGGCGAAGAAGGATTTTTCTTGGTGTCTGGGGAGTGCTGGTGACGAAGAACTCGAAAATTCCACCTTAGGTCGGCGAAAGGGATTTTTCCTGGGTGGGGGAAAGCATGCAGAGACTTGGGGCTGGAAGGGCGGCGATTGTGAACTCTCGAAGACGATAGGGAAATTCTTGTAGGCGCAGGGAGACCGAATTTAAGAACTGGTGGCGATTTTTCTAGCATGGGAAAACTCGAGGATGGCAAATAGACGATAAGACAGAAGCTGGGGAACTCTGGGAACACTCTGAAGACTCGAAGATACTCAGAAGACGACTCTGGGGACTCTCAGATACACACAAAAGACGCCAAAAGGTGGGTGGTTATTTTTCTATGTACAGTGGACTTTTTGTAGCGTAAGGACAGTGGTTTCTAAGGTAAAACTGGAATATTTCGGATCTGTCATATGTCAAAAGTAATAAGAGAAAAGATAGAGACTGATGCATGGACAATCGCATGCATGGCAGCGGCATAGATGAAGATAAAACAAGTAAAGTCCATAAAAATGCAGGTAAGTAAAAGTGGAAAGCGTACAGACAACGTGCCTGGGTAGCGAGTGTACATTGTAGGGGGAGGCGGCGATTTCTTCAACGGGTCTGGGATGCAGTGGGTGGCATTACTAAGCGGGCGACAGCCTCAGTGCTTGTAGAGTGGATATAGCTGCCGAGGGGATATGTCGACAGAGGACGAACCTAATATGGTAACTGGTGAGTCAGCGGCGATGTTGCTGGCGCAAGTATGTGACGTGATGGAAGGTGTGACATTAGCATATGCAGCGATGTTTCTAGCCAAGGGAGGGTTGTAATGCATGAGTGAGCGACTACTGAGAGTGAGAAAGGCCGCTAAGGGAGCTCTGTAGCCTCAGGGAGTATAGGCTCCCCACACCTCCCGGGGTCTTCGAATGCTGACCGTCCTCGGTCAGGGGTACGTGGTGATCAGGACAGAAATGGGATGACGTCATACACGTGGTGTGGCTGTGCATGGATCAACGGAAGAGGCACAGGGTTCTCGGTCATGTGCTGTGGCAACAAGCTTCTCATCAACAAAGGCCGCCAAAACGTACCAAACAAAACACCGCTTCCAACTCTTTCTCCCCTAAGTCCTACCACTACCATCCCTCATACTTGCAACCGATCTCGCCCTACACGGAAACAACATGTCGACCGTCCCATACTTTGCGCCCAATGTTGTTAGAGCCATGATTCCAGGAATGTGGGTGGTGAACGTGAAGATGCTAGGAGCTCACATGAGGCAGATTCCAGATGCATCGGCTGAAGAAGATGTCGCACGCGCATGGGTGACTCATTTTTACGAGGTGTCGGTGAGTCCTCCTGCGTAACCTAGAAGGCAACCCAGAAGTAACGGATGGCGCCAGGATGAAATCGAACAGATGCACAAGTTTGCGATGGACATGAACACCGACGTGCCCGACTATGACGAGGAAACACAAATCGCGATTGGGGCGGCATTTGCGAGGCTGACGGCGCTCCAGGAACAATTTCCACCATGCGCACCCAAGGGCAGGGGCAAGGAGAGGCAGCCTTCAAAGACGACCCAGGGAGATGGGGAAGGGACTCGGCATTCCCAGAGACAGGTGGAAAAGGCCACAGGGAAAGGGAAAGGCAAGGAGAAGGTGCATGGCATACCCGCTATATCCAACCTTCCAGACTAACGCTCTCTTCCCTTCCAGATACCACCCAGTGACAACACAGCCAAGGAGGAGCAGCCTTTGCTCGTCAAAGGCGTACCCCCACCCATCGAGGGTTCGAGAGACATTGCCCAGACGCATGACGAGGCTACGCAGGGTGACAGAGACCCATGCGGTTTATGCAAGAAGTTGGGTATTTTGTGCGTACGCGACGAGGGTCAGGCATGCGAGCAGTGCCACCAGGGGAAGAAAAAATGCGACAAGGCCTATAAAACAGGTCGAAAGGTGAGCCACGGGTTGACTGAAATGCGATGGCAGGCTCATGAGAACATGTAGCGCAAGAACCAGGAAGGTCCACCGGCATCGGCTGCTTCGATGAGCAAAAGACCGAAGACCGTGTCTGCTCCCCCTCCGATTCCCACTAGACCCCCAGCGTTGTCGTCGATCTGCAAGCCCCTACCTCGAGTCCGACTTCTCATCAATCCAGACGAAGAAACCTCTGTGCCAGCGACTGTTCCGGGACCACCTCCACCCCTTCCAGCTCCGCCTGTCCCATTATTCCTCCCCTCCAGTGCTCCTCCCACACCCGCTGCCATCGCAGAACCTCCAAGAACCACAGAGGACCCGATCGAGGATGCATCGGCCTTCTTTGCCAGTCCCAGCGGCCTTTTGGAGGAGCAAGAAGCAGAGACAGTGATTGTGAAGATGCAAGAGGTCGACGTCGACCTAACCATGCCGCAGGGATCCCCACACGTGTCGCCGCCACCTGAGGAAGAGTTAGAGGATTCCCCACGGCCGTCGAGGAGTGGACAACGAGCGCAGAGAAGAAGTCGAAGAGCGCTCGATGAGTTGGACACAATGATTGCTGCTCTCGGGACTCGATCGCGTGGAGTGAGGAGTCCCTGAGTCATTTATACTCACGAATATCGCAGGTTACTAATGAGGCGGGGACTATGGCTGCGGCGATCTGCAGTAACAAGCGACAGCTACAGTCTCTGAAGGAGTGGCGGGAAAGGTACCACATAGAGGGTCCGTAGGATGGTACCATTGTTTGTGCCATAGCATAGAGGAATTGCGGCGTGTGTCGGTCTTGTAGGCAGTTTTCTGGTCGTGAGTACGAAGGCTGAGCTGAAACAAAAACATTGCCGCTCATGCAGGTATAGTGAGAAGAAAAGCATCTGTGGGCGAGCAGAACATTCAGCGATAAGTAAGGTATCCATAAACAAAAGAATAAAAAGGAAGTAACAAGTGGTAACTGAAGGAGCGGCTTTTCTATTGTCTTTCTTTGTAACATATTCTTGGCGGTATTCTTTAAAGAGAGGCGGTGAGTAAGTCTACGAAACAGGTTTGAAGGAAATGAAGGGCTTGAATTGATGGTATATTTATATATTTTTGACGGTGGTCTTTTGTTTTCGAAGGTTGCACATAGGTAGATTGTCTGTCAAGTTAATGAAAGAAACAAAAGAAAGGAAGAAAAGAGAAGAAAAGAAACACGAGCCGTAGGGTATAAGTTACTCATCTGACTCGTCCCTAAGGATGCCAGTGAGCTCTGGGTCGGGAAGGGAGTCGTCTTCGAGTTGTTCTATGGCGGAGCTTTCGAGGCCCACCAGGTGGGTGACCTCTATACAAGATTTATTGCGAGGATAGTAGGGGAACAGACGGAAGGCGGCATAGTGGAATTTTGAGATGGCTCCATCGAGCTCTGCAAGAAGGTAAGATCCACCCTTAGTACGACGCACCACTACCATAGGACCTAGGTAGCGGGGTTTCATCTTTCGATCTAGCTCCTTCTCGATACAAGAGTTTCTGACGAGGATGAGTGAGCCAGGTTCGAAGTCAAAATCATGGATTGTGCGCTCGAAACGGGATACGAAGTCTTTGGCAGAGGCAAAGCGGGCTTTCAAGACTTGTTCATGGACTAGCACCAGGTCTTCTGGACGCTTCTGAAGTTGACGAGCACAGTTAGCGATGAGGTCAGTGGTCGAGTAAAAGTCCGCCTCGAAGGGGGAGAGGAATGTTGCCTCGGTGAAATCGAAAGGGAGCCTGGGATGGACGCCGTGAGCCATATAATAAGGAGAGAATCCCGTAGCTTTATGAATGGTGACTCTTTCGGCCCAGAACACAGATGGGGCAACCTCTGACCACCTTGATGCTTCTCCCTCACAACTCTTCACCATCGCTTCTCTAACATCAAAATGCCGCTGCTCTACCTCTCCGTTTGCTTGCGAATTATAAGGCAAGATGCTGATGTGACGAATGCCATAGGTCTTCGAGAGCCAGTCGAGAGCTAGAACATAAGGTCTGCCGTTGTCAGTAACGATTTCCCTGATGGCTCCCCAACGACACAGGATCTGCTCGAAGAGGAACTTCCCGATGGATTTGCCGGTCTCTGACCATAACATTGCCCATTCTGGGTAGCTAGTGAGCGAGCAGCGGGCTTGAGTGACGTAGCGATAGCCATTTGACTTCGGCATTATGAAGGTATCAACATAAGCTTTGTAGAATAGAGGTTCGGGGACAGCAATGACGGGGGGAAGGTGGATGCGATCGAGGCAGCGAATTTGGCATTCGTGACACATTCTGATGTACCAGCGAACGTCCTGCTCTAGCATAGGCCACCAAAAACGTATCAGCAGTCGGGTGCGGGTAGAGAAAATACCCTTATGGCCCAACTCGTCGTGGGCTTGGCGAATAAGGCTGAGACGTCTATGGGGGCGAACTACGAGTTGGTGACGACCTTGGGGCTCTTTCCTCCAAAGTTCTCCGCCCTTGACGAAGTATCTGGTCGCAAGCTGGACGAGGCTCTCTAAATCCTTCTCTCCTATTCCATCTGGCAGTTTCTTCGTCTCCAAGAACTCTTTCACCACTTCTAACCTTTCATCCCTCTGCTTCGCTTTCTTGGATCGTGGAATTTCTGTTTCTGCGTCATCTGGCAGCGTTTCGACGGCGGCAAAAATACTGATATCCTGAGGTAGGGAACTGGATAAGTGGTAGACGGATGGCAGTGATTTAACAGGAAGACATAGCGACAGTGTCCTCGGCTCTCGACGATTCACCAGTTCTATTGTGAACGCTCTGCATTCATCAACCCAGTCCTCGTGTTCTTTGTCTACCTCAGGGTCTTCATCGGCTTTGGGCCTCCTAGACAGTCCATCAGGTGCAGCGTGCTTAGGGGCAGGTACATGGACGAGTTTGAAGTCGAAAAGGAGGATACCAGCAATCCATCGATTGATGGTTGCATTGGGCTGCAGGTCAGGGTTATTAATCATTCCCTTGATATACCTTGCGTCCACCTCCACAACCAAGTTCTGCACGCCAAATATATAAAGCCTCACGTTGTGCAGGGCTCGAAAAAGACCGAAGAGTTCGAGTTTTGCCTGGCTATAACGCCGCTCACAATCGTTGAGAGTAATGGAGCCGAAACGAGCAGGGTATCTCTTCCCATCTTCACCTTCTTGCATAAGGATATATCCGACGGCGATATTAGAAGTGTCGACTGCAAGGATAACTGGTAAGGCAGAGTTATAGTCGATAGATCTGAGTGCAGGGGAGGAAACGATGGTGGCACGAAGATAGTCCATAGCTTCGCAGTGTTCGTCTCTGAAATTGAAGGGGACGTCTTTCTTGGTCAGTTCGACGAGGGGACGAGCGTGTCTGGCAAAGTCTTTGATGAAGATGTGGCAGTACGAGCAGAGACCTAAGAAACCTCTGACTTCAGTGACGTTAGCGCAATAAGGCCAATCTTTAATCTTTTGGACTTTTGCTTCGTCTGGAATCCTCCCCTCGTATGATACCTTATGCCCAATGACTATGATAGACGGAGCGGCGATTACGCATTTCTTGGCGGAGACTGTAGCTCCGGCATGACGAAGGCGGTGGAGGACACAATTGGTGTTCTGGAGATGCTCCCAAACGAAGTGGCAAACTCCAGGATTTTCAGGTATCGTCTCGAAGGTACCGTCGGTGTTTTGGTAGTGTGACTTTGGCCCTTTAATGGGGCAGTCGTTGATGAAGGGGATGGTTACTTCGGGGATCTCATCCTTTAGGATCCAGCAGATGTCTCCATGGAAGATTTGGACGGCGTTCATATAGCCCATAGGAAGTTTCGTGAGTCGAAGAGTGCCGATGGGGGTTTGGAAGGTGGTAAGATCATGGTAGTCGTCGTGGATAGTCCTATGATCATACCCTACCATTAAGTCGAGGATACCATACACCGAGTGGCAGGTGAAGGCTTCTGCAATCGAGTCGACGAAGGGAGGCACTGCAGAGTCCTGGATAGAGACGGCATTTAGTGGCTGTAAATCATGTACAAGACGAAGAGATTTTCCATCCTTCTTGACGATGCAGAACCATTTGGATCGGTAGGACGAGGTGGACAGTTCGTAGACACCAGCAGCAACCTTCTCTTTAATTATGTTTACGACGTCTCGAAAAATGGCGGGAGGGATGGGGATATTTCATTCGACCCACAGCTTGTGGGACAGCATCGGAATTTTTAAGGGAGGGAACATGTCTTCACGAAAAGTCCCTCGTTCAGAGGTCTCCCAAGCAAATGCCGCTTCGTGGGTACGAACAAGCCATCGAACGAGATTTAATTCCGCCGGCCAAAGGAACTTGGCAGGATCGAGGTCAAGCTCTTCTGCTCGTTGCACCATAAATCTAGAACCAGGAACGAAAGGGGGAGGATGGTATGGTAATACAGGAAGATCTGCGAGAGGATCACCAATCTCCCGACGCTCTACTCTGAACTTGACAGGCATCACAGTCGGGATAGGTTTCACCTTCTTCACTACAGGTTTGTACTTCAAAACATGATAAACTGGGTCGAAATGAAGAGAGGATTGTAGGACTGAAAGTGTCAGCAGAGAAATAGTAGTACTCGTAGAAAACAGGAAAGGATCTTTTGAGGAAACGAAACTCGAGTTGAAAGGATCAAGAACAGGCATACTTGCGGTGTTATAGTCGTATAAATAAGCAGCGGCGGCGTTTTCTTTAGAGTCTGTGGAAGAAGGTAAAATAAAATCTGAAGCCAAAGAGGGGGAGTCTGCAACGTAGAGAGAGCACACGGATACTATTTCTTTCTGGTCTCTTCGCACCTCTGGCGAGTCCTCGACCGACATTAAAAACCCTGTTCTCCAACTTCTTGTAACTGGCGGCGATAACTCTGTTGAGTGAAGTACTCTGCTTTGTCTTCTGGATTAACAAATCGAGGGTGGGGGTGTAGACAATGTCGAGGATGAGTTGGGACTAATAGTTGCTGCCCAGAATTGGGGTCGCAGATTTCCAAGGACTGCTCTCCATCGGGGAAGTCGCGCAGGATGCTACTGAGTAGGCAGAAGAAGGGGTGTCCTAGCAAGAGGTCAAAGGGTGCTCGGTCGACGACCTGAATCTGTAAGTGAGCCTCGACTGGCCCAATATGCAAGGTAGCATTCTCAATGACCCCTAGAGTGCTTTCTTTAGATTGGTTAGCGGCTTCGAGAGTCATACACATGTCTGAACGAAGTGGAGCGCCTAAAGCTTCCCATAGCTCGCGTCTGAGGGCTACCACCTGGCATCCACTGTCAAGAATGCACTCGACTTGGAGTTTATCCATCAAGATCCCGTCTACAGCACGGAGAGGAGCTGTAGCTAAGCCAATGCACTTCCCCTCAGTGTCCTTCACAAGGTATTGCTCGTAATGTGCCCACGCAGAGGACGATGAAAACTCCGCCGCAGTTTCGAGGCTACCAATGGCTATCTTCTTCATCATGGCCAACTCTTTTATCTGTTTACGTATTTCTGGACTGACTGCTAGAAGATCTTGTGTTGAAATCTCGATCTTAGCACCTAAGACTTGGGATACGAGCTGTTTAGTAGCGGCAGCTTCGTCAAAGCCGCTCTGGTAATGAAACTGAGGGGCAGAGTTAGATTGAGGCTTCGAGTTAGACGCTTCAGCAGCGTTTGGCCTTGTCTGAGGGATGTTAGATGATGGCTGAGTATTTGAGGTTGAGGTTGGTGCAGAGTTGTTGGCAAGAGGAGGGCTGGCAGGAGCGGCATTTTGGGGACGATGAGCGGGGATTTCTACACCATCAAAGCGAGTGGGTTTCTTCTTCTTTATGGCGTTCTTCAGCTCCTCGACCTGAGCATAAGCTCTGGCTAGGGCACGCTTGTCTTCTTCGTTGGCGTTATCCTCAATCTCCTTGTCGACAAGATAAGACAAGGGATGGACCTCTATCTGAAACTCCTCTGTGTCATTGGAGCCAAAGAACATAGTATTGACGAGGTGGGGCAGGGTATCATGTCCTCGAGACGAAGATGAGGTTCCTGGAGATTGAATAGACACTAGATTAGCTGACGCCATTATAGACTCTCGAAGAGCCAAGAAGTTGTCGATCTTTTCCTTGAAATTCCACCCTGCAGCAGATCTAGGGATGTCAGAGCCATCTTTCATGAAGACCCTGCCGCCAATGAGCATGCATTTCCCTTGGCGAACATATTCCTGGCACAGTTCGCACTCAGGAGTCCTGTGACCATCAGTGCCACCACAGAAGAAGCAGCAGGGATCGAAGGAGCGGTGGAATTGTTGATCTTGGGGCTGCGTCTGACAAGGTGCTGGGGCAGAGTCGGTCGCTTGGACATACTCTCTTTTCAAGATGGTTGGCAGCGCTGTCGGTTGGGAGTATGATTCTGGAAATAAGGCCGAGCTGTTGACCTGAGCGATGTTTCGACAGGTGCCACTAAGAAGATAGGTCGCATGCTTGTAGACATCGTCAAATGGCCACGGTTCGTCGACATCATGGTCTAGGTCCTTGAGTTGGAGACGAGTAGCGAGGCAGTTACGGAATCCAGGGGGGAAACCTTCAAGGAACTTCTCGTTGACGTAGTTGTCCGGGAGTTTCTTCTTTTTGTTTATCAGGGCTACGATGCGGCGAAATTCGCAGACATATTTGCCGAGGTCATCGAGGGATGACATGGGCTTTTGTACTTGGTGGTGAAGGAGGGTTTTGAGGTCGGCTTTAGTGTACTGACACCCTTTGACATCAGCACCAGGGTAGAAGCTAGTTACCTCGTTAACAAAGTCTTCCCAGTCATCACCTGCAGCGGAATCGAGGGATGACCAAAGTTCCGACTCGTTTTGGTCAGCATAACGGATAGCCCACTTGATTTTGACTTTGTCGATGGCAATTCCTGCATGAGTGCAGACCTGGTCGACATCCTCGAAATAGGCGCAAATATCTTCTGTCTTTCCTGAGAATTTGGGGGCTTTGTTAGAGCCCCGTAGCAGCATTTCACGATGGTTGGTAGAGTTGGACATGGGAACTGGAATTGATGACAAAGGGGGAGGGGGATTATGAATTGAAAGCGGACTTCTGGATGATATCGGTGGAGGAGGTTGGACTAGTGGCTGAATAAGACTCTGAGAGGGGTTAAGGGATGATGAAGGAAGAAGGAGCTGTTCAGCAGCGAAAATTGAGGCTGTTGAGGAGGACGAAGACGATAAGTCGGTAAGCGGCAATAACTCTTGACAATCTGGCAGTGGTGCGAACGACTCGTCAAGCTCGAAGGCACCTGGTATATCAATTGACGACGAAGAGGCGGGGTCTGGACGATGTGGGGAATCTGTGGCGAAAAACTCTGAATCTGGGGACCTAAGTTCTGGGATATCTCAGGTGTTAGTAGTGGGAACAAAAAGATCAGAAGAAGATATGGAGAGACGACAGAAGGGCTCTAAGAGCTCTTCGAGTTCTGTTCTGTGGTGGGTAGGTCGAAGAGATCTCCTTTCCAGATCTACAGACCCCTCGCAGTGGGCTCCAAAAACGATGTGGGCAACTCTTCTTGTGAGAGCACAAGGGGAAGGTGGGGAAAGCTGTAGGTTAGACCTAGGCTCGTCCCAAGGGGTGCTGTGCCAGAAGGAGAGGGGGGAAAGGAACCTAGAAGGCGAAGAAGGATTTTTCTTGGTGTCTGGGGAGTGCTGGTGACGAAGAACTTGAAAATTCCACCTTAGGTCGGCGAAAGGGATTTTTCCTGGGTGGGGGAAAGCGTGCAGAGACTTGGGGCTGGAAGGGCGGCGATTGTGAACTCTCGAAGACGATAGGGAAATTCTTGTAGGCGCAGGGAGACTGAATTTAAGAACTGGCGGCAATTTTTCTAGCGCGGGAAAACTCGAGGATGGCGAATAGACGATAAGACAGAAGCTGGGGAACTCTGGGAACACTCTGAAGACTCAAAGATACTCAGAAGGCGACTCTGGGGACTCTCAGATACACACAAAAGATGCCAAAAGGTGGGTGGTTATTTTTCTATGTACAGTGGACTTTTTGTAGTGTAAGGACAGTGGTTTCTAAGGTAAAACCAGAATATTTCGGATCTGTCATATGTCAAAAGTAATAAGAGAAAAGATAGAGACCGATGCATGGACAATCGCATGCACGGCAGCGGCATAGACGAAGATAAAACAAGTAAAGTCCATAAAAACGCAGGTAAGTAAAAGTGGAAAGCGTACAGACAACATGCCTGGGTAGCGAGTGTACATTGTAGGGGGAGGTGGCGATTTCTTCAACGGGTCTGGGATGTGGTGGGCGGCGTTACTAAGCGGGTGACAGCCTCGGCGCTTGTAGAGTGGATATAGCTGCCGAGGGGATATGTCGACAGAGGATGAACCTAATACAGTAACTGGTGAGTCAGCGGCGATGTTGCTGGCGTGAGTACGTGACATGACAGAAGGTGTGATGTTAGCATATGCGGCGATGTTTCTAGCCAAGGGAGGGTTGTAATGCGTGAGTGAGCGACTACTGAGAGTGAGAAAGGCTGCTAAGGGAGCTCTGTAGCCTCAGGGAGTATAGGCTCCCCACACCATAGGCAGCTACAAGGTATCAGTAAGTAGTCTAATATAAGATATATATGGACTTACCCTCAGTAGTGACTCAACTACTGAGGGAACAGTATGAAAAACATACTACTAGGTGCGCTCTAAGTGCTTATGTAATCATAAGAAACTCGCACCAAAATTAAGATATCACACTGGGGTGATTCAATCTCCAACACACCCCCTGAAGCTCCACTGTGTGATAAGTAGAAGTGCAGAAAAATGTAACTCAAATGAATGTATACCCAAAAAATAATTCAATAAACGAGTGTAGCTTCTGCAATGAGTGAGCTTCGAGTCCGGGTGGTATACGAGTGGTGTTTGGTCGTATTTGGCGCGCGATGTGGCAACTTCCCGTTTCGGAAATGCACGTAGTGTGCGCTCATCTTGACCTTGTACCGTGATCACGAGGGTCGCCGTTTGAATATAACAAGTTAATTGTCGTTTCGCATCCGTCTAGGAGGCACCCCCTGCCGCCAGTACGTGTTAGCAACATTCCAGAGGGAGTTCGGCAGGTGGCGAGAGGGTGAAATGGGGATGCTGAGTAGCATGAGGCGCTTGCAGCCTCTCTGTCCGGATCTACTGACATTTTTAGATCTTGTCTTGATCCTACTGCGTCGGGATGGGTCCCTGAGGGTCCCAGGAGTACGAGTGAGGCCGTTTGGAGTCGGTCTCGGCGACGCAGGTGAGCCGTTTGACCGTTTGACCTCAAATTTGCTGTACTGACTGCTGCCATTAGCTAGCAGTGCTTTTTCGACGTTGTGCGAGTCGCTGAACTCGCTGCTAGTGGTGCCGTCATACCTGTTGGTTGTCCAGTACCCTATGATGGACGTCTGAAGCTGTTTGGTGCCGATTTGGAGGAGGGATGGCAGCTTGTAGATTCCAGCTGTGTGGTGTGAGTGCCCTCTCGTTTCGGTGTTTTCAGCGCCGCTGACCTCGCTATAGCATACGCTTAGTGCCATGGACCCCCCCACAATGATTTCGGATGGATCGGTTGGCGTCGAGATGAGCCGCAGTGGCCGTATGACGACCACAAGTGTACGGTAGGCGCTGAGCCTCGTACGAACGATGCTGACGTTTTCAGCTTCTGTTTTGATTTCGTTGGACAGCCCCTGCATCCAATAAGTGCCGGAGATGTACCATGAAGGTTTCCAGCGTTTTGTGGGTCCGCGAGATGACGAGATGCCAGGGATGCCATGTGTATGGTCACTAGGGTGCGTAATCCCTCTCGTCTCGACGTTTGCGGCATCGCTGACCTCGTTGTAGCAAATGCCTAGTGTTGGGGACCCCCCCGCAACGATTTCGGATGGATCGGTTGGCATCGAGATGAGCCGGAGTGGCCGCATGGCGACCACGGGTGTACGGTAGGCGTTGGGCCTTGTACGAGTAATGCTGACATTTTCAGCTTGCATCTTGATCCTGCCGTGTCGGCGCGGGTCCATGAAGGTCGACGGAGCGTGCGTGAGGCCGTCGGGAGGCCGTTTAGGTGGCATAGGTGAGTGTATGCTGGTACGGGTGTCATCTCTCTGCCTAATGTTGCTGCGGGGCAGCCGTTTGGCCACAGGAAGACTTCTCGGCCATTTCGCGTCATTCTGCATTGATCCAGGAGGTGCCCCCACCTGCCAGTAGGTGTTGGCGACGTTCCGGAGTCGCTTCGAGGGGTTTGAGAGCATTTGAAGTAGCCGCATAGGAATGCGAGCTATCCAGTACGTGTTCCCTCTCGTTTTAACTTCTCTGGCACTCCTGACTTCGTTACAGCCTATCTTCCTTATCCATAACCCTCCCATAGGGTGTCGGAGTCCTTTCGAGGGTGTTGAGAAGGGTTGGAGCAGCTGCATGAGAATGCGAGCTATCCGGTACGTGTGCCCTCTCGTTCTGACTCGTCTTGCACGTCTGACCTTGTTATAGTCTACCTTTACTGTCCATGACCCTCCCACAAGGTATATGAACCGTTTCGTGGGTGCGAAAAGGAATAGAGGTGGCCGCATGGGGGCCGCAAGTGTACGATAGGCATTTCGCCTCGTACGTGTGCCGCTGACGCATTCAGTGGTCGTTTTGCATCCGTGACCCCAACTTCAGTTGCCAGTAGGTTATCAGCCACCTGCTGCACATCTACGACTTCCACCTTGGGTTTCAGGTACCCAGTTGGAGTCTCAGTGCGGTCTCCGTGCTCGTTCGAGTTTGCTGCGCAGCTTCCTGCCACCTGACTCTGTACGTCTATGATTGTAGCCTCTGGTGCCATGGGCCCATAGGCAATCTCAGTACATTTGTGTAGGACCACTGTAGGCTGCTTGGCAGCTACAGTGTTTGCTGGAATGCTTGTGCTAGCAACTCTGGTATGATCGTGTTTGTCTGGCTGTTTCGAGTTGATGGTCCCAACCTCAACCACTGGTAGGTAAGGTTCCACCTGCCGCGCATCTATGACCTTGGTCCCAAGTGTTAGATACTCAGATTTGGTCTCGGCGCAGTCGTTTGGGCTGTCCGGGAAGCTCTCTTCCTCACTAGGTAGGGTTTCTGGTTTGTTGTCGCCATCACCAGTCCTCAGAGCACTTTCTTCAGTTAGATACTGCTCGGATGGCAGGTCGTGCTGTTGAGCAGCTTTGTCAACAACCTTTAGTGTCTCCGGTCTCGGAATTGAACCATAGCGGTTCTCGAGGTAGGCAAACATCTTGTGAGGGGTTTCTAAATGCATACAGAGCATTAGAACCAAGTCAGGTAGGCCAGATATAATAAGATGGTGGACCATAGCAGTCTGTTGTCGCCACATGTCATCAGCGGCTTGCCAGTCCGTGATGTGATCTCCTTCCTCATTGGTTTGTAGTGTCCATCTGGCACTATCTCCCTGTAGTAACTTTGGATTTGTGGGTCGTGTTTCAGACCCATCTAGGTATCCCATCAAGCCGTCTTCAGTGATGACCTTCAGCACCCAACTGCCATAGGTTTGCCAGTTGCGGCCATCTTCTGCAAGCTTAGGTGTATCCATAGAATATTTTCCAATTTACTTTTGAGTGTAGTAGAGACTTTTGTAGTGATTTTGAGTAGCATTGACCGGGTTATGCCTACAATAAAATTTTTTGCACTAGGTGGGGCTCATAACCTGTAGAAAAGGGCTGTAGGCAGCCTCAGTAGTGACTCAACTACTATATGTATTGAAGTACCTGTAGGCAGCTACAAGGTATCAGTAAGTAGTCTAATATAAGATATATATGGACTTACCCTCACTAGTGACTCAACTACTGAGGGAACAGTATGAAAAACATACTACTAGGCATGCTCTAAGTGCTTATGTAATCATAAGAAACTCGCACCAAAATTAAGATATCACACTGGGGTGATTCAATCTCCAACAGGACCATGCTCTACTGCTGGACCTCCCTACTTCACCCATGGCAAATGCTGATACAGATGACAATCTACCATTACTCGAAGGGCAATGTGACCTTCCCTTCAATGACACTGATGATGGCTATTATTACATGGGTGGTGTTGGTGGGGGCCTTGGCCTTGGTGAGTCAATCTTCTCAAGAGATCAATAGAAGCTGAAAGTGTGTCCAGATGAAAACCATGTGCAGCAGCTCAATGTGTTGGACAATGCTGAAGAAGAACACTGTGTTATTGAAGGGGGTCCTGATGTTGTCATGCCTGAATTTTCTGATGAGGAGTCAATTGGTGATGAAGATGACTGGAGCTAAGTAGTATGATGGTACATTTTTGCCATTTCTCAATGTATGGTCACATATTACAAGAAATTCATATTGTCTTGGGCTGCCAATCAGTACTTGCTCTCCCTTTTGTGAGGAATGACCATAATTGTGTGACAAACTACCGTACTACTGTATTAACATGCAACAACTACTGTGCTACTGAATTAGTACCACATGATGGACTACCATATTACTGTATTACCATGCAATGAACTACCATACTACCATATTACTGTGTGACAAACTACCATACTACCATGTTACCACATGATGAACTACCATACTACCATATTACTGTGTGACAAACTACTGTACTACCATGTTACCATATGATGAACTACTGTGCTACCATATAAGTTCCCTTGCTCAACTGCCCCCCAACATGTCACATGACTGACATGTGATGAGCTGGCAGCATTTTTGGAGCAAAGTGGCACTGTAAGCCTTAGCATATCCCATTTTGGTAATGCTACAGTGAGCAACAAAAATGTTGCAATGTTTGCAACATTTTGATTATGTGTATGATATCTTGGGATTGGTTGTGGCTGTGTTAATGCCATAGGGAAGACAATTGTAGCCCTTGGTCCCAGCTTTCTATTGGTGGTTTTCCCAAGCTCAGGAGTGAAGTGGCTGCGATGGTATGGGCCAATTACTAAGGCCTATGCATTGCAATGTTTTTGTTGCTGACATCATGGTGGATGCAATCTACAATGTGGAGTATGTATTCATGGCAGGAATGCCAGCTATTGATTACATAATATATTGCATGATCAATCCAATGATTTGTCAGCATGTAAACAAAGCCAAACATTGAACTTGCATCATTTATCCTCTATCCTGTACCACAACTCCACAAACTGCCTATCTGGCTCATCAGGGTTACTCTCTCAGGGAAATGTCAGCAGAATCTGGTCCCCACAGCACTATCATGAGTAGGGTGTATGGCCAGCACCATTTGTTCCTTAAAAAAGCTGCAAAAAGTCACCCCTGTGCTGTTTCCCCCACTAATGCCTGAGGGGTCTTGATGCTAATCTGTACTGGGAAAGCTGGAAATTCCATGGAGGTCAGTCTGGCACTTCAGGACATGAAGAGTGAATTAATATGCTCCCAACTAATGTATTTCTGCCAAAGAGAAGGTGGTACCAAGGTTGGGTTGAGCCATAGCCTCCTTTGCACACTGGGTGGTAATGGGTGGGATAGCCTACTGGGCTTCCAGGGTGCAGATTCCTTGCTGCAATGTGTCCCTCAGTGTTTCTATTGGTCACTAATGACCAAGTGTTCCTTTCCCAGGCATCCACAGTTCAGTACAGGCCATATTCTTGCTGACCCTTGATGACCACCTAGTGTGCAAAGGAGGCTATGGCTCAACCCAACCTTGGTACCACCTTCTCTTTGGCAGAAATACATTAGTTGGGAGCATATTAATTCACTCTTCATGTCCTGAAGTGCCAGACTGACCTCCATGGAATTTCCAGCTTTCCCAGTACAGATTAGCATCAAGACCCCTCAGGCATTAGTGGGGGAAACAGCACAGGGGTGACTTTTTGCAGCTTTTTTAAGGAACAAATGGTGCTGGCCATACACCCTACTCATGATAGTGCTGTGGGGACCAGATTCTGCTGACATTTCCCTGAGAGAGTAACCCTGATGAGCCAGATAGGCAGTTTGTGGAGTTGTGGTACAGGATAGAGGATAAATGATGCAAGTTCAATGTTTGGCTTTGTTTACATGCTGACAAATCATTGGATTGATCATGCAATATATTATGTAATCAATAGCTGGCATTCCTGCCATGAATACATACTCCACATTGTAGATTGCATCCACCATGATGTCAGCAACAAAAACATTGCAATGCATAGGCCTTAGTAATTGGCCCATACCATCGCAGCCACTTCACTCCTGAGCTTGGGAAAACCACCAATAGAAAGCTGGGACCAAGGGCTACAATTGTCTTCCCTATGGCATTAACACAGCCACAACCAATCCCAAGATATCATACACATAATCAAAATGTTGCAAACATTGCAACATTTTTGTTGCTCACTGTATGCTTCCAGTACAAGTTTAAAAGCCCTATATACATATTTTGAAGGCCTATACACAAGTTTTGAAGCTGTGATACTATTCAAAATAAATATATTGTGCTCCATACAGTTTGGAATGATTTGGGCCAGTAATTTACATAACTGTTTTGCATGTCAGTTGAGCAGCTGGAGCAAGGTGTGAGAGTCACCTTTCTATGGAAAGCCAGAGCATCATGCTCCCCTGGATTCTGGATTTTGGCAGAAGAGATTCTGGATTTGGGAATTTGGCACATGAGGACCTCGAGTACCGCTGTTGATAGTTTTCCATTTCTAATTTGGGTATACTGCTTTCTTGACTTGGGACTTTGGCATATCAGACTTTGGCATTTTGGACTTCAGATCTTCAGACTTGGGAGTTTCGTACTTAGGACATAAGCAATTCGTACTTGTGATGTTTTTAGCCACCCCAGTTGACAGTGACATCTCATGCATAGAGCTTGTCACTTTTTGCACTTCAGAATTTTACATTTTGCAGTTCACACCCTTACAGGCCTCTGAAAACATCTATGGACATGTACATTTCATATGTGAAACAGTGTACATCTATGGCCTACATCTAACTACAACTACAGCACTCCATGTATAGCAATTTCTCACTGGGCCTCAGGTCTCACCAACATGCTGTAGGAAACCAATTCCCTGTACATGGGATTTTGGCTTTTATTTTATTTCTGCCTGTTGTCCATGCTAACCACCTTTATTATTGTACTTGTTTTTTCTTTTTTTACTTCGTGGGATGGGATAAGTAGTGATCAGGTACCAACAAATGTATGTAGCTCATCAGCATGGGGATGCATAACAGACAAAAGGTAACACCTAATGTCAAGATGACAACTCAAAAAGATAACCTAAATGACAAGAAAGATCAAACAGTAGAGGAGGATGGCATCAGATGTCTCACAGCTATGTGTGCGTGGTAGCTTATGTAAGCGATGCACGTGTGCCACTCTTCATGTATTTACACTACAAGTAATCAGACTGCAACCCAAGATGAATAAAGACAGATTTCGAGATGAAACAAAGCTGGAAACTCATGTATCCATCTTCAGGATATTCTGGACATCATATATTTCCTTTTGGAAATTTCTTTTGAGGTGAATTTGTTTGTTTTCCTCCCCAGTCTTTCACTCACAGGGACCTCTCCAGCAACACAAACTCCTTGGGTCAAACTAGGACCCTAAACCACTTTCTGGGTGATCACAAGATATAAATCCTCTTTTTCTACCCAACCTACAAGAGCCCACCATGAGGGGCTTGTTCTGCCTGGTTACTTCCCTCTTTCCCCCTTTCCCTGATGCTGATTGCACGATATCTTGACAACCGCTCATCCGGCCCTCTCGTAAATTTGGATTCTGATTCTCCTTGACTAGACCTTTCAGAGGGTACCTTTCGCGTCGCCATCACTGCCACCATTCCAGAGATGTTGGCATTTTTGTGGATAGCAGGGTATTTGGACAATTTTGAGGATTTCTTGGGAATGAGTGCACCTATTGAGTCAATTCCTTTCTCTGCACTCTCCACACCTCTCCACCATTTACCCACATGTAGTAGCATCATGTTCAGCCATTTGTCATCAGCGCAATTGTCCTCCCCTCCCCCTCCCCCCCCAATGCTATCTATGTAATATCTTGACCACCAGCATGCCTAGCCTTCTGCAAACTGGGATTGAGGATCTACTCGACGAGACCTTCCCAACAGTATTTTTTTTGTCCCTGCCACTGCTGTCAATCAGGAGATATAAGCAGTTGTGGATAGAGGTGCATATTGACACAAACTCTTTTTTCTTCACAGTACTGTCTATCATCCTGTCACACTTCATAGCATTTCACACAACCATTGTTTGCCAGTGTGCTATTGTCCTCCCTTTGTGTTTGCTGCAGATCTCCTCTGTTTTCCCTCTAAATCTTTCAGATCTTTGGGCCCCAGCTCTACTTGATGCTGCCTTTCCAATGATACTGAAGATGCGCTGCATGCATCAGCCATTCTCACGAAAGTTCTGTTTCATGCCAACTCAGAAAGTGTTTGCTCATGCCTTGTATCTCATCCATTTCCATGCCATACCTTTCGCCATTTGGGAGATATCGTTTTCTTTCATGTACTGCCTTCATTTGTGTGTTGGACCTCATTTTCCAGTTTCCCCTTCACCCTTAGGTTGTTTACCCATTGTGTTTTGGATTTCTGGAGTCATATATAGCTGGCCACAGTTTGTTTGGTGCAATACAGGTTGCTTTTGAGTTGTCGCTTTGAGGTCGCATCTCCAACCTCCCCTCTGAGTTCCCCTTGAGACACTGAATTCCTGTCCAAGCTCGTCATACACAGTACAGAGTTTTTGTTTACCCCTCCCAGTCATGTGTTCTATCACTTTCACTCACCCAACCCCATTGTCATTACCATTGCTTGTACAGTACTGATTACCAGGTATTATAATTCTCAGGTGACAAACATTTGTGATAACTCAATGATCTGGAGGGTGATGAACTGGACATTGAGGATGATGGTCCAGTGCTCATCCTACCTGCTCCCTTGGATGACAATGCAGATGATGATGCAGATAATGACTGGTAGACACCTGTACTGTGCAGTTTGTCTCAATCAACCATGCTGCTGTGTCTCAACTGGCCTGGCTAAAATGTTGCAAGTATGAAATGCCTTTGTCTTAAGTACAAAAGCTCTAAAGTCATAAGTACAGAACTCCAACATCTCAAGTACAAAACTCCCAAGTCTCAAATTTGAAATGCCGAGGTCCGAGACACCAAAGTCCCAAGTCAAGAAAGCAGTATACCCAAATTAGAAGTGTAAAACTACCAACAGTGGTCCTCGGGGTCCTCATGTGCCAAATTCCCAAATTCAGAATTCCTTCCACCAAAATCTGGAATTTGGGGGAGCATGATGCTCCGGCTTTCCATACCTTTCCTCTTATGGCAGTGAGCTCATCATGCACAGAGCCAGATCCATGCACAGTGAACTTGAATCTTCATTACAACACATGTAGCTATGACCAGTTGCCTATATGACCCATGCCACCCCTCAAACTTTCGAGGATTTTGAGATACACAATGTGAATGTCCAGGCATTGGCTGCACCAATCTACATTTTAATCATTTGTTATTCAGACCTCAGAGTATGTATTTACATGTACACTACAGAACAATAAATGAATGCTATATGAAATTAATCCACTGCCAAGGGAAAGGTCATCTTCACCAATGAGATGTAGGGGTGGGGGCCATTGAGGTGTAGTGGCATCGGTGGTGGAGGCTGGGTGGTGGGTGACCAAGGGCACCGCTGCCACACAGTGCAGCACATGCTGACTTATTGGCCGTCAGGGGTTATGGTCGTCCTCAGCAATTGCTCATTGGCGGTGTCATCAGGCATGCACACGGGTGGTAGGTGGTGGTGATCATGACAGTATGTAGTGAAAAAAAAAAAAAAATACTTACCCAAGCATCCTGCCAAATGTGGCATGCTGCTGGGTCGTCATGTGAGTCACGTGACATGTCGGGGGGTGGTTGAGCTGGGACAGCTCTACTGTATTACCGTGTGATGAACTACCATACTACTGTATTACTGCAGTGTCTGGTGTCCTCCTTCCATACTTCTGCCATACTGCCGAAAAACTTCCCAAACTCCACCATGCCGAAGCACGATTGTCTGGCTTTCCATAAATAGGTCATCCCGACATGCACACTCAGTATTCACAAGGTCTAGAAGTTACCCCTACATAGAGTACTAGGGGGATGTCTAATGAATGGTAATAGTAAATATGCAGGATAAATTATGATATATGGAGATATGTGACCATGCATGGATAGTCCACGATGTAGATTTCACAATATATCCTAGTCACCAAATGGATACACATAGTTGCTTTAATCACCAGCATACTGTGTCAACCATTGTCGAAGAACCTCGATCAACTGATTGTCGGCAACTTTGAGGCCATGATGAGAAGACATCACCCGGCATTCTAGGATCAAGTCCGCAAGGGCTGGTGCTGTTGGCTGCTAGCCAGATTCCCATCATGAGTGAATATGGGGATAGGACTGTTGCATGGAAGGTTCATGGGAAACAGGGTTTAGAGCACTGGCTTTGAAAATTGATATCTCTTCGTGGCTACTGCTTGCCCATCGCCCAAACACATCTGGCCATGATGTGACATGTGGCAGATGGCCCTCTCCAACAGGTTGAGCAAACCCCTGCACCCGTACTCTTCTGAATGTCTCTCTCTGGACCAGGCCTTTATATGAAAGGAAGAAAAGAAGCAGAATAGAGGAAGGTCTCTATATCATCGTAGTGAGTATGGGGCTTTCCTTAAGAATACCAATGGACATATACTGTGTTATACCTTGGTAAACATGAGCCATAAGTTACATATGGTAAGAAGGGCTACTTGCAGTGCATTGTGCCTTGTATGGCTTGTCATTCGCCAGGAAAGGCGAAGAAAGTTGTACAAGGGAAGCAGGTATCTCCTTGAGTATCCTCGAAGGTGGTGGAGAATCTTTGTGCATGTTGGGACGTCCTACAATGGCCATGTCGAAGTCAATTAATGTCCCTGTCCACCCTGACAGAGAGAAAGAACAATGTTGTTCACACTAATGTCACGATGAACAATGCCTATTTCGCACAAATATTGATGGTCTGTGTTGCGAGTTTCGAGTCCGAACAACACCATGGAAGGTTGACCACACACCAAGCAATGCGCCTATGACCCCCCTTATGGCATCGTGAGGGCTTCAGAAGTACACCATGGGACGCCTCAGATTGGACGAATGCAATTTTCCACCTGGAGTTATTGCATTTCATCGTCCAGGAGCGCTCTGATCGGCCCAAGTGACGAGTTGGCCCTACTGTCTTTCACCATAGAGTCAAACAACCTAGAGTCAATGATCAGGAGTAATTCGTTACATGGCGATGGCATCACACACCTTGATGGAATGATGACGTTAGGGTGTGCTTCATAGTCACTAAGCCTCTTCAAAACCACTGCCTGATCTTCTGCGTGAGTTACATCCTGCCATGATGTTTTCAGAGCGAAGTATGTATTGCCATTGTCAGACACAGCGATGACACATATGGTTATGCCTCTACCCCATATGGAGGTGGAAGTGAACAGGATACCAAAGCGTTTTCTGCTGTACACTGGGACAAGGATAAAGGCATGGAGTTTGATTGTCCTTTTCCTCATTTTCAAGTTGTTTCTCTGATTGATTTCCTCATCAGGACTACTTTTAGATCCAGTTCAAGCTGTACAACTTTTGGAGGCTGCGCTAAATGTTGCAGAAGGCTGGTTAGCGCTTGGGAGACCACTGGAAGCAGAACAAGAGGACCCCAACTCCGAAGCAGATCCACTAAAGATTGGCGGAAATGGCAGATTGACCAAGTTCATGAAGCCCGTGGTGCCACAAGTGGTTTATTAATGATTGGACTACATACCCACTGGGAACCACGGGTGGGCTCACACTTATGGAAAGCCGGACACGCATGCTACAAACTTTTGAGCATTTTGCCTGTAGACTTACTACTTTAGGAAAATTGCTTTGGATGTAAACCTCTTTAGGCAATGGACTTTGACCAAGACCCCAATCACCTTGTGCCAATATATCTTAGGGCTATGGCCCAATGACTGTAGAAAAGGGCTGTAGGCAGCCTCAGTAGTGACTCAACTACTGAGGAAACAGTACCAAAATGTACTACTAAGTGCGCTCTGAGTGCTTATGTAATCAACCAAATACTTGCACCAGAGTATACATCACACTGGTGATTCAATCTCCAACACACCCCCTGAAGCTCCACTGTGTGATAAGTAGAAATGCAGAAATATAACTCAAATTAATGTATACCCAAAAATAATTCAATAAGCGAGTGTAACTTCTGCTGCTAGTGAGCTTCAAGTCCATGTGTGTAATGAGTATTGTTTGGTCATATTTGGATGCCACGTTGTGGCAACTTCCCATTTCAGAAATGCATTGTACTGCACGTGCTCCTGCCTTGTGCTGTGATCATAAGGCTGCCGTTTTGACTGTCGGAAGGATCGCTGTCTCTCCGAGTTCGTCTGGTAGGCATCCCCTGCCACTGATGAGTGTCGGGAAGACCCCATGGGGGTTTCCAGCATTTCCTGGGTCTGCGAGATGGCTGTATGGTAGCACAACCTTGTGTGGGCTCACTGGGGTATGGATACCCTCTCGTTTGGATGTTTCCAGCATTGCTGACCTCATTGTAGCGAATGCTTACTATGTGGGACCCCCCCACGATGTTTCTGTATGGTTCGGAAGGCATCAGGAGGAGTTTCCATGGCTGGATGGGTGCCACATGGGCACAGTGGGTGCTTCGCCTCCTATGAAGGTTGCTGATGATTTCAGCACTCACTTTCACTCTTCCCCATCGATGGGTGACTGTAAAGGTCCTTCCTACGTGCATGATGCTGGTTCGAGGTGGTTCAAGTGGCACAGATACATTGTTTGGCCATTTCACCTCTCGTTCAGTGTGCTGACCATCACTGTCAGCTGGTAATGGCATGCTTCACTTTGTGTCACAATCGGGTGGCCATGCTTTCCAGTATGGCATTCCAGATGGTGTCGTGAGTGGGTGCAGTGGGTGCTCCATTGGCACAGCAACCATCTTGCCTTGTATGAATGTTACTGACCATTTCAGCATTTGTTTTAAGTCTTCCATGTCGACAGGTGACCATGTAGAGTCGAGGAAGGTGCTCAATGTAGCTCTGAGGTGGCTTGGGTAGCACAGGTAAGCTGTTCAGCCCCTTCACCTTACACCCAGTGTACCAATCCCCACTGCTAGCCAGCAGCCTCTTCTCCGCTCCATGCAAGCAGATGGTGGTGCTGCTTGTTGTGTTACTATACCATCTGTCGAGTTCCTCTAGCCATGGTACCATACATGGTAAGTCCTGTGGTACTGTGAGTGTGCCATGTCATTCGCGCTTGTAATTTTGTGTAGAGAGTGGCAATTTGCCCTGTCGTGACTTGCGGTGCCCCCATATGCATGGTAACTGGAGTTCTGTGCTTGCAGCACTCTGGATCTGCACTGGCAGTTTGTCCTGTAGTATAGGACATTCAATTTGTGCATCAGGTGGTGGACCAGGTACATCGAGAATTGTCTCGCCACTTGCCACTTGTCGGGAGACTCTGATCCTGTCTGAGATGCATTTTTGGTGCAAATCTGATAGAGTGCCCACAGTTCTGTCTAGTGGGTTTGTCTGTAGGTTCGGGAGCCTCAGTGCTCCACTCAGGTAAGTTTCAGCGCTCCACAGTGTCGTTGTCTGTGCGCTGACTCTTCTCGTCAGGCACTTTGAGCATGTCTGCATGTTCATTCAACTCTGTCTGCTGCATGTCTATGATGTCCGTCTCGGGTTCCACTATATCATACTTAGATAAAACTACGATCACATGCTACCTGTATCTACTCGTTCTTGTGTGTTTGTTAATATGGTTCAGTACATATGAGTTTGATATCTGACTACTTGACATCTGGTCCTTGCACCATGTTGCCTTAGGTGTTCAAACTAATGTCATTGGCTGTGTGACCTTGAGATATTGGCATAAAGGTGATTGGGGTCTCAGCCAAAGTCATATGCCTAAAGTAGTAAGACACTGGATGTTTGTAGCATGCATGTCCGGCTTTCCATACACACTTGTTTACAGATGCTTTTCTTGCAACTAGTACATAGTGCGAATGTGCGGGAAAATAAAGTTCTGCCACTAGGTTTGAGTTTCAGATATTGCCCTCGGAATTATCCACGGAATTTGCCCTTACATGAGCAGCAGACGGCGAGTAGGAGCCTGCGATAGGCTATGATTTGGCCGCATGCACTGATCCTTATCGATCGCTCGAGGAACGTGTAGACCATATATTGAGTGCCACGAGTAAGTTACGATGATCGTTCTTTTCTCCTCTGAACTCCAGGACAAGCTGTGTTGGCGGCCTCGCCAAGGCCACCGATGGGTGAGTGCTACCAGTCAGACAGGCTGAGGGGTCCTATTAACAGTTCGCTGTGGTGGTTAAGTTGCGAAATGGATCGAATTTGTATCTCAGAACCAGGTATATACAGTCAGCTTTGCGGACGAAAGTCAGGTTGTAGGAGGACACTTCGATGGTTCTATTCGCCGGTGGAAGATTGAAGACGGACAGCAACAGGGTCCAAGGCCGCCCGTGCGAGCGAAGGTCTGTGTCAATTCCATTGTCGTTTCCCAAGATAGGCGGTGGATTGTGTCCGGAGAGTGGGAAAACAAGGTGACCGTCCGGAATGCGTCCACCCATGAAAAAGTGCTAGAGTTCACAGAACACGGGGGTCCGGTATATGGAGTCGATATCTCCCACGACTCTACTAGAATTGCCTCCGTGGATTACCGCAACGCCCGCATATTCAGCATTACTTCTGGTAACCGACTCCTTCCTCCCCTCCCACACAATTGGGTTCATGGTGTCAAGTTCTCCCCAGATGGCAGTCGGCTTGCTACTGCCTCGGTTGATCATGGTTTCCGTGTCTACAGCACCCACAACGGCGATATCTTGTTTGATTCAGGTCTGGAAGGTTTAACCAGTCCGCAGTTGACCACGCCGTTGGCTTGGTCATCTGATAGTCAGCAATTGTTCGTCGCCGCTCGAGGGAAAATCACCTGTTTCGACGTTTGTAAGGCTTCGTCTGCACAATGGCTGATCCATGAAAGTCGAAGTTGGCCGAGTGTAGCATCCAACGGCAGGTTCATCGCATGTTCCGCGGGCCCATCGGTATCACTATGGGATTGCTTGTCTCACAAGCAGGTCGGTAGTATTGTCACACATACCACGGGTATCTGCTGCGTTGCTCTCTCACCGAGCGGGGGATATCTCGCATGCGGATTCAGTGACGGGAATATCAGAGTTCACAATCTCAGAGATGTCCTTCCCCATAAGTATTTCGGTGATGGTGTAAGTGTACATCCTCATCACGCTACGTAACGCTTTGATTCACTCACAACTACGTGTTTCCCAGCTTCCGCTCGTGCAAGTAAGTGAGGATGCTCTCAAATCATGGACCCTCGGCGACCCGACGAACACGGAAATGTTGCTGTCAGAGGAGATCACGAGCACTTCCAGTACTAGACACTATGTGCTAGCAAACCGCGCTCTTATAAGAGTGCAATTAAATAATGTGGCGCTTGCGATAGAAGACGCCAAGGAAGTGGGTCCGCTTTCTCGCTATCCCATACGCATATTCACTTACATGTACCCCGAGTCCCTCCTGCTTCAGTCATCGCCTATCGGTTATATCGCGATGGCGATTGCTCTACTTAGCCAGGGAGATCGAGATAGAGCGCTATGCACATTCGACCTTGCGATTCATGACTGTGAGCTGCACGACGTCAGATATCTGTTACTACTGAAGGTGCGCGAGGTGATCTAGATCGTTCTCCCAATTAACCTACGTTCTGTTCAGTCGATCCTTATATCCGAATCTGGAAATCAAGAAGAGGCGATAAAGCGAGTAGAACACCTTGCAGCGAGGACAAACAATCATAACGATGACGACTCGACCTACCTTTACACCCAGGGACGTTCTTCGCATGACGCAGACATGTATGTATCAATGCTGATACATTCTGCAGGTCCTTGGAGTCTTGTACATGAAGCAGGGACATTACCGGCGTGCGATACCGTTGATCGAGCTTGCGAACAAGCTAGCGCCAAAGGACAAACAATGTCCTCCCCTAAAGGCGATATCGCTCGTAGGACCTCTGTCAATACTACCTATTAATCTAACCCTCCCATAAGATATTTGGGTGGAAATTTCACGGACTGGCCATCGTTGCTCAGCAAGGTCTATGTGAAACACTCTGTGCTGAAGGGTGTACAGCGGAAGCCGTGAAGATTCTCCTCAATATCATCAGAACACCAGAGGAGGAGATCCAGGGGATCAAGGACTGGATCAATGGTATGTCTTGTAGCCGCTAATCCCGTTGACATACAGGTCAACGTTCGCAGACCTCAGCAGAAAATGCGCTACAACACTTGAGCGTGATGGTGATGAAGCCTTCGGATCTGTAAAGCATGACGACGCAATAGCCCAGTACAGTGATGCGTTGTCCCTCAACCCTCCAAGTCGGGCGGGTCTGCTTATCAAGCGGAGCAGAGCACTCGCAGCAAAAGGACTGTGGAAGGATGCACTGCAGGATGCGGGCGAAGTACGCTTGATATACTTTTTGCATGAGTTGGTTCCCTACAAATGGCTTATAGGCGGTGAAAGTCGACCCCATTCGTGGCTATGAGGCCAAGCATGCGGTGCTTCATGAAGCGAAACGGTATGAGGAAGCGATCGATGCTTTCCAGTCTATGCTGTTGGTAATGGAACGTTCCGATGACTCTGCAATTCAGCGTATGTTCCTCTTTCATGGAGCTAGTACCCGCCAATGAAGGTTTCATAGAACTGCGCAAGAGCTACATTCCTCCATCTGAGACGGTTGCGGCTATTGATCATATCGTTCGCGCAACCCTCGAAAGTTGTCCCCTGGTTGTGATCGACGTCATCAATGGCCACCTCTGCGATGTTCCTCAGCGGAAACATCTCTTCGAAGCCGATCCGTCATTCAAAGAGCTCATCTCATCCACAACTAGAGAACTGGACAAGGAGCGGATCGAACAAGTGGTTGCGAGGTTTTTCGAATATGTCATGTTCTCACACGTATGGCAAGGGAAAGAGCCATTGTTCCAGGACGTCAATGTAGCCAAATCCGTGTGGGACCTGCCCAACACACCCCAGAATGAAAAGTTGCGCAATTTCTGCAAGGAGGTGCGCAGACTTGGTCATCACTGGGCATGGTCGGACACGTGTTGTATTGACAAGAACACAAGCACCGTCCTTAACCAATCTCTCACATCCATGTACAAGTGGTACGTGGAATCGACAGCTACGCTCGTATTCCTTACTGGGGTAGCGCATCCGTCGAAACTCGGGGACCTTACGCGTAGTCATTGGATGACACGAGCATGGACATTGCAAGAGCTTCTCGCACCAAAAGTCATCTTTTTCTATGATTCAGAGTGGCAACCATACCTCGGCATTACTGGCGTGAATCACAAGGAATCTCCGGAGATCATGCAAGAGCTAGCAGACGCTGTAAAGATTTCCAATAGAACTATCGCCTCGTTCTCTCCAGACGACCTCGAGGTGCGCGAGAAACTTCGCCTCGCGTCGACACGTGATGCGACGCGGAAGGAGGACATTGCGTACTCCCTGATCGGCATATTCAATTCCAATATAAAACCTCAGTACGGTGAAGGAGCCCACGCTCTCGGACATCTCCTGGAGGAGGTTGTCGCTCGCTCGGGCGAGGTCACCGTGCTTGCGTGGTGGGGCAAGTCATCGTCATACAACAGTTGTCTCCCAGCTTCTATTTCTGTCTACAGCCAAACTCCTTACAAACCTCCGTCACTGGAAGGGGAAGAGATGGAAACTCGCACCAGGGAATTACGTAGGAAGTTGTCCCAACCAGAAGTGCTGAAAATTTCCGAGCAGATCAGCACTCTTCCACCTGCCCATTTTGCAGCCCGACGTCTACATCTTCCATGCATCGTCTTCTCTGCCAAAAGACTCGGTATACAAGAACTACGTAGCGGTAATGAGAAGCTATATCGTGCCAAGGTGTCGGGACTTGGAAAAGTGGAATTCACGAGCACCGACGACCTCCCGCTGCAGGAACCTCAGAAATTCGTCTTCGCACATCCGTGGATTCGTCATATTCGAGGTCCGAGGAACGGGGTTACCTGGGGAGATGATTTGGTGTCTGATACTGCATCCAACTCGGGGTCCGACTCCGACGCTGGATCTGATCATGTTCGTTCGCCATTACACGCTGTTCCCGCACCTCAGATCGATGGCTATACCCGGGCGCTACAGATGATTGCTCGGCTCGGACAGCCGTTCAATGCGTTGCTTCTCCTACAGCAGCCGAATGGAGAGTACAAAAGGGTCGCCGCAGAGAATGAGATTATCGTCTCTGGGCTCGGCGCCGGCGTCACCTCCAAAGTCATTGTGGTGAAAGTCTTAGAAGTCCTGTAACGTGCAGGGAGCTATGGTATGAGCGGCTAGTTTCTAGAGTCAGTCAGTCTTTCTTCCTCTATCACATGTTTTCTTTTCTGCGTTGCTTCCGTTGGTTTGCTTTGGCACCGAGGAGTACCTAACACTTCTCGGTGAACCACAACTACTATACTTAGTCATCATTGTCCTCATCATACACCTACCACTCGTCGCATATGTTGTTCATGGCGCACCATCCTCAGCGTTGCCGCTATTCGATGAGTACCGTACCCTTGTTATACATATGTACACCTTACATCTGCAAACCAACCTTACCCTGTGCAGAGCCACACAGGTCTGTATATGGTCACAGACCTAACAGAAAGGTACCTACTATTACAGAGCTTGACAGTGTTGGACAGGTCAAGTCATTCTACTGGTGTAGTGTAGTTGCTTGACAGCCATCCAAATGTATGCACATTCCTGATCAATACCACCTGTACAGCATTGGCAGTCAATAGGCAAGCTGTACAGACATCACATTGCACATGATAACATAGTACTAATCAGCAAACTAACCATCAGCTGGCCAGGCTCCCCAGGATTCCAGAAAGGTCCCCCCCTGGCCAGGACTGGCCAGACAGAGCTCCAGAGTTCCCAGAATCCCAGCCCACCCCCTTTGTCTAGGCTGGGCAGGCTGGCCAGCACTGGCCAGGTGCCCCAGAATCCCAGACTGTGCCAGAAATCTATTAAGTAGCACTACACCTTTCCTAATTGTACACAAAACAGACCCTTCTGTGCAGATCTGATTCCCACACTCAACTTAGCCTGTAGTCAGCTAATAATTGAATTATATTATTATAAAATTACTTTAATTACAATGGTACAGGGACTGCATACTTATGCTGAAAAGGCACAGCCCCTCAGGGAACCTACCCCCCCTCCCCTCTGCCACCCCCCCTCTGGTGGATCATCAGAGGGAGGGAAAACAACAAGAAGAGGAAATGAGGGAACCTGCCCCCCTCCCTCTGCCACCCCCCCCTCTGGTGGATCATCAGAGGGAGGGATGACAACAACAACAAGAGGAGATGGTGGTGGTGATGGAAAGAGTTGTGGTGTCAGAGTGAGTGGGTTTATATACTTCTGTTTGCTTAGCTCAGCAACTTTTGAAGCCAGCTGTGGCACACCCCTGCAAATTTCAATTGGAGTTTGAATTTGCCACAGCACATTGGTGCAGACTCAGAAGTTGAAAAATCTACTATATGGAGTAATTGTACAGCCACAATGTCATAATGAAAGTTGTAGCCCATGGTCATAGGACCATGGGAATATGCTTACCTTAGCAATATCTTCTTTTTTGGGTGAGATATTTGCAAAGTTCTGCCAGAGACCCAGCACATCAAAAAGTAAAAGTGGCTGTACAGTTATGATGTCATAATGAAAGTTGTAGTATGTAATGTCATGATCATGTCAGTATGATTATATTGTCAATATGTCCATTTTTGGATGAGATATGGGTGAATTAATGATTACAAATTTCAAACTCTGATTGAAATTGCTACAGCACATCCCCCAAAATGGACATATTCATTATGAAAGGATACTACCATGCTTGTGACATCTCACACTATGATCTTTGTTATGACATCATAGCTGTACAGCCACTTTTTGTTTTGATGCAATGCATCTGAAAGTGAACTTTGCCAATATCTCACCCAAAAAAGGAGATATTGCTAAGGTTAGCATATTCCCACAGTCCCATGATCAAATGCCACAACTTCTGTTATGACACTGTGGCTGTACAACTGCTATATATGGCACATTTGTATGTAACATTTATTATAGTCTGGAAAAGTCTGGAACTCTGGAGTAGTCTGGACCAGAAGTTGGGGAACATCTGGCAACTCTGGGGTCATCTGGACAAATTATCTGGGAATGTCTGGGACTGCTGGTGTAGAAGTAGAACCTGTAGAATACTTAGCAGTCACTAAGTAGAAACTACAGTAATATGAAAATAGTAAGTGTGCGCTATTTGCTTATGTAATATGGTGGCTATGCAACAGCACACCATTGATCTAATAACTCCAACACTCCCCCTCAAGTGGTAGTGCAAGTAGACACTCAAAGAAATAAGAAACAGGTAGATGAAAAATACCTGCACAGTAGCAACTTCACAGAGGTAACATTAGATACAATTTTGTGGTGCAGTCAGGCTTGGCCTGTGGCCTGAGGTGCGGCACTTTGTGTGCATGAGCGTAGTTGCCCGATTTGGTAAGTCACGTGACACATGTGATTGACGCATCGTCCCTTCGTTGGTTGCAACACTTGGGCCATCCCCATTGTCTTTGGCGTGTCATCGGTGATTGCTTGGCTTCGTAAAGTTGTCGGTAGGCTTTCTGAACTCGATGGTAAGGTCTGGCCATATCCTGATGCCCTCTCGATGTTGTGGGGTTGGCTGTATCGCATTACTGCCTCCCTGGTGGGCATCTTCAACCTTTCGAGGCTTACTGACATTTCTAGATTCGATTTTGACTCATTCATGTCGATGCTTCGGTCTGGTGGCCTCGTAGGAACCCTCCCGAAGTCTTGTGGGTGACCCAGGTATGTCCCTCAGCTTAAGCTGCTGCTGCTGTTGCTGACCAGCCTCGTCTTCAGCTAGCAGTCTTGTTTCAGCTTGTTTCGAGTTGCAGCATATGCTGCTTGTTGTGCCATCCATCTGTCTCGACTTGTTTTCCATCACTTTGGTGCTTCCGTTCATCCTCGACATCTCCAAACATCTCATTGACCTCGTCTTGGCCTCCTAACCCTCTAATTTGACTTGATGCATTCATATTGATGTTGCACTGGTTTCAGATGCCTTCAGGACCCTCCTGCAGTGTCCTGGTATTGATGGTAAGTTTCAGTGACGTTCCGATGCCCTCTCGATGGTGCAAAATTGGCCACATCACATTATCTCGTCCTTGGTGGGCATTTTCGAGCTCTCGAGCTCTACTGACATTCCTAGCTTTGAATTTAATTCTTCCTTGGTGACATTTTGATCAGATGAGTGTGTGGGAATGCTCTTGGTGGGTAGTGGGTGGCCCTGACGACACAGGTATGTCACCACATTGGCACTGCTCTTGACATGCATGCTGACTCTCTGCAGCCAGCAGTGCTGCTTTGACTCGTGCTGAGTCAACACTCCCACTGCTCATTGTGCCATCTCTGCCAATGTTTCGTTTGCCATCACCACCAGCTGTCTCTCTCTCAACATCTTTGGTAGCAGACTCCTTGTCTGTGCTTCCTGGTCCTCCAAAGGTAACATTTTGATTTGGGGCACTCAGTGTCTCGAGCAGTGTGTTCTGTGGTCTGGATATGTTGGCATCTCCAATGCCAACTTGTCCCCATGGCATGGTATGGTCGGGTGACTCATTTATTGGCTTTTCGGGTGAGTCTTGGATTTCTCCCTTCATTTGACATGTTCTGATGTTCTGACTCGCATTACTAGCCATCTTCATGCTGTATGCGATACTGGGTGTGTCTGTTTTGTTGCTTGATGTGTTCATATGGTTCCCTGGACCATCCATTTCATCTGGGTGCCTTTGCGCACCTCCATGCATGCTGGCATCATCATTGCAGGTCTGCAGTACCACCACAACCATTTCTTCTTTGTTTGACATGCTTGGAGTGTCCATTGGCTGTCTTGGTCCATCTGCATGACCATTCAATTTATCCATATGCTTGTCCACAGCTGTGTTCATAGCATCATTGCTTGCATGACTAGTCTGCTCCCCTTCGAGTGGCATTCTTTCTGCATTAGTGGTGTTGCTGCTTGGACAATTAGCCTGCTCCCCCTCGAGCAGCATTCTTTCCCTCGTTTCAGCATTCTGTCTGCTCGCCATGCAGACTGTCAGGTGCTCTAGGTATCCTCCTGGGTTGTGAATGGTAAGTCACAGCTCTTCGTTATTGCTGCTCTGCTCATTTGTGACATCACTGCTGATGCAGCCATTCTGCTCCCCTTCAAGCAGTGCATTGCCAGCCTCTGGCATATTCCATGTTCGGATTTCATTAGGCTGACAGTCTTTGGGTTGTGAGTATGCTCCTGCGGGTCGAGTTTTGACACAGCTTGCCACTCCAGCATTTGTGGGTTCGGGTACTTGGTAGTAGACCTTCATGTCTCCACCTTCCTGGTTTGCATTCATAGTCTGAGTTGCAACTCCTATGCTCACGGCTATGTCTGTGGCCTCCGTGCCTAGACTTCCCTCTGCAGCAACCATGTCACTGACCTCTCAAGACTTGTCACTAACCTTCTCCAGCTTGATTTCGAGTGGCTTTCCTGCCCTTGAACTCTGCTGCTCCTGCAGCTTGTTCTGTGCTGTGTGCTGCTCACTTGGCACTTCGGGTTGGTGTCCTTTGACCTCGATGCTTCATGACAGAATCTGCTGGGCTGCACCAACTGCTGCCTCAGCCTTGTCCTCGCTTCTTGCCTCAGTATGTCCCCCTTCGAGCCTCTCCTTACTTGGCAGCTCCATCAACAACTTGTTAGGCTTTGTGTGTGACTCTTCCAGTTCATCTCACATCTTGTCGTCACCAGGTGCCTCAACATGCTTCTCATTAGGTATGGATATTGGGGTGGGGTCTCAAAACTTTGTCGCTAGGTAGTTGAACATTTCATGTGATGTCCTTCGCTTTTGAGCCTCGAGTATGAGTGGGACTGGAACTTTCTGAAAGAACAGCATTTTCAGTAAAGCATCTTTGCCCTCCCATTGTAAACTGTCATCATCAGGTTCCTGGCCTGAGAGAATACCCAGATAGCCCTTCATGGCTGCAAGTTTGAGTAAGCCTGCCCAGAAATCCTTCCAATTCCTTCCATTGAGTGTGAGTGTTGGCACAGTTGAGCTGTCCATTTCATATCCCAGATTCCACTGCTAGGTGGGGCTCATAACCTGTAGAAGTAGAATCTGTAGAATACTTAGCAGTCACTAAGTAGAAACTACAGTAATATGAAAATAGTAAGTGTGTGCTATTTGCTTATGTAATATGGTGGCTATGCAACAGCACACCATTGATCTAATAACTCCAACAGCTGGAAACTCTGGAACTCTGGGGTAATCTGGACCAACTATCTGGGAATGTCTGGGACTGCTGGAAAGCTGGGGTAGGAAAGTAACAAAACAAGCAACAGTGTAATGCAAGATAATAGACATGATGACCTAATCCAGAATCACCTCAAAATCATCCTTGGATGTAGTTGCCATCTTGCTGCCTAACAGTGCACTGTACCACCCCTTGATGAGAGCTGACATGACAGTACAATATAAGCTTATCTCCCAGTGGTTGCCCAACTCATTCTGAGTGCCCAAGTCATTGCAGCATGTTTACAATTGCCATCTATCTTGGCCTGCATGGCCATGAGCTGTATGAAAACTTTGGAGTAAGTACTGGATTTGAATTGATGATCCTGTCAAATTCCCATGATGGTGTACTTGTCTATAGTGGCTTGTAACTGTAAAGAATGATGAGAGGTTTACAAAGCAATGAACACAACATACCACCATTGCTGCAAGGCAGACATCAGACTTGGGAACTGTTGTGCAGAGGAAAGGGGATCAAATGGGCACAAGGCAGAACACTTGCCTTAGTTGCTTTGATATAGGTTGGTCTTGTAGTAATTGAGAGGGAGCAGTTCTGATGTGAGAGTGATGTTAAACTGGGAAGTTAATTTAGAGTCCTAGTGACTCTGTGCCCTGTATATATACATGCTGTGTGCACACACACCAGGTGTGTCGCACCATTCCTAAGGACTGCCTAATATATCCTGAGAGCACCTTCTATAAAGAGAGGTCTCTGGTTCAGTACTGAAATAAGGAAACAATAGAGAACCAGTAGACCAGGTTCATGGAAGACCATAGAACAGTGTGGAACCCACTATCAATAGGATGGTCATGTGATGTACAGCCAGTTAATCAAGCACTGGTTCAACACTCCCCCTCACTCTAAAATGGTAGGGTAACCATACCAAGTGATGAGCAATTTGTTTCAAACTTCTGCCAAGTAAGGGATTTGGTAAGACCATCAGCCCTTTGACAATCAGTGGGAATATATTCAATGGAGAAGAGTCCTTCCTCAACACATTCATGAATGAAGTGCCATTGAATATCAATATGCTTGGAGCGACCATTGGAGACTGGGTTCTCAGCAATAAAGCAAGCTCTCATATTATCACAATAAAGGATGGTTTTGTCCATGGAGAAGGACAGCTCTTTAAACAGCATATCGAGCCACTTGATGTGTCTGGCAGCATCACACATCACCATATACTCTGCCTCAGTTGAAGAGAGAGCAATGGTTTTCTGTTTCCGAGATCACCAAGAAATGAGGGAGTGGCCAAGATACATGGCATAACCAGTGGTAGAATGATGAGTGTCTTTATTTGAGGCCCAATCAGAATTGGCAAAACCTTGAATCCAAATGTCTTTTCCTGAATAATAGAGCCCAAGGCTCACTGTGGATGCCACGTAACGAACAATGTGAAGGGCTTTATTCAGATGTTCATCGGTAGGATTGGCCATATATTGGCTCATTCATATAACTGAATAAGCAATGTCTGGGTGAGTACCCAGGGCCATATAAAGGAGATCCTATAACTGATTGAAAATGAGATTGAAGTTGAGACATTGCTTGATAAGATGTTGGTGGTTTTTCTGGTTGATAACCAGAAGGAAGTGGAGTGTGAACAGACTTTGCTTCTTCCATACCAAACTGTTTAATGACCTTTTTGACATAGGGAATTTGATCAAGGAAGCCTTCCCGATTCTTTCGATTATGATGTATCTGGATACCAAGATACTCTTTGACTTCACCAAGATCTCGAGATTCCCATTTCTTCATAAACTCATCTTTCTTCTTCTTGACAAGATTCTTGTGAGAACCTAGAAACAAACCATTGTCTACATAGATGAGGAATATTACAGTTCCAGCTTTGGAGTGATAAAAGTAGATTCCAGCATCAACTTTAGAGTGGATAAATCCCATTCGTAGAAGAGATTGGTGCAATTCCTTATTCCATGCTAGGGCTGCTTGTTTTAAGCCATAGAGAGCACATAGCAACCGATAAACTCTGTGTTCTTGACCCTTGACCTTGAAACCCTCCAGTTGTTCCATATAAAGTTCCTCATCTAGCTTGCCATAAAGAAAGGCAGTTTTAACATCCAGTGCTTCCATATCCCAATTTTGCTGCATGGCATAAGCTAGTAGGATTCACACAGTCTCAAACCATGCAACTGGGGAAAAGGTCTCTTCAAAATTGATCCCATATTCTTGAGTAAAGCCTTTTGCTATGAGACGAGCCTTGTAATGACCATCAGATTTGATAGCATAAACCCATCTTGCTTTGATTGGTTTTCTTCCTGGAGGAGGATCAACTAAAGTCCAAACATTACGTTCTTCAATTGATTTGATTTCATCTTTCATAGCATCAAACCACTTGGTTCATTCACTTTCAGGAAGTTTAAGAACGTCCTTGAAGTGTTCCAGAGACTCTTTGATTTGTGCAGCAAGTAATACATGAAGAACATTTTCAGTAGGTTCTTTGGTAGAGCCCAGAAAATGTGAAGGTCCTGCTTCAGGCTGGTTCAAAGGCTGTAAAAGAGGAGATGGCAGTCTATGCTCTTCTCTAGAAACTCTTTGTCTTTCAGCTCCTTCATGAATAGCCTTGATTTGTTCTCAGATGACCTCTGAGATCTTATCTCTTTTCTCTCAAATGTCCTTTTCAATGTCAACCAGATTATGCCTTTCTCCATAAACATTTCCAGGTCTGACAGGAGGAATAACCCTCCATTTAGGTCTAGGAGGTTGGTCATTGAGAGGACCTGCTCATCTAAGATTGTGAGCATCTCTTGGTACATCCTGTGGTTGATAAGGATGATTTATCCAATCAGGATTGATTCGATCAGGATACTGGTTTGCCCTTGGTGGTTCATCTTCATGATGCTGGTCTCCACCATCTGGTAGTGGGTTTACAGGAAGTTGTGGACTTTGTTGTTGAGGTTGGGGGGCCTCACTGTCCAACTGATCAGGTTGGTTATCCATCCAGTTGTCTATTGGTAAGACATTACCAGGTTGGTCTGTTACAGGTGGGTCAGGTTCATCAGATTTGTTCTCAACACCATCTGAGCAGAAAGGAAAAGTTTCTTTGGCAAATTTTGCAGTGTGTGCAACCGCAATCCTTTGACCATGTAAAAACCTATAACCTTTAGTGTTCAGTTCATAACCCAAAAAGATCATTTCAAGTGTGTGAGGTTCAACTTTATCCTTTCGCTGATCTTTAGGGATCCAAACATAGGCATTGCATCCAAAAACTTGGAAGTAGGAAATGTTGGGTATTTTCTTCAGGAACAATTCACAAGGAGTTTTCCACTGAGAGTGTCTCAGAGGAGTGTGATTGTAAACATGAAGAGCAGTGTCAAAGGCAAAATTCCGAAACTTCTTTGGTATGCATGCATGATGGTGGATAGCACCAGCCTTTTCAAGTATGGTACAGTTGAACCATTCTGCATGACCATTTTGCTGAGGTTGATCAGCAATGGAAAGTTCGTGTATTGTACCCTTGGAGTTGAGGAGCAATTTAAACACAGTTCCCATAAACTCTCCCCCTCAATCCAAATGGAAGGTCTTGAGTTGGCAAGAGGACTGTTGTTCAACAACAGTAAGCCAGTCACAAAAGCAAGCAAGAGCATCAGATTTAACATGGAGGTAAAGACAAAAGCCAAAAGAGGAATAGTCATCCAAGAGGGTAAAAACATACTTGGAATGATAGTAGGACTCCACAGGTAACTTGAGGATCTGCATGAATGAGTTCAAGAGGAGCAACAGCTCGTTTCAAAGAAGAATGGAATGGGTCAGAAGCCATTTTGCCCTGAGAACAACCTCAACATGAGGCAGGGACAGTATCCATGACAAGGTCAGATGGAAATCCCTTAGTGTGATGCTTGCAATTGGAGATTATGGAAGAACCTGGATGACCAAGTCTATTATGCCAAAGAAGAAGAGAATCCTTAACCACATCCAAGAGGTCTACAGCCTTAAAGGCTCTGGAAGGTGGCAATGGAGACCCCAAAAACCAGTGCAGCTGGGAAGTACACAGGCAGTTGCCTGGAGTACAACATGACCAATCAGATCTTGGATCACCTTGGCATTATGTGTCACTTCACTCCTATACCCTTTTCTAAGGAGTGCATTTCAAGAGCATAGTCTCTTTGAAAACATTGGGCCATGAAGAGCATTGTCAAGTTTGAGCATAGATCCAGATGCCAGCTTTAGCATGATAGTGCCATGTCCTATAAGTTTAACTATATCCTTTCCAGTGGTACTCCCATAGGCAGGGGTTGAAAGCCATGAATAAGTAAAAAAGTCAGATCAATGTGGTGACACATGATGTGAACACCCTGAATCCAACATCCAAAGAACTTTACCTTGGTGGCTATGAGGATCTTCTGGACAGAGATGACTCATGTCAGATGGGAAATAAAGGTAACAAGAGTTGGCAGTGTCCAACTCCATAAAATTCATGATCTCGCAGATAGTCCTGAAGATCTAGGTCATCTGGCAACTTAATATACATAGGGTGGAAAACTGGCTCCTGTATGTCTGGTACTAAGGCATGGAATTCTCGAAGGCTAACAGTTCTCTGTTTCGCCATATTTGAATGCCCAGCATTCAAAGATCTTCCACTGCCTTTTCATACATATTCCTCTCCTGCAATGTCAACTGCAGCCATGGAGGAAAACTCCACTCCTCTTCTGGGTCAATCAAGATCTGCATTACTGGGGGTTCCTCTCCCAGTTGGTAACAGATCTGATTCAGCAGATTGATATCTGTTCCTCTCCAAACCCAAATTTTGCCTCTGGTCTCCCAGAAATGGCAGTACCCCAGGATGAGGTTCCTCTGGGTTGTTTGAGTGGAGACAAATGGAACAGGTACAGGGAGATTGAGATTGAGGTAGCTCAACAGTGGCAAGTGAGACATACTCAACTGGCTCTTCAGCAATCATAGGCAAAGGAGTGATTTCTTGGTTGAACTCCTCAACATGAGAGGAGTCATCTTGTAGATGATACTGGAGGGGAGTGTGATCTGTGACAGACATACTGGCATAGTAGGATTCCTGACTATAGCCTTGGTTGTTGTAGTTGACCATGTCATCATAAGTATCATTTTTGATACCATAGACTTGATCATGATCACCCTCATCAAAGTCAGCAGTGTGGAAGCATCCATGACCACAGCCTCCATGTCCACAAGAACATCCTTTGCCTTTCTGGTTTCCAGAAGGTTGATGCTGTTGTTGTTGCTGAGAGGCTCCCCCATGAGGAGGACCACCTCTTCCTTGACCATGACCACCATGATTCAATGGGCTATCCCAATGTTGCTCTGTCAGGTGACATCCTTGACATTTTTGGCAACAGGGTGGTTTAGAGAGATGATTAGCAAGAGGTTGACCAGACATATTATTCAAAGTGGATTGTTGAGGTTCCATCTTTGGTAAAGTCAAAACATGGCTTTGCTGTGAAGCCAGATCTTTAAGATGAGGAATAACCTTGGCAACCTTTAATTTAGATGTTTCCCATGACAATAGGATAGTAGAAGGGCCAGTTCCCCACTTGTCTGAAAAAGCGCCACAAATGATCATGCATTGGACTGGTTCATTGAGGGTAATACCCTGAGTGGTGAGAGTGCCAAGAAGCATGTTGATTTCAGCAGGTTTCATTCCAAGATCATTGGTAGGATTAATCCTAATCTGAGTGAGATGAATGAACTCCGAATAAGCAGTTGCCACAGACAGAGCTCCATACATGCTTTCAAGGGTAGTCCACATTTCATTTGCATGATCTTTGCCACCAAGCAAGACAGCAATTACAGGGTTGCAATAGAGAAGGATGGTTCCCATGCCTCTCTGATCTGTTATGGCCCATGCAGGTGTTTTGGCAGTGCCAGCAGGTTTGGGAATGGTGCCATTGATGACACCCCAGCTGTAAGGTGTGAGCCTTCTTGTCCACTTATTCACTTATCACTCAAATATACACATGACTGGTATTATATTGAGTGATGCAGTAAGGTAGAAAAGAAGTTCCATCTACTTGGCAAGTGCCCTCCTTCATACAGGTGCTCATCACCATTATGTAATACCTGTACAGTACCAGAGTTCAACCATGTTAATGAACTCCACATTAGCCCCTGTCCTTACAAGGGCTATGCACAAAGCAACTATTAAGCTAATAGTAACAGGTAAGGAGGGCTCACTCCTCCTTACACCCTCCCCCTGAAGAACCCACTTATGGGTTCTTCCAAACCAGATGACAGCAAAACACCAGACACATATATATACTTTAACCACACTCGTGTATATACAACACACCAGTGTGAGTGAATAGAAGACAATGGCATAAGTGACATGGATTCACATGGGTGCAGGTCCACCCCTGTCAACCTCCATGGGTAAGCCCTGTGTAGTGGAGGCTGTAGGCACGTCAAGGTCCCAGCCCTCATCCTCCATGGCCAGTATGACCCCTCCAACCACCTCTACACCCTGCAGTGTGTGTGCACTGGCAGGGACAGGCTCAACATCTTGGAAATCCCAAAGCCCTAATTCCTGGGCACACTCCAAGTAATACTTGAGGGAGTGCTTCTCAGCCAGACAATCATCAGCAGTACCCTGTAGATAATCATGCCACATCATGCTGTCATGAACATGCTGTCCCTTCTTGCCAAGGGCATCACTTTTGTCAACCAGGAAGTTGACACTCCAAGAATAGAGGTTGTTGGCCTCCTGGAAGCTCAGCCCATTTCTGGTGAGGTATTGGGCTATTACAATGGGAGAGGGCATGACATCCTTAGGTGCATACCAGGCACACTTGGCATCAGGGATGATAGTTAGTCCCTTGCTCTCTACTATGGACCTGTATTGGCTGGCAACAGTGAATAGATGAGCAAGGTTGCAGTGTAGGGAGGGAAGTCTCCCTACTAGGTATTTTCTTTTATTTCACTGTTTTTACTTACAGGTCTGTTCTGTACTTATTTCCTTATCTTTTTACTTAGTGTTTGGACGCATTGTGGCTTATGTAAGCTCACAACTACTTACAGCACACTGTACATACTTAGAACAATAACAGCCACATCATTAGAGACAAGCAGACAGAAATAAAGATGTAGAAGCCTCAGGAGAATATTTCTCCATCCTCAGCTGCTCCTTAGATGTTATCTCAGCCATTATTTGGATTTCAGGGCGCATTTTTATTGTTTTCACCACACTCCTTGACTCTATACCAGGCATCTCTAGTCTCCTGGGTCAAACTAGGACCCACCTTTCCAACAGGAGACAGCTATAGCCTCCTCCCACTCTCCCTTCACATCTATCCTTACAGCAGCACCAACCATGGCAGTTGGAATCATAATGAAAATGGGGGGCAAAGTACCCTTCTAATACAAAACCTCTGGTTCATCAAACCAGAGCCAGCTCCTTGTCTTCTGCAAGTTCCTCAATCAGCCCAGCTACCCCTGGGAAGCCCAACATCTCCTCTACATCCAAGCATCTCTGGATGTAGTCCCACCACCATTGCATTGGTTCTCCCCAGGTTGGAGCCTTTCTGGGGCATTGGTCCTGGTGGGATCTCTTCTTTGGTGCTTGGTGGTTGATGATTGGTGGGGTCACATTCGGGGTTGTGGTGGTGACCTTGGGGGTTACTATGATGGGAGGAGGAGCCACTACCAGTTGGGGTCTCTCCAACTGGGGAGCAGGGGTTGGCTCATGAGGGATAATGTCCACCTCATGAGCCTCTATGGGTTCAGCCTGGTGTTCTACATGGACCAGGAGCGGTGTGGGACACTACTTCTGGGGAAGAGTGTATGGGAAAAATAGAGGGGGCTGAAGGAAGAAATTCCTAGGTCCATCCCAAGGGGTGCTGAGTAGGGAAAGGGATGTGTGAAAAGTGAAAGAGAATTGGTGGGGGGAAAATTCAATAGGAATAGGTTGTTAGTGCTAGAACAGGCCATGGGCTTGTAGATGCAGGGCTCTGTATGTGATTTTTCCGATACTGAAGAAGCTGGTAGACTCGATGATGATGCTGGAGACACAGGGAAAACTCGAAAGACTCGACACTAGGGACTCGAAGACTCTTCAATCACTCAGAAAATGGCTCTAAAAGGTGGATATCTTATTCCGACACTCAGCTGGATCATTTATGGTGTACAGGAAGCGACTACAGGCATGGAAAACTTTAGAAGGAGTGACAAATGAAAAAAAAGATGACACCTGTCAAATGTACAGTATGTACAACCCTGCATGTGCAAGTAAGTAGGGACTGTGTAGATGAATCATAGAAGGACAAGAAGGGAAACCATAGTAGTACCAAAATCAACAAACTGGAATAAATGAACGATGGAAAAACCTCTCTCATGCATGCAGCTTGGGACCTTGGAAGGGGAGTGGATCACAGAGGAAGCAGCGATGGTGGCTGTGCAGTGGCTACAGTGGCAGCGACATGACAGGTGATGGGTGCTCAGAACCTGTATGGGGTTGGAGTGTGGTGCATTGTGATTGGCCAAACTGGACCAAGACCCAGACCCCAGGCTCAAGTCTGTATGATTGGCTTTGGAATTTTGGGGAGAAGATGGTGAGGCAATCAGGGAGTCAGCATGATGTGGAGCAGGTGTCAGAATTCTTGTATGGGATTCTTTGAACACGAGGATGGGCAGGAAGGCATGAGGTGAGACCAGAGAAACTCCTAGCTTGAGCAGGAATGGCTGTGAGTAGAGACATCGTACATGGAATGTTACTTGTATGCTCAGAGAATTCCTATTCTCTACACCTCCTGGGGTCTTCGAATGCTGACCATCCTCAGTCAGGAGACATGTGTACATGAAGCTGCTGCAGCAATAAGGGGAATTGATGCACAAGGCAAACATGTGCATAGAAGCAGATGACATGTGTTAGAAACTCCAGAAGGTGATGACACACACCATGGAAAACTCCATAGAGTCAAAGCCTGCGCAATCGGTACCTTCCCTCTCCCATCTGCCTCCCTTCGCACCATCTTCCTTGTTCGAAATGTGACATCATGTCTCAGTCAACCCCACCACCCATTTTTGCCCCTGACCACGAGGCGACTGGGGTACCTCTCCAGTGGCACCGCAAGATGATGACCCTGGAAGGGTTATTGAATGCCATGCCCCCACTACACATGCCTGTGTGGGTCTCACATGGATGGTTGATGCACTATGACCAAGTGCATGTAAGTACCTGGCAAGCTTCTGTGCTACCCCCCCCTCTGGAGAAACTCCATAGTATGAGGCCAAGTGTGTGTGACTCTATGCCCTACAGAAGGGTACCAACATCCTGGAATTTCCAGATGCCATCAAGAATGTGATGGAGGCTGCTGAGTCTGGTATCCATAACCACCATCTCCAAAACTACACCTACAACCCTAGGTGGATGGCACCTGTGAGAGTGACGGTCACTAGCAACAAAGGGTCATCAAGTGTCGCTCAGGACCATGGTGGCAGGCCAAAATGGGCCCAGAAACAGACAGAGAGAGCAGTGGCGAGCGGTAGTAAGGGGAAGCAGAAGGTGTGTTTTTCTCCAGAACCTTTGTGTGCCGAGACCTTACCCTGCCTGGCTGTAGGTGACTCAGGATGACAGGGACGATGATCTGGGCAACGGCTACAAGGATGATCACCCTGGTGCCAGTGACAACAGTAATGGCAAGGTACTGGAAAATCTCGAGGGTCCCTGCAAGGAGTGTAGCGAGGAAGGCAAGGGAGCATCTTGTGAGGGGGAAGTCCATCAAGTGTGTCTGAGGTGCAGGCACTTAAAACGTAAGTGCTCTTGAGCAGCAGAAAAGGTGGGCAGGAAGGTAAGCGAACACAACTCACCCAAGTGGACCTCGGAATAATGACTGAATGTAGCATAAGAACCTGACAGTCCCTCAGATGTCATCGCTGTCTTTGAACAAGTGGAGTAAACCAACACCTCCTGTGCCTGGCCCATCTGTGAGCCTCCCTCCTGTCAAGGTTACCCTCTGACTCCCTCATCAAGCAATCGACTGTGCATTGTGACATGACCCCACCCCAGAACTTTCAACCTTGCTGGAGTTAAACAACAGGAAAGGAAAGGAAAAGTAAAGAGAAGACAAGAAAAGTGATGTAACAGAAAAGAGAGAAGGAAGTATGAGTGGTGGTTACTCATCTAGCTCATCCTCTGGCACGCCAGCTAGGTCTGGGTCCAGGAAGGACTCATCTTCGAGGCGATCGAGATTGGTGTGAGGTCCATCGATGAGATGTGTAACCTTGACTCAGGAACAGTTATGGGGGTGGTACAGGAAAAGATGAAACATGGCATAGTGGAACTTTGATATTGTGCCATCCAGCTCAGAGAGGAGGTAGGACCCTCCTTTAGAATGACAAACGTCGACCATAGGTCCTAGGTAACGTGGTTTAGTTTTCTGGTTGAGCTCTTTTTTGATTCTAGAATTCCAGACGAGTACCAGTGAGCCCAGCTCGAAGTTGAAGTTGTGGATAGTACACTTAAAACGGGTGACAAAGTCTCTGACTGACATGTACCAGGATTTTAGGATGAGTTTGTGGATACATGTGAGGTTGTCCGGGTGTTTTTGCAACTGATGGGTGCAGTTAGCAATGAGCTCTGTGGTCGAATACAACTCTGCCTCAAATGGTGCTAAGAACGTTGCCTCTGATATGTCAAAGGGGAGTCTAGGATGAATGCTGTGAGCCATGTAATAGGGAGAAAATCCCATAGCCTTGTGCACAGTAACTTGCTCTGCCCAAAACACCGAGGGGGCAGCCTCTGACCATCTCAACACTTCTCCCTCACAACTTTTTTCCAGCACCTCCCTGGCATCAAGGTGCCAGTGCTTGGCTATCCTGTTTGCCTGTGGGTTATAAGGTGAGATGCAGATGTGGTTAATGCTGTAGGTTTCTGCCAACAAGGAGAGGGCCAGGATGTAGGGACCTCCATTGTTGGTGACGATTTTGGTAACAGCACCCCATCGGCACAGAATTTGCTCAAAGATAAACTTCCCTATGGATTTCCCAGTTTCAGCTCGAAGCATCACCCACTTGGGGTAACCTGTTAGAGAACAACGAGCTTGGGTGACATAGCGATAACCATTTGACTTCAGCATTACAAACATATCAACATATGCCTTATGAAACAGGGGCTCGGGGATGGCAATGACTGGAGGGATATGGACTCAGTCTAGGCGATGAACCTGGCACTCGTGGCATGTTCGGATGAACCAATGGACATCTTGTTCGAGCATAGGCCACCAGAAATGGGTCAGCAGACACATACAGGTGGAGAATATACCCTTGTGACCGAGCTCATCATGGGCCTGCTGGATAACCTCTAGACACTTGTGGGGTTGGATAACAAGTTGATGGTGGCCTTGTGGCTCCTTCCTCCACAGTTCTCCCCCCTTTATGAAATACCTTAGGGCCATGTGCACCAGGCTCTCTAGTTCTGCCTCTGTCATCCTTTCTGGGGTCTTCTTTGTCTCCAGGAGCTCCTTCACCTCTTCCAACCTCTTTTCCCTCTGCCTCACTCGGTCAGATCGTGGAATTTCTGTTTCTGGAATAGCATTTGCCTTGTCTGTCATGAGGAAGACACTGATATCTCGAGGCACAGTTCAAGGTGAGCTTAAAACTGATGGTGGAATTTCTGAAAAGGCTCATAGCAGTTGAGCAGGTACCTCCCTGTGGTTCTCGAGCTCAATGGCAAAAGCCCCACACTCATCTACCCAATCCTCATAGCCCTCTTCATCTACCCCTGGGCCTTTGGTCTTTTGACAGTCCATCTGGGGCTGCATGCTTGGGTGCTGGAACATGCACCAGTTTGAAATTGAATAGTAATATTCTGGCAATCCAGTGATTGATAGTAGTGTTGGGCTGTAAATCAGGGTTGTTAATCATCCCTTTAATATACTGTGCATTGACCTCAATGACTAAGTTCTGAACCCTGAATATGTAAAGCCTGACATTGTGTAGGGCTCGAAAGAGGCCGAAAAGCTCGAGCTTAGCCTGGCTATATCATTTTTCCTGGTTGTTGAGACTTATTGAACTGAAACAGGCTGGGTAACATTTTCCATCTTCCCCTTCTTGCATGAGAATATACCCAAGGGCGATGTTGGAAGTGTTGACAGCAAGAATAATGGATCTGCCAGAGGTATAGTCAATCGAATGAAGTGCAGGGGATGAGACAATAGCTCAGCAGAGGTAGTCCATAGCCTCTCAATGCTTGTCATGGAATTTGAAGGGAACGTCCTTCTTTGTGAGCTCAACGAGGGGACAGGCATGCTTGGTGAAGTTTTTAATGAATATATGGCAGTATGAGCATAGTCCTAAGAAGCCACAAACTTCAGTAATGTTAGCACAGTAAGGCCAGTCCTGGATTTTCTGGACCTTCATTTCATTGGGGACTCTACCCTCATACGACACTTTATGCCCTACAACTATGATCGACAGTGCTGCAATAACACACTTCTTGGCAGAGACAGTTGCCCTGGTGTTTCGAAGGTGGTGGAGGACTTGGTTGATGTTCTGTAGGTGCACCCAGATGAAATGCCATATACTGGGATTTTCAGGGATCGTTTGAAAGGTGCCATCAGGATTCTCATAGTGGGTTTTGGGGCCCTTGATAGGGCAGTTGTCTATGAACAAAATGGTTGCTTCTGGGATTTCGTCCTTCAGGATCCAGCACACATCTCCATGGAATACTTGGACTGCATTTGTATACCCCATCAGTAGTTTGGTAAGCCAAAGCGTGCCTATGGGAGTCTGGAATGTGGTCAGGTCTCTGTAGTCGTCATGTATAGTACGGTGGTCATAGCCAACCATCAGATCTAAAATCCCATAGACAGAGTGACAGGCAAACGCCTCAGCAATAGAGTCAATGAAGGGGGGAATGGCAGAGTCCTGAATGGACACAGCATTTAGTGGTTGTAGGTCATGGATGAGTCACAAGGACTTCCTGTCTTTCTTGATGATGCAGAACCATTTGGAGCAATAAGATGAGGTGGAGGGTTCATAAACACCGGTGGCGATCTTCTCTTTGATGTTGATAATGATGTCGTGAAAGATAGCAGGGGGTATAGGGATATTCCACTTGACCCATGGTTTGTGTGTCAGGGTAGGAATCTTCAGGGGCGGGAATATGTCTTCATGAAATGTACCCCTCTCTGAGGTGTCCCAGGCAAAGGCCATTTCATGGGTACAAATGAGCCAGCAGACCAAAGCCAACTCTTCTGGCCACAGGAACCTCGCTGGGTCTAAATCCAGCTCGTCTGAGCATTCTTGGGTGAAACAGGTACCTGGAACAAAGGGTGGGGGAGAGAACGGAAGTACAGGAAGGGACACTAGAGGGTTCTCGACCTCCTGATGCTCTACCCAGAATTCCACAGGCATAGATGTTGGGACCAGCCTGACCTTCTTCGCTATAGGCTTGTATTTTAAAATGTGACAAACAGGGTTGAACTGGTATGTAGATCATAGGGCAGAAACTGTCAGTGGAGAAATCATTGTACTCGTTGAATATAAGAACTGGTCACCGTGTGGAATGAAACTGGAGTCAAAAGGCTCCACAGATGGAATGCTTTCACTCTTGACATTGTATAGTAACATAGAAGCAGGAAGATCTTGCAAGTCTGTAGGAATGGGTAAAGTATAATGGGGAAATTCTGACAGGGAATCTGATACATAAAGGGAACATATGGAGAAAACCTCATTGTGGTCTCCTCACAACTTTGGTGAATCCTTGACCAATACTAAAAACCCTGTTCTGTCCTATCCATCTGGTGGCATAGTTCTCTTCTTGTGTAGAACTCTTCTTCGTCTTCTGAATTAATGAAGCGAGGTAAGGGGTGTAGTCAGTTATGAGGATGGGTAGGAATCAGTATATGTTGCCCTGAATTTGGGTCATGTATCTCAAGAGACTGTTCGCTGTCAGGGAAGTTGCACAGGACACTGCTGAGAAGGCAAAAGAAGGGATGACCCAAGAGAAGATCAAAAGGCATGCAGTCAATGACCTGAATCTGGAGATGCACATTGATGGATCCTATTTGCAGGGATGCATTTTCGATGACTCTGAGCATGCTTTCCTTTGACTGGTTAGTGGCCTCGAGCATCATACACATATCCAAATGAAGGGGGGCCCCCAATGCCTCCCACAATTCATGTCACAAGGTGACCACCTGACACCTGCTATCAAGGATGCACTCAACATGGAGTTTGTCCATCAGTACTCCATCTACTGCTCTCAAGGGAGCTGTCACCAGCCCTATGCACTTCCCTTTGGTGTCCTTTACCAGATATTGCTCATAGGTGGCCCATGTCGAAGACACAGAGGTTTCCGAGGCAGCCTCTAAGCTTCCTATAGATTTTCTTCATCATCACTAGCTCCTTGACTTGTTTGTGAATTTCTGGGCTGACCAATAAGAGATCTTCAGCAGTGATTTCAATTTTGGCACCTAGGACCTGCTGAACAAGATGCTTGGTGGCAGCTACCTTGTCAAACCCACTCTGGTAACAGAATTGTGGCATAGACTGGGCTTGTGCCCTTGACTTTCCCAAACCTGTGGTGTCATCCTTTGGTGACGTTTTCCCAACCTGAGCTTCTTCTACAGTGGCTGAAGAACTCGACCCAGGGCTTACTGAAGGCCTGGCAGGGGCTGGTGTATTCATGGGGGTGGGATTGTTGCATGGGAGACGACCTGGAATTTCCATACCATCGAAATGTACAGTCTTCTTCTTAATCACATTCTTTAATTCCTCGACCTGGGCATAAGCCCTTGCTAAAGCTCTCTTATCCTCATTGTCAGCCATCTCCTCTAGATCCTCGTTGACCAAGTACAACGATGGATGAATGTTGACCTGGAACTCTGACATTCCCTCTGTTCCAAAGAACATGGTACTGACTAAATGTGGTGGGGTGTCTCTACCATGTGATGATGAAGTGCTGCTGGTAGTAGGCTGGACCAAGACTAGGTTAGCTGAGGCCATGATCAACTCTTGCATTGCGAGGAAGTTGTTGATTTTCTCCTTAAAGTTTCGACTGGCAGCAGTCCTGGGAATGTCAGAGCTGTCCTTCATAAAAACCCTACCACCAATCAGAGTGCATTTTCCTTGCCATATATATTCCTGGCAGAGGGTACACTCTGCTGTACAGTGGCTGTCAGTACTTCCACAAAAGAAGCACCTGGGGTCAAATGAGTGATGGAATTGGCCCTCCTGTGGCTGCCTCAACGACGATGAAGGCTCTGCAGTCTGGATATACTCGCATCTTAGGATAGTTGGTGGTGCGGAATTCTGGGGTGGGGGCTCTGGGAAGAGTGCTGAAGAGTCTGGCTGTACAAAATTCCATCTAGAGCTGCTAAGAAGGCACATGGCCTGTTTGTAGACCTTGTTGAAGGGCCAGGGATTGTCAACATCATGATCTAGGTCCCTAAGCTGCAGGCGAGTAATGAGGCCATTGTGGAATCTTGGGGGGAAGCCCTTGAGGAATTTTTCATTGACAAAGTCATCAACAAGCTTCTTCTTTTTGTTGATAAGAGCCACAATGCAGTGGAATTCCTGGACATATTTGCCAAGATCCTCAAGGGTTGACATCGACTTTTGGACCTGGTGGTGAAGAAGCATTTCAAGGTCAGCTTTAGTGTACTGCTGGCCTTTAACATCAGCACCTGGATAGAAACTGGTTACTTCTTTGGTGAAGGCCTCCCAGTTGTTGCCTGTGGCAGAATTGAGAGATGCCCACAGCTCTGATTTGTTATGATCAGTGTAGTGGATGGCCCATTTAATTTTTGCTTTTTCTGAGGTAATGCCTGTGTCTGTGCAGGCCTGATCAACATCTTCGAAATAGGTGCAGATGTCTTCTGTTTTTCTGGAAAATTTAGGAGCTTTGTTAGAGCCCCTAAGTGGCATTTCGCAATGGTTGGTGGCGTTGTAGGGAGAATATCCTCCCTACTAGGATATTTCAATTATTTCACTGTTTTTACTTACTGATTTGATTTGATTTGTTTTTTTTCCTGTCTTTTACTTTGTGTTTGGACATGTTGTGGCCTACATAAGCCTGTGCAAGTACTTTGAGTACACTGTACATACCTAGAACAACAATAGATGAACCACCATAGACAAAAAAGCCAGAATTATAGATGCAGAGACTGGGACTTTTGTTTCTCTGTCCCTGATGTGCTATAAATGTTTTCCTGAGTCTCTCTAGGGGTTTTGGGCGTGTTTTTGGTCTTTTCAGCATACTCTTTGACTCCCCACCAGGCAACTCTAGCCTCCTGGGTCAAACTGAGACCTGTCAGATGATTACTTCCTCAGTATCAACAAGCTACTAATATATTAGTATGTACCTGTCAGATGATTACTCTACAGGTGGTCAGTAAGTGTAAGGCTAAGTAAAATGTGTGACTTACTCCTCAGTATCAACAAGCTACTGAGGAGACTAGGAGAAAATTTACTTTACTGTAGTCCGCTTTTCTGCTTATGTAAGCAACCAATCTTCGCACCAAGGTAAGTACTACTAAGGGCAGTTTAATATTCCAACACTCCCCCATAAACTGCAGGAATTAAAATGATAGAAATATGAAAATAAAACATACTCTGGTCGATTCAGTAAGCGGGTGACGCGTGACTCGAGAACTCGTAGTGTTGTTGTGCATTGTTGTGGTGGCGTGATTACCCGATTCGGTCATGCGCGGCCTTTCGTTGTCTCGTGCTCGTGCGTGCAGCAACACTGACGGTGCTGCTACCTCTCCAGTCCGTTTCACTGAGCGGCGACTCCCCCAGAATGCTCATGGGGTCTCTAAGGTAGTATCCGGCGCGTTTCTGACTCGTTTTACAGCTTCCAAATCTTCGTTTGGCCTCGAAATGGCCCTGGTGGGTCTCCTGGCTATCTCCACCTCGTCTGACAACGTTTCTAGGGTCCGTTTCTTCTCGTTTTTGATGACGGATGCTCGGGATGGCCTCGCGGGGGTGCTCTGAGGGTCGGATGGGTCGTTTAGGTGCGTTTTGCCTCGCGTTTTCACCTCTAACTTCGTCCTGACTCATTTCTCCTTCAGATAGCCATAGTTCTTTGTCGTCACTCGTTTCTATAGTCCCAAATGAGAGCTTTCGTCGTCCTGTTGGTAGGATACCTTCTGCTATATAGACATTTGTCTCTGGCACTCGAAACTTTGCCTCGGGAGTAAGGCGCTTGCTGTGCATGCCTCGTTTGTGGTCGTTTTTGAGGATTTCGTCAACGCTCGGCTCGATTTTGTGGGCGTCTGCCCTCCTTTCATGGGCGTCTGCCCTGCGTCTTGTGTCGCTCTTGCTTGGGCTTCCCTGCCCTATCGCTACTGGGCTCTGGTGCCCACAGTTCTGGCACGTCACGGGTTCGGAGCTGCCTTCGGTCGTTCTGCTTGTGATCTCTTCTTCATCTACCTCCGTCAGCCAGTCTGATAGCTCGTCATCTTCACTAGTGTCTCCTGCGTGTGCGAACCACACCCCATCAGGTTCGGCATCACTCGTCTCGCTGCACGAGTCATTCGCGACTGCAGCCTTCTCGTTCGCCTTCTCGTTGCCTTTTCCTTTCGAATTATTTGCCTCGTCCTTCTCCTTGTTCGCCTGGCACTCTCGTGCCATGTGGCCGTACTTGCCACAGGTAAAACAATTGCCATTTATCCTTCGTGGTTTCGAATCTCCAGATGCTGTGTATGCGGCGTCCTCGCCATTTTCATTCGTAGACTTTCGCATGCCCAAGTTTCGGCTGTCGTACGCATCCAGTACGGTCTCCATCAACACGTCCGAAGTGATCGCTGTTCCAGTGACCTTCGAGAGGGCCATGACCGCGCCGATTTGTGCCTGGTACGAGTTCGGGAGAGAACTTATGATGATCGCAGTAAAGCTTTCGTCCGTCGGCGCTTGGTCCATCGAAGCTAACTGTTCTCGCATGTCACGTAGAGTATCGAAGTGCTTGTGCACATCCTCGCGCTCTCGACAACGTAAGTTCTGCATCTTTCGGAGTATCTCCACTGCTACGACTCGGGATCTTTGTTCGAAAAGCTTTGCGAGATGCCTAAAAATTTCTCGTGCTGTTTTAAGTCGTTTGATCTGCGTGAACAGTGTGTCTGGTAGTGTCCCGGCAATCTGCTGTTTGACGACGGCCTCGCCCATTCGCCATCTCCTCATTTCAGCTTTCCAGACCTCAACCTCTTTCTTTTCTGCTGACGTCGTGGGGACCCAGCTTTCCCCTCGGTCATCGAGTGATTTCGGATCTTCGGGCTCCGTCTCCGAGCCATCTAAGTGTCCTCCAAGGCCTCGTGCCTCTACTGACCAAATAAGTCTGTCTTTATATGTGACCCAGTTCGTGCCGTCTGCCGCGAGCTTCGGCACCCTTAAAAATTCATCTCCGAGTTTCGTTTCGAACGACATCCTTTTAGCTCTTCTTTTGGTAGTCTCTCTTTAGTTCTTCTCTCGTGCGCAGTTAGAGCTGGCCGGGGCTCATAACCTGTCAGATGATTACTTCCTCAGTATCAACAAGCTACTAATATATTAGTATGTACCTGTCAGATGATTACTCTACAGGTGGTCAGTAAGTGTAAGGCTAAGTAAAATGTGTGACTTACTCCTCAGTATCAACAAGCTACTGAGGAGACTAGGAGAAAATTTACTTTACTGTAGTCCGCTTTTCTGCTTATGTAAGCAACCAATCTTCGCACCAAGGTAAGTACTACTAAGGGCAGTTTAATATTCCAACAAGACCCCTTCCAACAGCAGACTTCTATAGCCTCCTCCCACACTCCTTTATCACTCATCTTTACAGCGTTAGATATGGTGACTGGTACTGATGACGAGGGTGGAGGCTGGTTCTGAGTTACAGGCAGGTTTCTGAATGGCTGTGATGCTGGGGCTTGAACAGGCAGCAGAATATTGCTCTGGGGGGTGACAAATGATGATGACAGGAAAAGAAGTTGTTCAGCAGCAAGAGTTGAATCCATTGAGGAGGAAGAAGATGATAAATCAGTGAGCAGCGATAAGTTTTGGCAATCTGGCGGTGGTGCAAAGGCTTCATCAAGCTTGAAAGCTCCGGGAATATCCACTGAGGGTGGAGATGAAGGTTCTGAAAGGTGGGGGTGATCTGTGGGGAAAAACTCTGGGTCTAGGGAACTGAGCTCTGAAATGTCATGGGGATTAACCATGGGTACAAAAAGGTCTGATGAAGATATAGAGAGGCAGCAGAAGGGCTCTAAGAGCTCTTTGAGTTCTGTTCTTTGACAAGTGGGCCATAGAGATCTCCTTTCCAGATCTGCAGACCCCTCATGGTGGGCTCCAAAACTTGTGGGACACTACTTCTGGGGAAGAGTGTATGGGAAAAATAGAGGGGGCTGAAGGAACAAATTCCTAGGTCCATCCCAAGGGGTGCTGAGTAGGGAAAGGGATGCATGAAAAGTGACAGATAATTGGTGGGGGGAAAATTCCGTAGGAATAGGTTGTTAGCGCTAGAACAGGCCATGGGCTTGTAGACATGGGGCTCTGTATGTGATTTTTCCGATACTGAAGAAGCCAGTAGACTCGATGATGACACTGGAGACACAGGGAAAACTCGAAAGACTCGATGCTAGGGACTCAAAGACTCTTCAATCACTCAGAAAATGGCTCTAAAAGGTGGATATCTTATTCTGACACTCAGCTGGAACATTTATGGTGTACAGGAAGCAACTACAGGTATGGAAAACTTTTAGAAGGAGCAACAAATGAAAAAAAAGATGACACCTGTCAAATGTACAGTATGTACAACCCTGCATGTGCAAGTAAGTAGGGACCGTGTAGACGAATCATAGAAGGACAAGAAGGGAAACTGTAGCAGTACCAAAATTGACAAACTGGAATAAATGAACAACAGAAAAACCTCTCTCATGCATGCAGCTTGGGACCTCAGAGGGGGAGTGGATCATGGAGGAAGCAGCGATGGTGGCTGTGCAGTGGCTACAGTGGCAGCAACATGACAGGTGATGGGCACTCGGAACCTGTATGGGGTTGGAGCATGGCACATTGTGATTGGCCAAACTGGACCAAGACCCAGACCCCAGGCTCAAGTCTGTATGACTGGCTTTGGAATTTCAGGGAGAAGACAGTGAGGTGATCAGGGAGTCAGCATGATGTGGAGCAGGTGATGGAATTCTTGTATGGGATTCTTTGAACACGAGGATGGGCAGGAAGGCATGAGGCGAGACCAAAGAAACTCCTAGCTCAAGCAGGAACAGCTGTGAGTAGAGATGTCATACATGGAATGTTACTTGTATGCTCAGAGAATTGCTATTCTCTACAGCGGGTTGGGAGCAAGTCCTGTGACAGAGGACTTGTAACTTTTGCACTTGGATTTGCCCTTGGCTGCCATCCAAGCAGGAGGGTGCCATTGCAAGAGAGCATAGGTGGCTACTGCATTTTTGGCTGGTTTCTGTCCTGTGCGGTGGTCAATGTTGGCCAGGTACCTGTTGATCCAGGTGATGAGGTGTTGAGCCATCCTAGCATTTGGTGCATTGCTCTTGTCACCTTCTCTAGTAGCATGAGCATAGACACTATCTATCTCATGGGGGTCATTGAGCAGATGCACTGTTCCTGGGGGGACTGCTCCAACCAAGGCTGGAGCATAGCCTGTGGATATTGCCCTCTCCATGTCATGACAATGGGGGGCTTCAAACTGATAAAGGTTCTGCTGAACCAGTACATGCAGGAATCTCCTGCCATTCAGCAGGACAAAGGCTTGGTGAGGATGTTCCCTCTGATTGACTGGGAACATGGTAGTGGCCTCCTTGAGGCAATCAGTCAGGAGGGGGTGTTTGGGACAAGGTCATGTTTCCATGGTCTCATCAAGAGCATTGTGTAGTGTCTTGTGGCATTCCTCATGAGATGCTGAAGGGTCTGGGACAGATACAGGGGTGGGGGCGCAAGGAGGGGAGCAAAGTTGTTGACATGTAGTGGGGGGCACCCCACTCACCCCACTCCCTCCCCCTGAAAGACAAGCTGCCAGGCTCAAGGAGGAAGGTCCAGCACCTGCCAGCTGGGGGGGACAGTTATGGCAGGGACAGGATGCCAGGGAGGCCACACATGCACATTCTAAGTCATGGTCTTCCTCGATGTGCTCACACTCATTCTGATAGTGGTGAGCATGGGATTGCCAGTAGTCCCTGTCAGCCCAAAGTCAGTCAACCTCTTGCTGCAACGTTGACATGACATCCAGTTCAAGGAGGCAGGACAGTACATGCACACAGTCAGAGTGTGTGTGGACGAGGTCAGGGGACCCTAGGACCAAGTCTTGCACCATATGCAGTCCATATGTGGAACACACACTGCAGCCATCTTGCCAACCACAATCATTGAGGATGACCACACCAAACTTGCTGGCATGCCAGTGGCAATGTGGCAGGGAGGCCAAATGCTCATGAAAATGCTTGATGTCATGTGAGCAGGATCAAGGGGGGCAAGGAGACTGGGACCTGGTCTGTGGGCACTCTGGTGACCAACAGTGAGGGGAGGAGTCATCCCTCATGCATCATTTGAAGGCATGACAATGTGTCCTGTCCTCAGGGGACATGCACATGTCAGAGAAGGCAGCAGCACCCTCATAGGAGGATGCTGCTGGGGTCTGGGGGGTGGAGTAGTGATGGGACATGGTGTATGAGGTGGGTATGGATAATGAACAAATGTGGTAAGAAGCAAGAACAGAAAAAGACAGAAGATTGTGTAAAATGAAACAATTGCATAATCATGGTGAACTTTATAACTAGGATGATAATGTTTACTTGTGGGATAATCAACTGAAAGCCTAGGCCAGCAGCAAATCTAAATGTAGGTCTGTGGGAGAGAGTCCATGGGAGAGAACAGGAAGTCATGTGTGGGGAACAATTGTGAAGCACAAGTCTGTTCACTACTACACAACAGCTTCTGTAGTATGCTGACTGTGTTTAGGCAGTTGGCAGGGTTCATCCACACCATGCAGCTTGAGGTACCTATCCAGGGCCTTGAGGTCCTCGCAGTGTAGGTAAGGTTCCCAAGTGGGGTCACCCAGAATTCCAGCTGATGGCCCACCCATTGGTGGGCATTTATTTTGTCCACCAGCCATTCTGCATCATTGGGTATGCCCACATTGTAGAAGGCATGGGTGTCATGTTTGGGGAACAACATGTTGTCATTGGGCTCATGGTGATGCAGGAGATTAGCATGGAATGTTGGGTGGATATGTCATTCCTGGAGCTGCCAAAGCAGCTCCAGAGTGTATGTGTCTGTAGACAGGTTTGCTTGAATGATTTTCATGGGGCCAATGTACTTGGGGAGGAGCTTTCATGCATGTCCCTTTGGCAAGGTGAGATTCTTCATGGATAAGTACACCAGATCTCCCTCATCATACTTCCCTCCTTCCCTTCATCATTTGTTAGCATGGTGAGTCTGCACCATGCGAGCCTTGATTATAGCATTGTGGGCCATTGCCAGGTTCTCCTTTGCTCAATGGACAAAGGATATTACCCCCAGGAGCAGTCATGACTGACTGCTCCTCAATGTTAGGCAGCAATCAGGGCAGGTACCCATATGTCAGCTCAAACGGTGTGAATCCCATTGAGCTGCTTACACTGGAGTTGATCGTGAACTCGACCATTGGTAGCTTCTCAGCCCAGTCTCATTGATCTGGGGAGACCAGTCCTTGTAAGATTTGCAATACATTCCATATCACCCATTCAGAAGCTCCATCCATTTGAGGATGGAAGGCCATGGATGTTAGCAGCTTCACATCTAGTAGTCAGTGGACCTCATGCCAGAACTGCAAGGTGAACTTGGCATCACGATCTGATATGATCATGTCAGGGAGACCATGTAGGCACACAATCTCCTGAATGAAAACCCATGTGAGTTTGGATGCTCATATGGTGGTGTTGACTGGCATGAGGTGAACCAGGGATGTCAGTCAGCACAGGATGACCCACAGATAGTCAGCACCTTTGCTTTCAGGGAATGGGCTGACAAAGTCCATGGCAATGGAGTTCCATGGCCTCTTTGGTACCAGCAGGGAGTGGAGTAGACCTGCCAGGCATGCATTATTGACCTTGGTGGTCTGGCACACCAGGCATGATCTGCAAAATTGGTTGACCTCTTTGCCCATGCCAGGCCACCAGAAGTGCCTATGTACAGTGGCTCAAAAAATTGTCCCAATGTTTGCTCCATTTTCACTAATCACAGTGTAGCTAGTGGGATACTGTGATCCAGTTCATGGTCTTGGTGGATGGATTGAAGCCCTTGGTCATAGCTTTCTAATGAGCCATATTACATAATATTTAGATGGAAATCAGTGATGGGATAACCAAATGAAAATGACACCTCATTGGGACAATTTTTTGACTTTCATGCTGGAAGGTGGGATCTCAGCCAAATGAAGGGATATTTGAGGTTATTTGGACCTACAAACAAATCCTAACATATGACATGCTCAGCTGGATGCTTTGTCAGCATGTAAACAATGCCAAACATTGAATTTGCACCATTAAGCCTTCCTCTTTCACCACACACAACAAACCAGCTTGCTTGCTCACTAGGGCTGGTCTTTGAAGGAAATTTTTGGTGATTACTGATGTCCACTACAGACCCATCATTATAATGTACTTTCTCAACCATAAGTCCCATAAAAAAGCTAGTGAAAGTCATCTCTGTACAGATTCCCCTACCACTGCCTGGTGTGTTCTGGAATTAATGTGTACTGGAAAGCTGAAAATGGCATTGAGGTCTATCTGGCACTTGTGGGCATGAAGAACCAACCAATCCCCTACTAACTGGTGCATTTCCACCAATGGGAGGCAGGTTTGATTGTTGGGGTGAGGCAATCCCCTTCTTTACAGTGCTGGTGGTATATGAGGGATAGGCTACAGAGCAGGCAGGATACAGATGATTATGTACCATCTACCCTGGGCTGTTTCCACTGGTATCATATGTCCAAATCATCCATTGAAAGTCATCCACTATTCAACTCCAAGCACAGTCTGACCAACCTACATAGTGACACCCAGAGTCCAAAGGAAGGACTTACCTCCCCCAACCATTGTGTCAGTTTCCCATTGGTGGACATGCACCAGTTAGTAGGGGATTGGTTGGTTCTTCATGCCCACAAGTGCCAGATAGACCTCAATGCCATTTTCAGCTTTCCAGTACACATTAATTCCAGAACACACCAGGCAGTGGTAGGGGAATCTGTACAGAGATGACTTTCACTAGCTTTTTTATGGGACTTATGGTTGAGAAAGTACATTATAATGATGGGTCTGTAGTGGACATCAGTAATCACCAAAAATTTCCTTCAAAGACCAGCCCTAGTGAGCAAGCAAGCTGGTTTGTTGTGTGTGGTGAAAGAGGAAGGCTTAATGGTGCAAATTCAATGTTTGGCATTGTTTACATGCTGACAAAGCATCCAGCTGAGCATGTCATATGTTAGGATTTGTTTGTAGGTCCAAATAACCTCAAATATCCCTTCATTTGGCTGAGATCCCACCTTCCAGCATGAAAGTCAAAAAATTGTCCCAATGAGGTGTCATTTTCATTTGGTTATCCCATCACTGATTTCCATCTAAATATTATGTAATATGGCTCATTAGAAAGCTATGACCAAGGGCTTCAATCCATCCACCAAGACCATGAACTGGATCATAGTATTCCACTAGCTACACTGTGATTAGTGAAAATGGAGCAAACATTGGGACAATTTTTTGAGCCACTGTATGTGTACCAAACACAGGGCATATGACCAGTGACACCTCCATCTCCAATGCTTAGAGCAATACAGCATGACAGATGTCACAGACCAACAGTCACACAGCCACTGCACACACAAATAGGACCAGGAATAATTCCCCCAGTGCAGATGCAAAGCATGTATGGTGGAGTCATTCCAGAGGCAGCAAAAATAATCCCCCTGTTCCACAGAGACTACAGCAACAAAGAGGAGCCAACAGAATGGTTTGCTCAGGTCCAACTATCAGTACCAGACTCATGGTCAGAGATGAGGAAAATAAACTGCTTTGAACTCCAATTGGCACCAGGAAGCTATGTGGATGATTGGTTCACAGACCTACCATCAGAGGACAAGAGAGACATGGGAAGCATGATGGCAGCATTTATGAAAAGGTGGCCACTGGCAAGGCAGCCCAAGCTGATGCACCAGAGTCAGTAGATTTTGACAAAATGAGATGACAACTGCCATCAATGGAGTTACATGAATCCTGGCAACTACCAGTCACTACCTTGGGCAAAAGCTGTGGCAACTACTATATCACACTTGAGGGTGCTTACCTAATGCTTTGTCTGAGCTGAGCTGGTGTTGGAGTTTGAATATTGGCAGGTGGCTGTGCAGCACAGCCACACCAGGAAAAAGTTTGGTCAGCAGGCTATGGGAAGGGTTATTTTTGGATTGGCAAATTAAACCTTAGCTAGCACAGCTGCATAGGGGTGGTAGTTGCACTGCCACCTGGGGTGGGAAATTGCACTCAGTGCCACAGTCCAGCAGGTGCCAATGAAGATGTGACCAATGCTGGGATTGAACCCAAGATGTCCTTGGTACTAATCACTACCATTGTAACTACTACACTATTTGGCTTATTAAAACTGTAGGCACTTAGTCCATTACCACAACCAATTACTTATGTAATCCAAAAAGTGGACTACATACCCTGGTTTTCTGCTTCACCACACTTGTTCCCTAGGTTGTATGATATTCTGATTCATTCCAATGTAATGTGGGCATGATATTTGTTACATCTGTACATAATTTTGTTGCAATTCAGTGCTCAACATGGCTGTACATATAAATAGGGGTAAGAATGCGAATTATGTTCCCAACTGTGCACTTCTGGACATATCAAACTGAAAATTTAACCCCAGCCTGCCCTAGCAAATATCTACAACATATATCACTCACAGATTGTCAGGATCAGCCAATCCAGAGATATGATCAGATCTCCTCCTCCCCAATGTATGTGCTGGGGAATTAAATCATCCCTCCTCCTGGAATTTCTGGTGCATGGGGATGCTGAAGGGTACATAGTACAATATCCCTGCAAAAGGATCTGGCAGGTTTACTAGCAGGATGTGGTCAGACACTGTATTTATGGAATTTTATTGATGTTGCCACTGGTGGCCTCCAAGATGATAATTAATTTAGTATTGAAGGAGCAGGAAGCAAGCCAAGGTTTTTGGAGTGTGGGAAAGTGGGTGAAGATTTTAGGAGACTTGGAAAGCATGTCAAAAAACTTGTAATAGCACACCACACAATGGAGTGATTGAAAAAATAAGTACATAGCTGGATTCCTACTTTGATTCTGCACTGTCCACAACCATTTTTGCATCACCAAACCAGCCCAGTGTGTTTGGGATTATTCTCCTACAGATCTTGTGCAGTCTTTGCAGTTTATTGCACATGCAATGCACATCAACTAGGTTGCACTTTTGTGGAAATATAGCTATCATATTAAGTCACCTTCCCCAGGTGTTAAATTAATTATCATCTTGGAAGGAGACCACTGGGAGCCACATCAATAGAATTCCATATATACAGTGTCTGACCACATCCTGCTAATAAACCTGCCAGATCCCTTTGCACAGATATTGTTCTATGTACCCTCCATCATCCCCATGTACCAGAAATTCCAGCAGGAGGGTGGATCTAATTCCCCAGCACATACATTGGGGAGGAGATCTAATCATATCTCTGGATTGGCTGATCCTGATACTCTGTGCTTGATATATATTGTAGATATATACTAGGGCAAGCTGGGATTAAATTTTCATTGGGATATGTTGAGAACTGCACAATTGGGAACATAATTCGCATTTTTACACCTATTTATATGTGCAGCCATGGTAGGCACTAAATTAGGACAAAATTGTGTACAGATATAACAAATATCATGCCCACATTACATCGGAATGAAGTAGAACATCATACAACCCAACAAACAGGTGTGGTGAAGCAAAAACCCAGGGTATGTAGTCCGCTTTTTTGATTACACCAGCATACTGGCAGGTGGAGTGGCTGTGCAAAAAGCAAAGACTCTCAAAAATTTTAGTATTTCATTAATATCTCAGTCAAAAATACAGATCTTGCTGATGTAAGCATAGTCCTGTGATGCTCTCAACCTGGACAACTTTGGTTTCAGTGTGGCTGTGCAAAAAAAATACAAAGACTTGTGAAAATTTTAGTATTTTGTTAATATCTCACTCAAAAATAAAGATATTGCTTAAGTAAGCATACTCCTGTGATCCCTGCAATGCAGGCTACAATTTTGGTTTTTGGTGTGGCTGTGCTATATTACATAACACCTAATTTTTGAACTCCAACAGACTGGCTGGGAGAATTTTGTTAGGGGCCATTTGCCTAATTGGGACACTGGTAGTTGCTGAGTTTCATGTAATTTCATCACTGGTAATTACAGGGCTCATTTTGCCAAAATCAACTAACATGGCTCACTGATGAGAGTACAGCAATGGGAAAGGATTAGAGATCAGGTGCTGAAAGAGGAGGCAGTAGGAGAGTGGATGGAGGAAGGGAGAGCAGGAGACTACAGATGTGTCCTGTGGGCCAAGGAAGTCAAATGATTAGTGCTGAGCATGGGAGATGCAAATGGAACACTTATCATATGCACAATAGAAGGAGCACCACAAGTGCTCAGGGACAAGCTCAACAAGGACTACTCAAGCTGGGAAGAGTTTGTAACAGTGGTATGGAATGTTAAGGTGGAGGAGCTCAGGTGGAACAGGGAAAAGCAAACTAGAGAATGGGCAAGGGATCAGGCAGTGAACACCCTGCTGCAACAACAAATGGCCAACTTAAGTGTCCATGTCACAAACCTGGGCATGAGAGGGTTTGCATGACCAGTAGCAGCATATCAGACACAGGGACAAGTCAGTACAACATTGCCACAAGGGTTTGCCATGCAGGGAATAAACTTCAACAGTGCTGGGTTGACATACCCAAGGAACACGATGACACCACACCCACCATTAATGAAACTGCAGATACTTGAGCAGGTGGACACTCTCCCATGCAGACCAGACATGGAAACTGGAAGATGTCAGTATGGAGCATACATAGAGGCATGGCATAGGACATATGGGTATGAGATCCCACCAGCACTGGAAAGGCCATACCCATTGAAGCCAAGGACAGCAGCAGTGGGGGTGGGTAAATGTTTTAATTGTGGACTGGTCACAGATCCTCCCCATGTCATGCACAACAAGAGAAATGCTCAAACCACATGAAACATGCTGGCAGCAGCTGGTAGCAGCCATGCTAAGAAGAGCAATGCAATGTGAACAGGAATGCTGCAGACAAGCTATGGATGGTCAGCAAGTTGAGGGGTCATGCAAGGAAGCCAGCCTATGGCAGGGTTGCATGCCATAACACAATGGGATGATTGGCAGAGAGGAGGACAAGGGGAGTATGTAAATGGGTGGGCATGGATGCAGGAGGAAAATGACTTGGGACTGCAGACAGGAACAGATCAACTGTAGTCCCAGAAAGTGATCCAGAAGCAGAGGAGCCAGGAAATGGGGAGAGAGAGGAGGAACCACCAGTCGACAATAGCACTAATGTAGGAACACACTGGATAAGCCAGAACTGCCTGTTCTGCCTGATGACTCAGCATCATGTGGTGAACCAACATGCTTAGTAATCTACACCCGCACCTCTACACCTCTCCTACCCCAGACCCCAGACACTCTGGCCCCCTGGTCCCCTCTATACCTGCCTCTGTCTCTCTCCCCACACCTCCCTGTTACATGTGCCCCCTTTCACACATGCAATCCTCTGGGATTGCCCCCTTGCACCTCCCAGTGCAACTCTCCTTCATCTTCTTTGTCCTCCATTTCCAGCTCGAAACTGGCTCCCTCTTCTTCCTCTTCATTCTTGTCTGTCATCTCCTGCATCTCTGCCAGTGCCATGCCATCTATTGGTATGAATGGCCTCAGCCTTCTGGCATGGACCAACCCACTTATGGGGAACCCTTCCAGCATGACAAGCTTGTATGAGTTTCCTACTTGCCCTACCATGCATCACAGTGCTGACCATTTTGGTTGAAGTTTTCTTGCTGTTGAGAAGGACATGTCTAGTGTGGCATTGTACACTTGTACCAGTTGTCCTTCCTTGAAAACTACCTCCCTTGTTGTTGAACATAGCATCCATTTGTCAAATATAACTTTTCTTCTCACCATGTGCACTGCTGCTTGATGCACTCCATCTAAGCATTGCTGCTCCATGTATGCCAGCTGGACATCCACTGCCCTGTTGCTTAGCTCCTGCATCACTTCTCCAACCAGTCCCAGTAACAGTTCCTTCAGTGTGAGCTGGAACACTGGTATGATACACTTGTTCATCTGCTGTATCACATCATCGAAATGGTCTGGCCAGTTTTTTGTTATGTCTCTGCCTCCATTATCCCTCTCCTCATCTTCCCCCACTTGCAGTCCTCCTAACCTTTTTAACCTCCCCAGCAGCTTGCCATTTGCATTTTCTATCAGTCCATTGATCCACAGTGCATAGGCTGCTACCATGTGATGGTCTGTCCCATGTGCTTTTCACCACACTTTCACCTCTCCATTCTTGAAGTGTGAACCTCCATCAGTCATGAACATTTGTGGTGCTTTAAATGTGTGAGTTATCACTTGCAGCCTGTTGACCATGGTTTTCACCATGCTGTGCACCTTGAGTTTGAATCCCCAAACATACTGTGAATACATGTCCATCCTCAGTAACACCAAGTGATATCCACCCTTTCCTTTTGGTAGGGACAGGTAGTCTGCAACTACTAGTTTGAATGGATGTCATCTTGTGATCAGGTACAGCAGCACATGCAAGTGTGTTGATCTGAAGTTCTTGCATTGCACACACCTCAACAGTGCTTGCTTTACTGACATGTCTAACCACAGGCTGTAGACTATGTCCATTAGCTTTAACTATACCAGGTCATGCCCTGAATGGCCATTGTTTTTGTGCTCTTCCTCTGCCATTGTTATTGCTTCTTCCTTGGTGATACACTTGACATGTGGTTGTGCCCTCAATGACTTTGTCATCTGTATTTGTCATAGGCATCCATCCTTGATGCAGTACCCTTCTGTCCGATGCCATGCTCTGTGCCATTCTCTGTCACTTGCTGTTCCCTTGAGGTTGAAGATCACTTCCATGACTTCTAGAAAAAGTGGTTCATTAGCAAATTGTTTCTTCAGCACCACAAGTTCCGGGTTAGCGTCCATGGTGAACAGGTCATTTACTATACCCCTTGCTGCCTCCCAATCCTTGCTGACTGTCCACTTGCTACTGTTGCCCCCTGTTCTTGGTTTGTCAGCATGCATGCAGCTTAGTGCATCTGCTGCAATGTTGGTTTTCCCCTGCCTATGCCTCACATCTATAATTTGGTATGTTGATATACCATCCCTCCACCTTGCATGTACCAGTGACAGCTTGTCATTGCATAGTGTATCCCTGAGTGCTATGCAGTCCATCTCCAACTCTACTGGGAAACCCCAAATCATGTCACTGAAATGATCGATGCTGAATTTCAGTGCCATGAACTTGAGTATGTATGGTTTGTATCTTTCTTCAACACTTGATGTATGTTTGGATGCAAACCCAATCAGGTGTACTGCTGTCACCATTTCCCCATTTGACAGTACCATTTTGAAATGTTGTGCTAAGACAGCTCCAAACCCATCTTTGCATCCATCTGTGGTTAGTATGAATGGCATGCCATCAAACCTTGGTGCCCTGAGTACTGTTCTGATGTCAGTACCTGCTTTAGTCATATGAATGCTCTGGTTTGCCTGGCCATCCAATACTTGTCTAGCAGTCTGTCTCTTAGGTACACTATTCAGTCAACTATATGCCTGAAACTGGGACACCTGACATGTACATTTTGGCCTAAAGGTGGGACTAGCCAATGTCAGCTGACCAACCATGACATGGGTTTGGCCAGTTAGACCAGATGCCTGGAATGGGGATAGGCCAACCTCACTAGGGGATGACCCACACCCTGAAAGTGGGATAGGCCTACCCAGCTTGGGGATGACCCACCACCCTGAAAGTGGGGTTGGCCAACCTGGCTGTGGGATGACCCATGCTCCTGGAAGTGGGGTCGGCCTACCCAGCTGGGGGATGACACACCATCCTGAAAGTGGGATAGGCCTACCCAGCTGGGGGATGGCCCACACACCTGAAAGTGGGGTTGGCTGATGTGGCTATGGGATGACCCATGCTCCTGGAAGTGGGGTCAGCCTACCCAGCTGGGGGATGACACACCATCCTGAAAGTGGGATAGGCCTACCCAGCAGGGGGATGGCCCACACCTACCCAGCTGGGGGATGGCCCATGCTCCTGGAAGTGAGGTGGGCCTGGCTGACCTAGCTAGGGGATGGCCCACCCTCCTGCAGGGGCATTGGCTGACCTAGCTGGGAGATGACCCACCCCCTGCAAGTGGGATAGGCCAACATGGCTGGGGGATGGCCCATGCTCCCAAAGCTAGAACTCATTCCAACACAGAGAGATTTGTCAAAGGAGGATTGGCATCAGCTGACCTAGGTGTGGTATGGCCTAACCTTCTCAAAGTGGCATTGGCCAGCCTAGGTGCAGGATGGCTTACCTTCCTGAAAGAGGCATTGGCTGTCATAGGTGTGGAGTGGTTCCCCACCCTCTTGAAAGGGGGATCAACTGACCAAGCTGGTGGATGTCCCACTCCCCTGCAAGTGGGATAGGCCAACATAGCTGGCAGTTGCCACATGCTCCTGAAAGGGGAATTGGCCAACCTAGCTGGGGTATGGTCTACCCCTAAAAGTGGCATAGGCTGACATGGCTGGTGGATGCCCCAGAGAGATTTGTGAAGATGCTGGTGGATTCCTGTGGGCACTAGGTGTCTCTGAAAGTCAGGCCACCTTTAATGGCCCACCCTCCTCGAAGGTGCATTGGCCAACCTAGCTGGGAGGTGAGCCACCCCTTGAATGTGGGATCAGCCAACCTGGTAGGAGGATGATGCACAGTGTTGAAAGAGGGATTGGCCAATCTGGCAGAAGGAATCATTTCCAAGGAATGGGGGCTGGAGTGTACTTAATCAGAGGTTCTACCAGTCTTGCAGTATTAAAGCATGTATTCTTTATGGATTACAGCTTGAAGCAGGCTAGGGCTCATTTTAACCAACCAGAATTCTTGTTACAGGTTTACAAGGTTGGGAGTCAGAATGTTGATCATTATTATTGGCTGACTTGGCTGAAATTTTTTACCAATGTAAAAACAGCAATATTCTATCAGTATTTACAGTAGTACTGACCAGGGTACAAGGGACATGGCAGAGAGAAAAGACAACTTGTTGAGTCCTTTAACTCCCCAACAGACAGAGAACAATATCTCATGGATATCACTGGACCCTGCACCCTCATGAGGGAATGAGTCCCCTCCTCTAGTCGTCTATACCAAAGGCAAAGTGCCTTCCATGAGAGGGACAAATGAGGGAGATCCCCCAATTGACCCACATGTAGTGCTTGAGATCATGGATGAATTCCTTCTGAACATCGAAAGACAGTGGCAGGATTACAGGTATGGTCCTGAGGGGTTTCACAACCACAGGGTAAATCCAAGTTGACACCGTGCTGAAGAAATAGCATGAATTAGGCATATGCTGGCAAGGAGGAACAGTGATGATCACACCAGCAGAGCTGGAAGCCCAAACACTGAAGTATGGGTTAAGAGGGAGGATCTCACCCCCCAGCTGTGGCAGGAAGGGCCTGCCAGGAGGGAAAACCCTCTGAGTAGAAGATCTAATGCACCAGGAAGGGCAGACTATGACAGAAGGGGATTCACCCCTGACATGCCAAACTGCCCAGCATACTTCTTGAGGTGCAATTTGGACATTATCAGACAGATATTTGGTACCCAAAGAGGGACTGCCATCCTCCATCAAATGGCAAGGGACCATGCCATAGCAGCAGCAAATGAAACCACAAGGGAAGGGGGACACCCTTCCGGAGGAAATGGAAGGCAGGGAGATGGTAACAGACCTCCCAGCTGAAGCCCATATGGAGGGAATCCCCCCATCGATAATGATCAAGGGGACAACCCTCAAGGATATTATGGTGGTGGACCCCCTGGTGGAGGATTCCCTGGAGGCAGTCCTCCTGGAGGTGATGACCCTGATGATGATGAAGATGATGATGCAGATATCATCGGTGGGAACATTCCCCAAGTCAGTGGTCGCCCCATGATACAGGGCAATCAACCTAACTATCTAAGGGGATATACCCCAGGAAACACAAGATACATGGAATTTATGCAGAACAGATATGTTCAGCATATCTGGGAATAAGTTGGTTTACCAACAGGCCAAGTCAGGCTGGAGGTGAAAGCTATGAGCCCACCAAAGCCTGGAAAGTATGGAGGCCAGGATGACCTGGAAAAATCCAACAACTGGCTAGGCCAGATATTGAAGTACTTCTGTACATTTAAGATTACAGGACCAGATTGTGATGAGGATCACATCCTGTATACTGGACTATTATTGGAGGGACTAGCCTCCCAATGGTATGACCAAGAGGTCAAATCACCAAATTGACAAATTCATCACTGGTCCTTTGAACACCTTGTATGTGGATTATTCAAAAGATTCATCCATGAAGTGTTGGCACAGAATGCAGCTGACAAGTATGATTGAACAAAGTATGAGCATGACAAAGGAGCTCTGGCATTTTATAAGTTCAGGAGGAAGTTCTTGCAGGGATTACTGCATTCAATTATAAAAGCAATATATGAGGCTTGCAGAATATCTGCTGAGCATTCTACAATCGAGGAAATACATACTTGAAGAAGTATGGTGCATGGAAATGGTGCAGAAAGCAATCAACCAACACATGAGGGTGAGCCACACCAGCTCTGGAGGGAAAACCTCCCAGGGATGAAGTGGTTCACACCCACATGGAAATAAGAGCACAATGGGCTCAACCATGAACAATAAGTTCAATTATTTCAAAAAGGGGAATGCCCTTTATCATTGAAAGACCAATTCCCCAGGAAGAAACACCAGTCATGAAAGGCAAGGTGGACAATACTGCCACAATGATAGGGGTGATAAACCCTGACAGCAAGAGCAAGGAAACTCACAAGCAAAGGGGAACCAACCCCAAAAGTTCATGCCTGGGATAACATGTTACAATTGTTCTGAGGAGGGCCACATGGCCCCAGACTGCCCTCACCCTTGAAAGGACAAAGGTAAGGCCATATCATGACCATGACTATATGCAGTCGATGTCCAGGAGGACAAGGGAAATGATGGTGTCCCTGAAGAGCAGGAATGTGTTGAAACTATGAAATCATATTTGTCGAGAACAATGACAACAAAGAGGATAATGTGGGAAATGATCCCAATGAGGTGGAAAGCCTCAAAGATGAGGACATCGTCCACAATTATGAAAACTATTCTGAATTAGATGATGACAACAAACCCATCACATACTTAGGCACAATACATCATGGGGATGAGTCACCTGATGGCAAAGAAGTAATATCATGTTCAATGATATGTATCAAAGAGGATGAATCCTTGGAGGGAACCCTCACAACATCTGGAGAACATAGTTCTCCCAAAGCCAATGATGTCAGTGAAAATGAGGACTATGAGATGATGGCAGACACCAATGTAGAATGATGGGAATGGTCCCATCTATATGGTGCAGTCCATGAAGGAAGGTGTGATGAATGTCAACACTGAGTCAACCACATAGCCGAGGGGCTACTCAGCAATGACAATTCACTCATGAGAGCAATAGAGTGCCCTGATGACTTTGCTTGTTGAGAATATGACAGAGGAGTGGCTGATGGGAGACATGCTGAAGAGGACACCCCTCCAGAAGGTGCATGGAGGACACACTCTGTGCTACAAATGATGGCATACCATCTTCAATGCAGAGAGGAATACTGAAAGGAAATCCTCGAAAATCCGATCATAGCTCAAGAAGAAATGTGACACATGCACAGAGAATGCACTGGCCTGGCTGAACTAGTAGACAATGCTATAAATATGGTTCACCTACAAGGAGCTATAAGCTCCAGCATCAAAATTTATCCCAACATCATGATGACAAGCATGCCATGGGGGGAGGAGGTATGGATCAGGGAAGATGGGAGGATAGAGCACCATGTCAAATCCACTGACAATGAAGAGGGCATACAAAATGTGTCTCTAAGAGTCACTGATGATCCAATGGACCTTGATGCTGATTGAGACAATAGGTCTCAAAACATAGGGATGAACCCTACTCAGGACTGATGGATATGGTCATACATCTATGGAGCCATACATCAAAATCAACAGTGTCCTGAATGCCAGAGATGTATCAAACATGTAGCAGAAGCCACCATTGACAGAAACACATCATTAAATGTAGCCCTGTGGTACCCAGAGCTACTCACCTTCTGAGAGTTTAATTGGGGGTGGGATGAATGTGACCAAGCTCAAATGGAGGGCCATGGACTGAACATCAATAGACATCAATATGCACTTCATGTGATGGCTGACCAAGTATGGTCCAATGAAACTAGTTGACTGCAATCATTGCAGGACATAAACAAATTGAGAGAAATGGTGGGAGACCCTAATGTTACTCACCAGGAATTGGAAAATAAAATAAACAGGATGGAGAACCATCTGAGATGACACAGTACAGAAAATAACTGTATCAGGGTTTATCCTGATGATACCATGGTGGAAACACCTCACAGTGACTTGATGATAGTGTGGGACGGCACTCCCAATGCCTGTGAATTATACATGGCAGTGATGGAAGTCACAAAGAAAGCTGAACCACCAGCCAAAACAATTACTCATGCATTCAAATACACCATGACCTCATCAGATAATCAGACTGTGGGTTCTCACCCACAAATTGCACCAGAATTGCACATGTGCACAACAATAGAGGCAGTCATAAATGGCTGCAAGGCATACACAATGATCGATACTGGAAGTAAAACTTTGTGACCCTGGCCTATGCCAAAGTCACAAAAATGAGGATATTTTCTCTAGAACAGCAGCTAATGCTGCAGCTAGGATGCATCAGTAGCTGATCAAAAATCACTCATGGAGGGAATGGATCCATATGCATAGGCCAATATGAAGCACCTTCATACTTTGATATAGCAAATATCAATTGCTATGATTGTATCCTAGGAATACCATTCCTAAGACAGCACAAAGTCATGCTGGACTCTGCTGTGCAAATGCTTATCATTGCTAATGAGCATATCCAGCACACCCTATGAGGCCACAATGGCCTTGGGAGGGCTTGCAGGGGGAGGGGAAATGGGAAGTAAAAAGCAAGACATGTCTCACATTGATACAACCCATGAAGGTAATAATGAAAGAGGATATACCTCATTTAAAGGAACAGTGGTTCCATAAATATAAGCATAGGCTTAGTGGGGTAGTCCCAAAGTTACCTCCACTATGGGAGGTTAACCACAGGATTCCCCTGATCAATGAAAATAAACAATATTCTTATCATTTGCTGTGTTGCACAGATGCATTAAAACAACAACTATCAGAGAAAATCTGACTGTACACCAAGGCAAAATGGTGGGTGCTGAAAAGCATTCCACAGGCAGCACCAATGTTGTGAATCCCAAAGAAAAATGGGAAACTGCAGACAGTCATAGACTGCCACAAGAGAAATGACAATACCATAAAGGATGTCACACCCTTTCCTGACCAAGATCAGATCAGAATGGATGTAGCATGAGTGAAGTACTGCTCAAAAATTGACCTGTTGAACACATATGAACAGGTCCATATAGAACCCAAAGATGTCTGGAAGATGGCCTTCTCAACAATATATGGGACCTTCTTAAGTCAGGTCATGCAACAGGGAGATTGCAATGCCCCTGTGATGTTTCAATGTCTAATGACAGTGATCTTTAGAGATCATATAGGACACTTTGTATATGTCTACCCTGACGATGTATTTGTCTATAGTGACACACTGGAAGATCATGAACAACATTTGCATACCATATTTGAGACCTTGGAAAAGGCTGATTTTTATCTTGAAAAGGAGAAGTGCAATTTATATGCTGAAAAGCTAGATTGCCTTGGCCACATTATTGACGAGAAAGGCATACATGCCAACAGAGACAAGATGTCTTGTATAAGGGGATGGAGAACTCCCAAATCACTAAATGAGGTACAATGATTTGTTGGCCCCATAGAGTATTTGGCACAATTTATGCCTGATACATCGGTGTATACAATGCCATTGACAGGGATACAATGAAACAAACATCCATTCCAGTGGAGGGAAATCCACAATAGATGTTTCCAGATGATAAAGGATCTGGTGTGCAAGTATCCAGTATTGCAGCCTATTGACCTGTGAAAGGATGAGCCTATATGGCTTGTTTGTGATGCATCACTCTATGGAGTGGGTGCACTATATGGGCAGGGACCTGAATGGAAAACCTGCCAACCAGTGGGTTTTATGTCGAAGAAACTGAGTGATGCCCAGCAAAACTATAGGATGTTTGAGTGAGAAACCCTTGCAATAATTGAAGCACTACTTAAGTGGGAGGATAAACTCCTTGGCTTCAAATTTATGATCGTTACCAATCATGAGGCACTGGGATACCTCAAGACTCAGAAAAAGTTGTTGAGTAGATAAATATGATGGCTGGACTATATGTCCTGATTTGATGCAAACATTGTCTATGCCAAAGGGACTGAGAACTGTGTAGCAGATTGCTTATCATGCTACTATGAGAGAGAAGGAGGAGATAGTTCCTCTGATGAAGAAGTGGACTGGGCCAATGCAGATGTATGACTAGACCCAGAGGGAGACAACCTCCCTCATGACAGATGGCAGGAAGTCAGACTATCTGCCATAAGAGAGGATAATGCTCCTTGAAAAAGTAATCAATTAAAGGAAAAAGAAGAGAGCCGATGTCTCAAGGCTCAAGAAATGGCCTCAGCCATGGACAGCAGTACTGAGGATGCCCCTCACACAATTGCAGAAGAGGATCCAATGATTCTCGAATCTGCAGAGGTCTCAAGAGCCTTGCCAATCATGTATGATGATGCACCAGACTTCCTGGATGCCTTATGGAAAGGGTATAAGAGTGAGCCTATGCTCACAAAAATATTGGAGCAACCAAAACACCACCCTCAGTTCGAACAGAGGGATGGTCTACTATACATGAAAAATCATGGAGGAGAGGAAGTGTTGTGCCTCCTGCATTCTAAATACAAGGGCGATGATATCATCACAAGGGTAATCAACCAAGCACCCAAAATGCTAGGGCATTTTGGGTCCCAATGGACAGCAGGTTACATCCACAGGTGGTATTGGTGGCCAAAACTTGGCTGAGAAGTGGACAAGTTCTGTCGAACATGTCTGATATGTCAAACCACAAAGACTGACAACCAACAACCAAAGGGTCTACTGCACAGTCTGCCCATGCCACAAAGACCCTGGGGGTCCATCACAATGGATTTCATGGGACCTTTCCCACCAAGTAACAGCTATGACTACCTCTGGGTAGTATTATGCTGACTGACATTGATGATATGCCTCATCCCTGTAACTACAACAGTGCAAGCCTCAGAGCTCACAGGGATATTCATTAAAGAAGTAGTTTGTTTACATGGACTACCAGAGACTATGTATTGTCTCAGACAGAGATGCAAAATTCCTGTCAACATTCTGGCATGAAATGCACAGAATGTTGGGGACAAAGCTGCTTATGTCCATGGCATTCCATCCACAGATGGATGGCACATCTGAATGAGCAATACAAAATGTAGCTCAAATGCTACAGGCAATGGTCTGACCAGACCAAAAGGACTGGTTGTCCAAACTACCTATGATTGAGTTTGCAATCAATTCCAGCATAAGTAGCTTGACAGGGTTCACACCCTTTGAGTTGAATTATGGGTCCATGCCCACTATGACACAATGCATCACTGAGGGAGAACCCTCAATGGCACCTGGAGTGAAAATGTTTGTGAGACAGGTGTTGGAGAACCTAGAGATGGCTCATGACACCATCATAGAAAGCAGAGTAGCACAGACATACCATGCTAATAACAAGCAAAGGGAAGGAAATGACCTTCAGGTCAGAGATCTAGTATATCTCTTGATGAAGAACCTGAATGTTCCAAAGGGACATGCATGAAAGCTCGTGCCAAAGTACATTGGTCTGATGAAGGTGTTGTGCCATGATGGCGAGAGCAATGTATATATGCTTGACTTACCAGATCAGTTGAGGTTGAGATGTATTCACCTGACATTTCATATCAGGCTTCTACAAAGATATGAACAGAATGACGATGTTCTGTTCCCAAAGGCATGATGCCCAAGCATTCTATGATGTTGGTATGGCTGACAAAGAAGAATAGTTAGTAGATGAAATACTTGCTCACTGTTGCATGGATAACAGGATAGATTTCCTGGTTAAGTGGAACCTAGGAGATTCCACATGGGAGCCAGTGGCTCACTGTAAAGACCTTGAGGCCCTAGACAGGTACCTCAAACTTCAAGGTGTACAAACAGTATGCCAATTGCCTCAAAAGGCACTAAGTATGCATAAGCATACAAGTAACCACATAGTGGTTGCAACATAGTCATAGACTACTAATGAAACAAAAACAATGAATACAGTCAAAACAAGAACAAACCATTAATAAAAAATCAAAAGAAACTGCCAGGTACCTAGCACAGCATTCTGCCAAGTAGAGTAATATACTTAGTATCCTGATGATCACTGTTCTATACTTCCATTTTTCACATGTCCATACTTTCCTTTTTTGTCACTAAAGTTTTATATCACTTCAACACACCTCACCTCTTCTTCCTTAATGCTCACCACATTCTAGTAGTTGTCTACAATGTCCCAATGCAATCACTGTCGCACCCTGAGCCCAAACAGCTCATCTCATTCCTGTTCCCATTCCCATTCCATGGGATCTGCAATGTCTGACCATGGCAGATCCCCTATGTGTTCCAATGCATACTCTGATGACAAGGCTCCTCACTTGTTGCCTTCCCCTGGCTGGTGTGGTACACACATGGTCAGTAGTGGCCACAAACAGCCACATTCCCCCTCATGCTCTCTGTCACCAGAGCATTCTTCTCATAGGAGCAAATGCTCCCATCATCACCAGTGGGAATGCCACCCCACCATGCCTTTCCTGCACCATCATGGTGCATGTTCAGAGTGCGATTCCTATGCACAACATTATAGGCTAGCAATAGCCCTTAACAAGGATGGCGTCATGTCCTCTATGAACCATCTGGCCAACCTTGCAGCCAGCCTTATATGACATACATCATATAATGACTTCCATTGTCAAATCCGATCCTATGAAAGGAAACTGGATGAAGCCTGGTCAGCCAATGATGATTTCCAAGCAGAGATGAAGGATCTTTGCAAAAAATTGGGAGAAACCCCCCACTCCTCCATCCCTCCCCAACCCCCTGTCACTTCTGATGAGCAATTTGCTTGTGACTTCGAGCATGCTCAAATTGTGTCTCTTGGTGGTGTACCCCACCACAACCAACCTGGAGTTGGTACTTCCTCATCCATGCAGGCCACTCCCCCACCAAACATCTTCTCTTCAAGGGGGAGTGAAGACCTTAAAGGGAAGCAAAAGCAACCCTCACCCCTGCAGGCAGAACTTGCCTGTCCTCCTATGGAGGATGAAATCACTCCCAGCAACCTCTACACTGATGGTCCTATGACCATCAATGAGCTGATCATCCAGGGAACTATGTTCCCTAACTTCAATGGGACTGAGTACCCATACAGAGTACTTCACCTTGGACAAGGCAATGACAGCATCAGGTTGGTCCTCTTTATGAGGATCAACAACAACCTGTATGCCTATGGTGACAAGATGATCAGAAAGGTCATTGGTAACATGAACAAGGGGGTTCCCCCTCCTGTTCTGACCCACAAGTGACCAGTGGGTCAAGTGATCCAATGGGAGAGGGAAATGATGGGTCCCATTGCCCTTTACAACACTGTGGAGGAAATCCACAAACTGTATGCAATGGCATATGATGAGCCTGAGGATAAGGCTCCCTGCATCTGCAAGGCACAGGATGTAGTAATGTACCTCAACCTGTGGAAGAGATGCAGGTTGGAAACAAATGAGGTCATGGACCTTGCACTGAAAGCATGGAGGCCACCCATCTGGGCCTCCCAAAAGGTGTGTCAAAAGAGAGAGGTGCTCAGAGACAAGGAGAGAGCATCTCGAGTGCAGGCAAGGGAGGGTGGACCCTCCAGATCCAAAACTGTTGGTAGCCAACCAACTCTACAAGGATGGATTGTGGATGCTCCTCCCGTCCCCTCTGCAGCAGCTGCAGAGGAATTGAGACCCACTGTGCCACTCACACATCATGTTGCAGCACTGATGTCAGGGGGACCTACCCCCAACCCATATCAGAGACCCCCAGAGTCATCTCGATCGCAAGGAGGGGCTGTCCCTGAGCTCCCATATGGGGCTCCATCCATTTATGCCCCAGTTGATGACTGGGTAAAATTTATACACCAATATCAGAATCAGTCTGATGATTGCAACGAGAGCTTCAAGCTCTCAAGAATGTTCCCCAGAGCCTTGGGCTCCAGCTCACACCCCAATGATGATGAGGTGGAGGTTAACCCTCCATCATGACAGGATGTACAAGGGTTCCTCCTCTATGAATGACTAGCACTTGTCTCTTGAAGACACCATGACCAGAATGTCTGGCTCCATGAGTTGATCAAACTGCTCACAGTGAAGGGTCAGTATAGAGCCCTTCTGGAGTGGGCTGAGGTAGCCCCTGCCAATGGTACCCCCATCCCTTGGGAAGGGGAATTCACCCACTCAGCCACTGTGGCTGATGTTGCTGCATACCTGGCAGCTAATGGCTTCATGTATCACAATGCCAATGATGCCCTTAAGTGGGCACAGAGGGTGGGTAATGAGAATGTTGCCTGAGTAATTAGCAATGGAAGGGATAAGGACCCCAACACCAAGGTGATCATTGACCAGATGAGGATCACCTTGAATGAGCCACTCCCCATGTGGGAGCACCACTCACTGGAGTGGATCGACCTCCAGGCTTGTGTGTTGGCAGTCACCCCCAAAAGCATTGCACCCTATGAGGCACATCCCATCAAAGAGAGGGACCTGTTCACCCTTGAGGAGTTCACCAAGTCAGTGGCCCTCTATGACCTTTCCCACCAAGCTAGAGGGGAAGGTAGTAATGCAGGAGGGGTTGTACCGATCCCTGCTAGTATCCTCAAGGAGGGTGAGATGGAGGATGATTTGAGACCAATGTAGTCTCAAGGGTATTTCCCTCTCAGAGGTCCAACCCTCCAATACTAAAAATAGTCACATTGCACAAAGGTTCAACACCCTTGCACATAGACATAACTCCACACTTCGAGGCATAACCCTCTCCAGTGGTTCATGAGGTTCAACATCTCACTTGTATACATTTGTCTGTTTTCTTTTTCCTCTTTTTCTTTCATTTCTGTTTCTGAGCTGTTACAGGCTGTACAGGGGGAGGGTGTTAGGGGCACACCAAATAAGGTGCTTATTATCAATCACAGGCATGTGGTACTCTGGTATCACATGCCTGGCAGCTCATCATATATATGATGTCTTGAAAAATTTACTTAGACAATCTTTTGTCTTTACATATCATACTTTGTGAATACCAAATGGTACAGTTCACAAGAGTGATCTTAAGACAAAAGGCCACACCCTTACAACTTCACTGCTCAGCATATGAAAATGAACAAGCCAGACTTGGATGTTACTTTGTCTGATGGAAAAGGGTATATGGTGGCTGAGGTGCCCTACCAGAGTCATCTAAAACAGTCTTTGGATAGCAAGGAGGTGAGAGGTCTCATGGTCTTGTAGATTGCTTGCTGACCATCCATTTAGAGATCCACCTGCAGCAATCACAGGGCTATCAATGCTGCAAACATCAACAAGTCCAACCTATGATCTACAGGGATTGGTGCTGCAGCTTGTGCTTGGCATGGCTGCTTTGTCCCCCACTCTGTGGTAGATTTTCAGAAAGGAGAGAGGTGAGTGGACCCCCCCAATGGAGATTGGTGTAGTTGGAGCTCATTTTAGGCCAGGTATCTGAACACAGACTACTCCATTTGTATGCTCTTGGATATCATTCAGAGAGCATCACAAAAGCCCTGGTGATTTATGATGTAGGGTGCCAGTGGAGCATCAACTTCAGGAGCAGGGTGAAAAACAGTCCATCTCTCCTTCTTCCCCCAGCTCTGGAAATTGTCCCTGCAGTGGGAAAGTTCCATTTGGCTGCACACAAGCTCTCTTGCTTTCCCAGGTACAGCCTCAACTTCATCAAGGGTGCTGGCCACTTGGATGGAGAAATTTTGGAGACATTGTGGGCTCCATTCAATAAGATCTCCCCCACTGCCAGGTCTATGACTCAGGCACACAGGCAAGAGGTGTATGATGATCATATGAGGGACTCTAACTGGAAGAAGCTTGTGGGAATGGGTGGGTTTTTTTTTTCTTGGAGGGGATGTAAATTTATGCCCAACATCACAGTCCCTCCTTGCTCAAGAAATATAAGAATTCCAACAAGTGCCTGGAGGAAATGAATGAGGCTTATGAGCAGTTGACTGCTGTGTTGGATCCTGACAAGGTTGCCAGGTGGGAATCAGATGCACTTAGGGCAGAGGCAGATAGGGGGGAAGCCCTAGATATTTATTTATTGAAGGGGGACAAAGGTTGGTGTCATGGACAGGTTGATGATGACTTGGTCTGATAATTATTTAGCCCCCACCTTTCAGGAGGTGTGGTTGCAGCTCATGAAAAACCCCAAGTCCCCCTCTGGAAATGCTGGTTCTGTGGCCTGGCTTGCAGAAGGAATCAGCATTGAGGACTCACAGTGAGGTCCCTGTTGAGCTGAAGGTGAATTTCTTGCTGACCAGACTTGCAGGGATCAGCTGAGGTCCAAAATCTGACAACTTCCCAGTCCAATGTCAACTAGGCAAGAAGTTAAAATCTCTGAGAAGAGACAGAGACTTTCTTCCAGGATTGAAAAATTCCATAGCAATGCCCAAGCATTTTGCAAAGGTTTGGATATAGATCTGGGTGCTTTCACTCCCCAGGATGATCCTGCATTCTGTGGGTCAGATGAAGAAGAACATGAGGATAGGGAGTTCTGGGATGATGATGGAGACTGGGAAGCTCCTGAAGAGGAAGTTGAGGGGCTGGCTTTGGAGCTCATGAGTATATGGATGCCATCTTACATTGGAGCTGCCAAACTGACAGAGCTGGGCCTTCATGACCTTCTCAAGGAGGAAAGGGAAGTCAGGATTGGTCAAGCCAATGATTGTCTGGACCAACTGAGGACAGACCTTGGAAACAAGGCCATGTTGTACCAACAGAACTTCAGGACTGCAAATTCCACCAGGGAGGGTAAGGTCCAAGAGGGAAATCCAAAAGGTGGTAGCCAGGGTTAACAAGCATGTCAGAAGTTATCAAAGGGCCAGGCAGGCCATTCTCAGGTTGGACCCTGATTGTAACATGGCAGAAAAGTATCAAGACATCTTGCCAGAGGACCTTGTGGTGAGTAAGGAGGTGACAGAGGAGAACAGGTTTGGACAGGGGACCAGTAAACTGGCATGGTTTTGGGTGATAGATGGTGAGAAGAGCCAGTTGAATGTGGAGGTGGGGGGCTTGATGGAAGAATGTAAGTGTATTCTGATTCCATATATCTTACTAAACGTGTTGTACAGTTTACAGAATCAACTGTCTCAAAGCAAGGGCAGGAAGGGACAGATGGAAAGAAGAAGTGTCACTGGTGAGGCATGAGATGCTTTGGACTGGGCTGTGGTTTGAGTACCACAAGAAAATGTGGGAGCAAAGGGCTCTGCAGTCAACAGAGCCAGGAAAAGAGGCTTATGCTAAGAAGCAGATGGGGCTGTGGAGTGACTTTGCAAGCAAGGCAAGGCTGATGTTCCATGGTAAACAGATGGATGGCATTTAGAATGGGAGCAGGTACATATGGCTTGTGTGGGGATATGCTTGGTTCAGGACTTGGTGGTGGAACAGGAGTGAATGACAAATATGTGCAAACAAAATGGGCAATGCCTAAAAGTGGGATGGCTGACATTCTTTCAACCACCTGCCTAAATAAGTAAGGGCTGATAAATTTTCATCTTCTGTCTTCTACCTGTGACAACAAAATCTCCACCACTATACACTTGTGAAATCCTCTCCTCCTATGTGGGAAGGTACAAAGAAGCAAAGGGGAACTCCCAGCTCAGGAATGAGATCCTTGCTGAGGTGAAGTTGGAGATCCTTAAACATGAACCTGAGGATTCTGTGGGATTGCCCCCACATTTGAGAGTGGTGAGACATCCTTTTCATCAAGTCAGACACATCTAAAGTTTGTCTAGGATGCCTCTTGAACCGCTACCACAACAATCCCCCCATGGGAAAAACTCCTCCCCCCCCAAGCACCAGTGCCCAACATCAGATCCATGCCCTGTCCATCTTTCAGACATCGGTAAAAGGTACCACTCATTCCCCAAAGGCACATTCAAGGCCCATTTTGCACCTCCTGTACTCCCCAGATTCGTACTCACTCACTTCACATCTCACCCTTCCACCTGGACATGGGTAACCAAGGACGGCCCCAACAAGGGCAAGTCCTTCCAAGTCCCTACCACCCCCATCACCTGTGACAAGACTGTGCCTAAGGCCATCCACTGGATGGTCGCGGTCTTTCACTCATACAAAGCCCACCTCAATCCGGTCACTATTGACTCAGACACTGGAAGGGTTAAGCAGGGTTGGCTACGGTTATACCAAAACAACATGTATGTCCACCTTTGAGGCCAACTCAAGGCCCATGCATCGCCCAAGAGGGCGCCCCCACCCACCACAAAGCCCCCCCCCACCCCCCTCCCTGCCTGCCCTAAACCTGGCAGTGCCCCCCTTACCACCACGAACCCTTCCCTTGAGCACGTGCTGGCGGAGTTATGGAAGGAGCTCGCTGACCTCCGGGAGAAGTTCACCAACTATATCTCATCACATGAAGCATGTTGCACTCGCAACAATCATTCCTCCACTGAATCCTCAGAAGCTGAGGACGATCATGATGATGATGATCAATCCGAGTCACACTCCCCCCCAATCCTCTATGTCACAGACTCCAATGGAGTTGGGACACCCGATCCCAACCCCCCCACTTGGCTGGCCACAGTGGTCGCCAACCCCAACATCCCTCCCATCTTTCAAGGGGAGATCTACTCCCCTGACCACCTCTCCAACGACCCACTCCCAAGGGAAACCATCTCAGCCATCAAACTGATCTTTGAAGGTGCTTCCCCCCTTTACTTAGGCCTACTCAAGGACCAGTCACTTGTGCTGGCCACCACTGCCCGTTGTGAGGCAGTGGACATCACCCTCAGACTCCCCCACAACCCCTCTGTACCAACAGCTCATCACTGAACACACTGCCACAACCACCCTGCCACACTACCTTCTCCCTGTTTCCTTAACTGTTCTGCTCCCTCTGTACAACTTGAGTAGCTCACCCTTCTCCCAGCTCCCCCAGGTCCTGGCTGTTCGTACATGACAGCAGCAGACTTTGTAGACAGATCACTCCACCCACTTAGTACATCTCTAAAATCTGGACAGTAGGCTCGTCTTCCCATAGTCAGTATATTGCAACATAGGGTGTACCCGCCCTCACACAATTAAATTTTGAATAAAAAATAAAAATAAAAATAAAAGTTTGTCTAGGCCATCAGGAGGGAGTTCTTGCCCCACCTGGATCTGGAGGATCAGGATGATGAAATAGCCATCATCCAGCACATCCTGGCTGTCACTAGGAAGAGCTGGGAAGAAAGTTGTGAGGGTGAGGATGCCAGGGAGGAGAAGGCTCACCCCACCAAGGCTGGGGACCACAAAAAGCCCTTTATGGCATTTACTGCCATGCAGAGGATCTTTAAGGAGGAAATGGATGCCTATGATAGGGAAAGGAGGGACACCAAGGACCCCAAGACCATAGGGCAGAGGAACAGAATCATCCAACAGTGGTGGGAGTCTGTTTCTGATGAGAGGATAGCAGAAGCTGGGAGGGCAGCAGAAAAATGGAACAAGTTGGGTGCCCCAAAAGAGACCCATGACTTGTAAGTCCACTTGTCACTCCATGACCACATGCTGAGCTATCCAATTAACAGATACAGGGGAAAAAATCTCCCAAACATGGCTAGAGATTTAATTGAAACTGTGCACAGGACCATGGGGTCCCATGTGGTGATGTTTGTAGCACATGAGGCAGGGGAAGGTCAGATCAAGATAGCAGTGTAAGTTTCACTATCCTTCTTCTTTTTCAATGCTCAAGAAGACCACCAGGTTTGAGACAGCACCAGGAGATGGGAAGAAGGCATTCACCCAGTCTTCTGAATCAAGCAAGGATTGGGTGTTGAATGGGGAAAGTAGTTTGATGGATTATCTTTTGACAGCCCCTGGTAAGTGTGATGTGTTGTCTCTCCACATGTCCATGCCCATTGGTTGCTGTTTAGTGGAGGAAGATTCTGCTGAGAAGCATGATGTGGAGATATCCTTGGATGAGGATGGGAACCCAGAGATGCCCACTTGGTCTGGGCAGAAGTTGAAGGTGCAACAGAACTTGGCAAGAGCAGTCTTCCAAGCTGCTTATGGTGGGTCTCACTTGTCATGTGCATGCCTCTGATCTGATTGAAGTCTGGGGCATAGCCAAGTTCATGAAGAAGCCCAAGGCCAGGGTTCCCTGGGGATTGCTGATTGAGTCTCCCATGGAGTATCTTGACTCCCAGTCCATTCCAGAGGGGTTTATGATGAAGGATCCTTCAAAATGGACCAAGGCTGACCTGGGGTTTTTCTGGGATCACTGGCAAACCCTAGAGGCAGAAGAGAAGGTGATTGTGTCTTTCATTGGTTGCAAAAAGGAGGATGCACCTTTGTCAAGGCAGTTTGACAGGAGACCAGTGGCAGGGAGCAGTAAGAAGAGAGAGTGGATGGACCCTGAGGATGACAGTGAAGAAGAAGTAGGTGAAGAAGGGGTGCACTCTGGGCAGATGATGAAAAGTGGTGAGGTTGTGAACAAGGGGGTGGAAGTGACTATGGATGTGAGGGACCAGGCCCCTGAAGTGTCTGGTCCTGCATGGTATGCTAGCAAGGACTGCATCCAGTATTTGAAGTCTCTTTCCATCATGCCCAGGTACCAAGTACTTGTGGACCTGGTGGAGGCCCTGCCAGAAGAGGTAAGTTGGTGATTTTCCCTGAACACTTACCTAACAAAGCATCTTTCATAGGAACATGGAATGGGGAGAGAGGTAGCCCTTCCCCATTGGGCAACATGGACCTGGATGTTGGAGACTTCTAAACCCCCTTGCAATGCTGCCAAATTGGGACATCAGTGGGACTCATTCCAACTGAATTGACAGTGTATTCCCACACATTATGTAATGGATAACCCCCAGAGGGTGGGTGCATACCCATTGAAATGAAATTGAAACTGAATTTTAACTACCATTGCAATGCCATTGCCACCCTGTTCCAAGTTGCTTGCAACTAATTTTGGGTATTATTGCAAGCCACTGGCACATTGGGGGGTTTCAACTGCTTGTAAGCAGTGGGAACATAAACTACTTTTTTCTGACAGAGTGCCAAGTATTTGCCCCAGGAAATTCATTTGGAGTCTGCCTGTTTTTGGAAGGCCCTTGGGGAATTACAAAGTGCAATGTTCAAATCCTCCTCATTGGGTGAGGAGGTGGTGCTGGGGCTTGGTCTGCTGTTGAGGGAATGTAGTTGTGCCCAGGAAGTTGAAGAGGATGATCCCTTGGTCAGTCACCTCCAATGTTTGCTGAACTCTGAGCTTGGTATCCAGAAGGCAGAGAATGTGATGGATATAGTGGGGTTGATAGTTGCAAGGTTGGAGCAAAGTTCAGGCATGAAGGAGCCACAAGAGGGGGATGAAGGTGCTGGGATGAGTGGGACAGATAGGGAGGATGAGGAGAAGGAAGAGGAGGAAGTTCTTCCTGTGGTACCTACTCAAAAGTGGAAAAGGGCAGAGAGTGGGATTGTAACTAGGGGGAGGAAGGTGGCAAAGCAAGATGGGAAAAAGGACAAGGAGGATGGGGAAAATGGGAAGAGGGGGGTGAGAACACAGAATCAAACCAGGAGGGCCATGGGAGTTTGATGGGTATATATATGATGACAATTTAAATTGGAATGTACAGTTTTGGAGGCCCAGGGAACTGAATCATAATCAACTTCAGCTAGGTCTGCCAACCCTACTTTCAGGGGGGTAGGCTATCCTGCATTTAAGTTGGCTGATCCCCCTTTCAGGTGGGTAGGCCATCCTGGACCTAAGTTGGCTGATCCTGCTTTCAAGTGGGCAGGCTGTCCTGCACCTAGGTCAGCTGATCCCCCTTTCAGGAGGGTAGGTCAGCCAACCCCACTGGATGGCCTACTGTCCTGGACCTTCAAACCATCTGTGGCATCACTAGTATTTTCATTTGACATGGATGACCCTCAGTGTGGGGCTGTGACTTGTATCCAATGGCTTATCCCAGTGCTGTTGATCCCACTTCCAGGGGGATGGACCATCCCCCAGCCAGGTGGGCCATCCCCCAGCCAGGTAGGCTGACCCCACTTTCAGGTGGGTGGGCCATCCCCCAGCCAGGTCAGCCTATGCCACTTTCAGATGGGTGGGCCATCCCCCAGCCAGGTAGGCCAACCCCAGTGTCAGGTAGGTGGGCCATCCCCCAGCCAGGTCAGCCTACCCCACTTTCAGGTGGGTGGGCCAGCCCCCAGCCAGGTAGGCTGACCCTAGTGTCAGGTAGGTGGGCCATCCCCCAACCAGGTCAGCCTACCCCACTTTCAGGTAGGTAGGCCATCCCCCAGCCAGGTCAGCCTACCCCACTTTCAGGTAGGTGGGCCATCCCCCAGCCAGGTAGGCCAACCCCACTTTCAGGTGGGTGGGCCATCCCCCAGCTAGGTAGGCCAACCCCAGTTTCAGGTAGGTGGGCCATCTCCCAGCCAGGTCAGCCTACCCCACTTTCAGGTGGGTGGGCCATCCCACAGCCAGGTAGGCTGATCCCACTTTCAGGTCTGCTAAGTTGGTGCAGCAGCTGACCCCCTGTCAGGGCTGGCTGGCCAACATCAGCTAGTCCCATCTTTAGGCTGAAATGTACACTTCAGTTGTCCCAGTTTCAGGACTAAATGTGACTGAAGGGTCTGGACCCATTAGCACAGGCAGACTGAGCAACACAGTCCAAACATGCAGGCCAGCTAAAGCTAGCACAGCACAATCCATCAAATCTGAAGTAGTATGCTGGCCTGCACAAGCAGGCACAGACATATCCACCAAATACAAAGAGGCTTGCCCAGATAGAGCAAACCAAATGCCATTGATACAAGCTGGCTTACACTAGAAAGCACAGACATGCATCAACCACACCCCCCATATTGACAATGTACTGGCCAGGCACATAGCAGACAGAGGGCTACCATCCCCACCATGCACAGCTGCAGCCTGCACACAATGAAGACAGTACCTGGAAGGAATGAGTAGGGCAACATCTCTCCTACATGAAGTGACAGCTGGCACAACATGACATTGAGTAGATAACTAACATGGAGCAAGGTGACACTACCAAACACATGATCAACTTATACTGGTATTCAAAATATTAGGTGATGGTTGGAGGCTTGGCAAGCGACACTTACAGATGCCACCTTGCAGTGAATCATTCCCTAACAAAGCATAGCACAGACAGATCCCTACAGAACTGCAGGTATATCATCATTTAGTTGCATTCTGATTCTTGATAGCCATGGTATGCTTACCTTGAGTTGGCATGCATGAGTGCAGACAACAAATGCCACAGCAGAGGGGCAGACAACAGACACAAATGGCAATACATCAGGTCCAAGCATGATGATGAATGCCATGGCAGAGTGAGATTAGACATGACATGACACTGCAACCTGTGAGGAGGGTTGTCTATGGCAGGCAGGATGACATAAGTGGGTGCAATGTACCAAGAACATTCCTGTTCACATGGCCCAAGATCCCCTGCAGGGGGGAAAAGGGGGGCTGAATGTGCAAAGGAGAGAAAAAATGCAGTGAAGGAAGGAAATGGAAGAAATGTATGCACCCTGGTGTGTTTGGTCATGTTTGACGAGCATGTGACCTGAAAAAATTTTGGCAATTGTGTGAGCATTACTAATTTTAGCATCCAAACATCGGTGATGTCAAATATGGAGACTGGTTGCTTCTGAACATTATCCTATCATGTGACTAAATCCAACATTATGGTAATAGATGTAGTACCTCTTTTTTTTTTCCTCATTGCCCTTTTCCCACTCATGATGTTTGACCCCTCACTCTCACCCCACAGCATTGTATCAATCAATCAGCACATGCACAATCACCCCCACCAGCATAAAGGTAAGCCATCCCCACCCATCCACCTTATCTTGCCCCCTACTGATGACATCCTCACACTGTCACCAAAACATCCTGTGTGTGCATGGTCACCCCCACAATCACACAGGTAAGACCATCACCCCCATCCTTATCATGTTGCCCCACACTGACAACATCCTTGTGCTATCACCAAACACCCCATGTGTGCATGGTCACCCCCACCACCACACAGGTAAGCCCCATTATACCCATCATGCTGTCATGTGCCCCCCACCAACAACATCCTCAAGCTATCACCAAAACACCCTGCATGTGCACAGTCACCCCCACCACCACACAGGTAAGACCATCACCCCCATCTTATCATGTTGCCCCCCACTGACAATGTCCTTGTGCTATCACCAAACACCCCACATGTGCATGGTCACCCCCACCACACAGGTAAGACTGTCACCCCACATCTTGCCATGTGCCCCCCACTGACAATGTCCTGACCATCCACTTGTGCTTGTGCCTTGGCCCTCACCACCCACCACCCACTACTCCTGCTATCTGCCCCCCTGCTTCACCACCATACAGGTAAGCCCCATCATCCCACCTATCCCAATCCCACCCATGTTCAGTCTTACTGCTACCTTTAATGTAACATTAATACTAATGTCCTTGTCAATGTTGCTTGCAATTTTATTATTTTACTTTGCCCCATCATCAACCTTTTGATCATGTGTGATCCCCAACTGTTCTTTTGGTTGTCCCCACCATTGTCCTTGGCTGTATACTTAAGTCTGTCCCTGACAGCCACCCATCCCACCATGGCCAGGACAAAACAAACAGCCAGGAAGGTCACTGGAGACAAAGCCCCCAGGGTTAAACTTCAATCCTTGCAGAAGAAAAAAAGCAAGACAGCTCTTTCATTGAAGAAGCCAACATTCAAGGGGAAGACCATGGCAAACTCTGTATGTTGTTGTCTTGTCTCATGCACCCACTGACATCTTCCACAGTTCTGTGTCATGTGCAGAAATGGAGGGGACTTCTGGATCTGTGATGAAAGGACTGCAAGAGAGTGGTTTGCCACAAGTGTTTGATAGTCCCAGAGAAGTCTTTGAAGGATGTCACTGAAGATCATGTAACTTTCAAATGTGTCACCTGCCACTGGAAGGAAACTGAAAAATCTGCACCTCAGCCTTACTTTGTAAGTCCAATGACATCCCCTTCTTCATCCTATTCTCAACATATATCATCAAGGGTTTCTACTCCCAAGGCAAACCTGTACTCTCTGAACCTCCTGTCATCACAGGTGGTTTTCAGCATGCCATTAATTCTCAGGTGGCTCCCCATTCCACTGCACTCATCCACCTCCACCTGGAGAATTTAGAGGTTGGCCATGCCCAAGTCAACATGATACATTCCCTCCTCCAACCATATTTTCCAAAAGGAAGGTACCAGTTCTCTCATTTGCCATTCAACCTCACCACCCAAGAATCCTTGGGTGCTTATCAATCAACAGCATTTGACCTGGCTACCTCCCTCTCCTCATACCAGAGTGTCATCCTGTTCCTCACCACCCATAGTGATGAGGAAAGAGGGGATCTTTTTGCTGGCTTTGTTGATGGGGTAACTGTAGCATCTGAGGTGTCTGAGGTGAGTCCCCAATTCTTCCATCCAACTCTTTACTGATCATCTTCAGGTTCTCCAAGCCCTTTTCACCCCCTTCACCCAGATTATCAAAGTTGCACACATTTTCTTCAATGTCTGTGGCTCTGTGGTAACTGTGGAGGATAGCTTCAATGGGTTGAAGAAAGCTGCCCAACTGTAAGTCCTTCCTCCCCTCCTGCTTTCATGGCCCTGACATTTTCCAGGTTCAAGCCAAAGTCCATGGTGCTTTTTGATGCACAACATCTCCACCTGGCCACAACTATCCCCTACCTGCTCAGTCTGGTTGACAGCACTATCATTCAAGGGTTTGATGTCTGCAGTGCTATAAAATTTGCTCTCAATGATTGTGCAATGCTTGTTAGACATTCCAACATCATTGTCATGATGTGGAGGTCTCAAGGTGAAAACATGGAGGTAGGAAAGCTGGTAGTGGAAAAGCTGGTCTGGACAGATAAGTTTGTCAGACCATGGGGGAACTACTTGCCAATCCAATGTCCTCATTGTGGAAGCATCCAGAAGTGGGTATGTGGTGCTGAAGGGAAAACCAACTCCTATGAGTGCAGGTACACTCACTGTGGGAAAGGGAAGGGGCCTAAAAATACCTCCCTCCCACCAAAACAATATACCTTCTTCATTCCTGAAGGTGCCATTTGTTGGAGCATGTTAGGTATGGACTTGCATTATTTCAGACATTGCAGCATCAACACCTATCATCATCACATGACACATGCACACATAGATATTGGACTCATCTCTTCTTCTTCTTCTCTTTTCCTCAGCACATTATTGAATGGCTGAGGTATGTTTACTATACATCATATGATAGATGCAACTGATGTTCTACAGAAAGTTCTCTGTTCATAGGTTCATAGTATCATGTGTAGAGTAGCATGTTATCAAACAGCTGAGTTCTCTGTTCATAGCTGTCTACAGGTTATGAGTCCTGAGCTTGTTGCATAAAGGGCAAGCTCGACTCACTGACAGTTATGACAGACAAGATAAATGTAGCAGAGTCTCACACATGAGAAATTGAATGTATATATCCACATTCACAGCCTGCATGATGGGGAAGTTTGAAAATGTTCTGGAATTGAAGGGGATGGAGAATTATTATGAATGGTGTCGACAAACCGAACAGCTTCTCCTAGGACAGGGGGTGTACAGCCATGCCAGCAACAGAACAAATCCTTTCAACTATGTTAAGTATGCTTCCACTTGTCCATGCCTGCTGATCCCAATTGCACCAACAGCAGCTGAGCAAGAGGCATTAAAATTAAGAATGACGGCCTGGCAAAGTCTATCATCTTAAGAAAGATTGGCTCTTTGGTTTTGACACTAATTCCTGACAATGTCAGTATAATGGCTCGAGAAGTGTGGAACACACTTGCCAAACTCTACAATCGATCCAATGTCTCGCTACAGTTCTCCTTGTGTGCTCAAATTTCCACCTTCCAGATGAAGGGAGCTGCAGATGCCAAGAAGTACATGGCACTACACACACATGCAAATGATAAGTTAGCTTGCAAAACTGTCAGAGGCAGACATGATATATGTGCTGTTATGAGGCTTGCCAAAGACCAGGATTTGGCCAGTCATTTGAAAGAACATAGAGACTGAGCTGGAGTGCAGTGAACAGACCATATGAATGATGACCCCAGGTCTCCTCAACACGGTACTAGTTGCATCACAGTTCTCATGGCCCCCTCCAGCCAACACTCCTGTAACTCCTCAAAATCCATTCACTCCAACACAGCAGTTTACAAATCCTTTCCTCAGTCCACCTCAACATTTACTTCTTGACAACATGTGATGCTGTCAATGATCAGAACATACACCTTCAAGCACACTGCACAAACAATCATTAAGGAGGCCATGCAGATGACAAACAAAGGTCTTGCACCTGGTCTGGGCTCTGAGTATGTGAATGCAGCAGTTCAGGGAGGACAAGGGGAGGTGAACCTGATCACCAGTCTGAGGCAAACTAAGAACAACCCAAGTGGCACACCTTGTATGACACCAATCTGTTTAGGCCAATGGTGGGTAGATCATGATCAGGACAATTGTTTCCAGCCAGGGGGTGGGAAAGCGAGACAGGTACCCTGGCAAAAGGGGAAGATGACCTTGACAGGCAGGGCTACAACAACCACTGTCACAGCTGTTGCAGCACCAATGGTGTTGCCACCATCACAGCTGGCAGCAATGCAGACAACTACACTGATAGCAGCAGTTGCGATACAGTGCCCACCAGCCAATGATTACTTTCAAGACTTGTCCTGTGCAGTCATAGAGGAGTTGTTGGAGATGGCAACAGGGGAAAATATTACATTGCTGGCATCAACAGCATCTTCCACCATTCTCAACTTGGGCATGACCATGCATCTCATTAGAGACCTGTCTTTCTTCTGGACCTTTACTCATGACTCCACAGTGTCCATGAGGACAGTGAATCAGGGCAGCCTTAGCACTGAAGGGTATGGAGATTGCATTGTGATACTGAAGTTAGGGGGCAAGCATATTTGCCTAAGGTTGGAACATTGTCTGTACATGCCAAATGCCATTGTCAACCTGTTGTTGGTCAGTTGGATGGTGGAGCATGGGTGGGAACTACAATTCAAGGGCGAGCCAAGCCACTGTGAACTCCTTCATGGCAATGAGTCTCTCAGTTGCATCGATATGCAGGGACAGTTGTGCTTCTTAGATGTTGAGTTCGTTTGCCCACCTGACAAGAGCACCTCAACATTAGGTCTCACTGCTTTTACACCAAGTGTACTTACTTGGGACCTTTGGCATGCACAATTGGGACATGCAGGAGGTGACATCACTAAGTTTCTCTCAATGGTAAAGGGAGCTCAAGTCACTTCGCCTGCAACTCAAATGCGATGTGAGTCCTGCATTGTGGCCAAGCATCCACACCAGCCTTATCCCACATCCTCCTCACCACCAATGCACACATTCCTCGAGTTAGTTCATACAGACATTTGCAGCCCCTTTCCTACTCCAATGTTACATGGCAAGCGATATTTCATTGTTTTCATCAATGACTACATGAACATAATCAGTGTCCACTTGTTGGCAACCAAAGATCAGGCTTACAACACATGGCTTATGGTCAAGGTGTGGTGGGAGAATAGATTCAATACAAAAATCAAGGCAATACAAATGGATAACAGTGGAGAGTATATCAGAAACATATTCACAGGAAGCTTGTTAGAGGCCAGGGTGGAACATCACAGATCAGTGGCATATGCATATCAGCAGAATGGTAAAGCAGAAAGAGGAATATGAACCATCGAAGAATGGGCTTTGGTGGCTCTGAGTCAGGCCAGTCTCTCAGTGGCTTACTTCAGCAAGGCTGTCTTGATGATCAGTTACCTTTGGAATCTAACTGGCACATGCATTCTGCCTGACCATAAGACTCCTTTTGAAATGCTCTACAGGTATAAGCCAGATATCTCTCACCTTTGTGTGTTTGGCTCTTGGTGCTTTGCTCACATTCCACCTGAATGCTGTATGCAAAATGGACCCCACTCTTCTCAAGCACTCTTTATGGGGTATCCAGACAGGGTAAAAGGGTGGCAACTGTGAGACTGTGTCACCAGAATGTTCTTTAATAGCAGAGACATGATCTTTGATGAGGATTCAGTCATGTGCATCAGGGACCTGTCAGAGAGGGTCACCACTCACCACAGATTTCAGCCAACCTGTCATCTCCTGCATCACTTCCTCCCCATCGAGCACTTGCTCACTTTGCCTGGTCATCGTGCTTTCATGCAACATCCCCATGCCACCTCTGACCCATGTGTGTGCTGCAGCTCTACTTCAGGCACCACTCTCCCTTTGAGGAATTCTGAGTGTGGTGAACCTGAGCCTTCTAGTGATCCTGCTTTCCATTGCCTAACAGACAGGCTACATGTTAGCCAAGATCTGTTCTCATCACCATCTAGGAACTCATGCAAGAAAATGAAGCAATGGCAACGGTGGTTGCACAATGTCATCCCTTCCCTCATTCAACCATACCTCTCATATTGGTGACTCTCTGACCACTTCTGGAATCCTGTAGACTATGAGCTGCCAATGTGTAATTGCAGATTGTCTCAAAGGCTGAAAGTCACATGTATTCATTTCAATGGTGAGATTTATGTTGGCCAATGTCATTTTTCCTGCCTGACTGGCACATTGTTCATGCTAGGCCTGCAACATGTGGATCTAATGGTTTGCTCATGTGTGCCTGCCGCCATTCAACTTCTTTGGATGGGCTACTTCCCCTGTGCCCCACTAGGGCCGACCCTTGCTGTTAGTCTACAGCTTCTAAGCCTTGTCAGACAGCTCTTCATGTGGATGCCTCCAAACACCTCAGCATGGTGTGAGTCCTTTGAAGCATACCTTGCAGGCCTGGGTTATAAGGTGGACACAAAGGTATGGGTCTCTTGAGTTTTATGTCATCATCCCAATGTTCCTTCCTTCTGGGGTATGCATCATAGTAATACTTGTAGTGCCTGTAGCATGGGTGACTGTTCTATGTAGGTAATGTATTTAATAAATGACTGCCTAGTTCATGCTTTGTATGCTTGTGTGACTCATGTTTCTTGGGATTGCAGTAGTACTATATTGATAGGATAGAATGGCTGTTCATAATGTTTATGGGGATGTTGCCAACATATACTTTCATTATTATTGTCTGCCAAAGATGACTAATGCCACTCACAGGAAGGTATATGTAGGAGGTTTGGCAATGCATACCACTGGTATTGTATACTCGAGATATCCCTTGATGAACACATCCAGCAACAGCTGCAAAAATCTATAAGCCCCCCATCAGACATTCCCCTTGCAGATGCATCATCATCCCATTATTCCCCAGATAGTGATGTCTTCAGCTCAAAGATGAGGCCATCACAATACCTACAACAGCATTGTCCTCTATGCTTTGGTGGTCACAACTGGCAGAGCAATAATAGTCAACAAAGGTATGTTGTTGGATGAATATAACATTAACAATTACTAAAATTCCTTTTTGTAGCCCTTCAGATGTGGATGCAATTGTTTGCATTGATGCTTGTTTCACTCAGAAGCACAGGAGTGGACAGCCAGATGATCCTGTAAACCCTACAGCTACAGTTTTCCTTTCACCAGAAGACATTCAGGCCATGGAATGTGAGGTTGATGGATTGTGGAAGTCAAAGTCTGCAAATCAAAGGAGGAGTGGCCAGGCTTCAAAAAGAAATCATGGGGATGAGGGTGATGTATTTGAGGAGGGAATGAGGATAACAACATCAGTGCTAAAGGGTTGTAATGACTCCTTCACTGCAGCTGATGAGAGGCGTCAAAAAGTGAGGCTTAATCATATATTCTAACTTGATTGTCTTAATGGTTGTTCAGGCAAGTACCCAGTTCTTTTCAGATACTGGGGTCATGGCCCTACTCTGTCGCCATGATCGTGTTATTCACCTTGCAAACATGACTTCAGCTGGGGAGAAGCAGCACTATGCACTTGCCCTCATCAGATCACTTTTTGGCCATCTCCCAAGTAATTTTTGTGTTGGGTTGTTATATGACATAGGTTGTCAACTGGAGCAGAGCTGCAGGAAGTGGGGCTTTCTCAAATCATTTTTGCCTCATATTTCTTTTGCCATCTCAGTGTTTCATGCCTTTGGACATCAGTGGGCATGCCAGCTTATCTATCACCCCCATAAAAGAGAAGGATTGGGGCTGTCTGATGGGGAGGGTTGTGAGCATTTTTGGAGTTCAATCAAAGGACTGATACCATCTCTTCATGTTTCTGGGGTATGGGTACAGCTTCCTATATGTGTTCTAGGCTAATGTTATATTTAGTAACATCAGCGACTCTTTGACATTGACTTCCAGGTGCATCATCTTGACATGAAGAGCCTCAATGGTCTTGGCCAGTGGCTTTTGTGCCACTGGAATCATTGTCAAGAAAAGAAGGCTTCTGCAAGCAAAGGCCTAAGGAGATGTGGAGTAGATATCCCAACTCTCCAAGCAGAATGGGATGCCCAAATTGCTGCACAGACAAAGCCAACCCCTAGTAAGCTGCTTGTATAAATAACAATGGATAATTTCCCTCACTCACCACAAAATTAGGACACACCTCAAAGTCTGTTGAAAATATAGTGTTGCAGGTCATGGAAACTCAGAAGTCATTGGAAATTTATGCAGCAAATCTAGTAGTGCTGGAGCAGGATCTGCTCCATGGGGTACCTGATATGATAAACCTGAATATACAAATCACAGAGTGTCATAAAAAGGTTATGAATTTCAAGCAAGCATTGCAGAGGCAGAGGTCAACTCTTGGGTTGAATGGGCCTGCAGACCTGGCTAGAATTCAGAATAGTTCTTACCTTCAAGTCAGTTCCATATTATTGCCACCATTGACAGGGAATCTAATTAAGAGCTTCATAGCTTCGCATGCATGCATTAGCAATCAAGAAATGTATCCAAGATCATCTGCATCAATGAAAGTTTGAGTTGGAGAGACTGGAATGGTCATATCGGCACACAGTCAGTGGTAAGAGATCCTCATTAATGAATATCCTTGCATTTGACCTGTCTTCAAGAACAAAGACTGCAATACCACACAGAAGCATCTGTTAAGCAGTGAGAACCAGGAATAGTCAAGCTTGCTAGTAGCTACAATAATTTGTGCCTGCAAATGGTAGGCCTGATACACAAAGGGAAAGCTCCTCAAGGGTCCATTGCACCACTCCTGATTCCAAGAGATTCATTATTCAAACTGGATGTGGATGATGATATATGGCAGGATGTTAGTCTTGGGGATGATGCAGATGGTGTATTACCTGCATGGTGTTACGTGCAGGGATATCTCACCAGCCGAAATCGACTAGTGTTGGCGATGAGGCGGTGTGCATCGTCGCTCTTGCAATATCTCCTGGGTTGACCTCGAGGGCTTAATAGTTTTACCCCTCCTATGGCCAGACGTGCAGTTCTGAGGTAGTATTTTGTCAGAAAGAAGCTAGCCTGGTTGCAAGGTAGCTAAAAGCTAAGGAATACACTCATGTCCCTATGGGTATATATACTACTTGAGAGTATTTGGACATGTGTGCATATACGTGTTGCGACACGCTCCAAACAAGGGGAAGTGACTCGAGATAAGTACAGGGGCATAGGGTATTCCCTGAGAAAGGAAACAAGTCCAAAGAAAGGGATATTGTTACGTGTCCGTGTGAAGAATGTGTGACATGATCCCATTGTAGTCCAAAAAGGGAAAGTGACTCGACATGGGGGAAATATGAAATAGGGAACATCGAGTCGCGTCGATCGAGGAAGATCGATCGAGGGAAAGGGAAGCCATATAAGAGATGGTGTAAAGTAAATGTCTAAAAGGAGAAGCATAATTGAGTAAGCGTCGTGGGACGACGCATCTCAAATACAAGGAGAAATAGAGAAAGAGAAACAGGGAGTCTGCACGCGTCGAGAACCTCGTCGGTTAGGCGAAAAGATGACATGGCATATCACATGGTTAGCTGAGGACAAGGTTCGCTCAGGGATCAGGTCACTCCTTGAGCTAAGGAGATGTGAAGAAGAGGAAAGGTGTTTATTGAAGGAAAAACAAGCCTTAGTGTTGTGGTTTTCTGAACAGTGGGCTTGCATGCAGAGGGCTATGGAGGATGCAGGTGAGAAAGACTTGTCTTTGCATTCCCATAGCTAACATCAAATCTGGATGATGATCTGGCATATGAACTTAACTGTAGATCATCTAAACTGGCAGGGCTTTGCCTCATGTGGCAGAAGCAACTAAGTGACTTTCCTGGGGCTGCTTATGAGAACTGGGGTCTAAGTAATGAAGATCTGCATAGCATGGTTCAAGTTCCTCATTTGATGTGTGTTGATGCAGATGATGGGGAGAGGCTGGATGGCTTTGAGTCAGAGGGGGAAGGGGAGGATGATACAGTGCTGGATGATGAGTTGTTATATGTTGCTGAAGAGTTTGCCCTGGCAGATGAATATCACCAACACAATGATATGTCATTGGCAGAATTGTCTTGGGGAGATGAAATGGACAGTGATCTATTAGATATGGATCCACCATCATCACCAAGTAAAAGAGCTTGTAGATAAAATAATGTTTGTCATATATTGTAATGTATGAAATGTGTTAAAAGGAAGAATTTGTGTGATGATATTGTTCACCTTCATTATGGGGGTGGGATGGTCCATGATAGCCTCATAGGCTGGTATGGGACATCCCTTCCACCTTCATAAGGGGGGGAGATGACCTGTCATAGCCTCACAAGCTGGCATGAGACATCCCTTTCACCATCAGGAGGGCAGATGGGATGTCCCATCATAGCTTAAGAGGCTTCCATGGGAAATCCCTTTCACCTTCATGAGGGGGAGTGGGATGTCCCATCAGAGCCTCAGAGGCTTCCATGGGACATCCCTGTCACCATCATAAGGGGAGGTGGGATGTCCCATCATAGCCTCATGGGCTGCCATGGGAGATCCCATTCACATTCATAAGGGCAGGTGGGATGGCCCACCATAGCCTCATAGGCTGCCATGGGACATCCCTGTCACCATCATAAGGGCAGGTGGGATGTCCCATCATAGCCTCATAGGCTGCCATGGGACATCCCTTTCACCTTCATAAGGGCAGGTGGGATGTCCCATTGTAGCCTCATAGGTTGCCATGGGACATCCCTGTTACCATCATAAGGGCAGGTGGGATGTCCCATCATAGCCTCAGAGGCTTCCATGGGACATCCCTTTCACCTTCATATGGGGAGGTAGGATGTCCCATCATAGCCTGTGAGGCTGCCATGGGACATCCCTTTCACCTTCATAATGGCAGGTGGGATGTCCCATCATAGCCTCAGAGGCTTCCATGGGACATCCCATTTACCTTCATATGGAGAGGTGGGATGTCCCATCATAGCCTGTGAGGCTGCCATGGGACATCCCTTTGCAAAGCTCTCAGCTTTGAACCACCAAAGACAAAGTTCATGACATGAGCTGAAAATGAAATATGACCTCCATGTAGCATAATGTTTTCTCTGAGTAATACTCCTCCAACACCATATTAGGGACATGAGGGACACTGCCTCTTGCATTCAACCCCATTTAAATGAAGTGAATGATGAGGATAGGTCCCCCACATACCTAAGACTTGGAAGCTCTTTTGCACATGCTACTGATAAACATTGGCTCATTGCATGTGAGAACTGAACTCCCCTGCATGGTCTGTGTAAATGGTTTCAAGAATATTAACACTAGCATAGAATATCAGAGTGGACATACAAAGTATGGCATGGGTTTGGAGCTGGCTGCATGCTCCTCCTTCTCATGGCATGCAGGGCACTTAAAGGAAATTTCTGGAGAACTGATGTTATTTGCAATTGACTCTGGTGTGGTGATGCAGAATTGCAGGTAAATTAACCCTCACCTGGAGAGAACTCAACAGAACTGGCCAGCTTGGACAGCAAGGTACCTGACTGACCAGGCTGGTCCAGAGAAATAGGGGAAAGGTATCTCAACAATTGACATCTAAATATGAGTTGAAATTTTTATGAGACATTCTTTATGTGAAGGTCAGCATCTGGGCATATTTTTGTGAGACTAGATGCACATGCCATGGTTGTGTGGTGTGCAAAGATATTTTGTTAGGGCAAGTGTTAGCTTTCTGATGTAAGGGGAGGTGGGATGTCCCATCATAGCTTGTGAGCCTTCCATGGGACATCCCTTTCACTGTCATGAGGGGAGGAGAGATGTCCCATCATAGCCTGTGAGGCTGCCATGGGACATCCCTTTGACCTTCATAAGGGGAGGAGGGATGTCCCATCATAGCCTGTGAGGCTGCCATGGGACATCCCTTTCACCTTCATAAGTGGGGGTGGGATGTCCCATTGTTGCCTCTCAAGCTGTCATGGGTCAGCCTCAGATTGAGTTCATGTGGTGAAGATGAATGTTCAGTGTAGTGGACACACCCAATGGAAGGCTCATGCTTATGACAAGTGCAATGAGAATAATATTTAGAAGTGAAGCCAAGACATGTTCCCACTGCTGGGTGAGGAATACATCAAAACCATCATCTCGTGGGTGGTTGGTATGCCATTTTGTGACCCACCCACTATCTACCATAGTACTGTACTTTCAATATTTGGTTTGATGTGTTCAAAACTACATAGAATGTCTGTCTGTTATTTCCTCAATGCTTGGGCACAAATCAGCATGTAATCTCATGACCAGTGCTAACATGCAGTTTAATTTCTAATAACCCCTGATTTGAATATGAGAAATCAGGTGTTTATGAATTTCTGGTGATAATTGTGACTGGTTTTCACATGCATTGGCAGGTCTGGTTGTATAACATTCTCTAAATACCTTTCTCATAACAGTATCAGCACAACCATTGTTGATGATAACATCCAGCACCATGATTATTTCTTGAGATGTCAAAGTTGCACACCCAGTTCCACCTGGATGGTATGTATAATGGAATTGGGGTAGATAAGACATTCCAATCATACTCTAATATGTCATCTGGAAGTGCTTCTTTCTTGGGCCTCAACTGTGACAACATATGGACCACACTGCCCAGCACACAATGCTGAATGAGCACTGACAAAGCATAATTCTTTTTACTCTATTATATGCACATCTGTGTCATAGGGCAGGCACAATGTTTCCTGTTCATGATAATTGTCTTATCTTGGATGAGTGAATTCCAGTGCTAATATATGGCAGCACTTTTTGGGTAAGGGACCCCAGACACCTGAGGCAATTATGGGATGTCCCAAATTATTTTATTTAAATGCAAATCCCAGGGAAGGGCCAGTGGGAAATCCCATCATGGATGGGCCATCCCAGGGCCTGGAATCATGCTTTGCCCTGGGAAATGGGTGGATGTCCCTGGGATGACCTTGGTCTAGGAGGCATTTAGCCTGAATGGTTTGGAGAAACTATTCAGCCTAAATGCTTACAGAAAAGGGTTACCTGCAGTGGGTATGAAATGGTCAAGGGTTGCTGTACCTTAGTGTCAACATTTGTGATGTAATTGAGGGGTATTCTAGGCCCTTGGCATTGTTGTATTTATAGTATACATCAAATGGCATAGATATATCAAAGGGTAAACTGCAACCAAGAGGATGTTCCTTTCTTCCCATGTGGCAACTGAATGGTGTAGACAGCTATGAACAGAGAACTCAGCCATTTGATAACATGCTACTCTACACACAATACTAGGAACCTATGAACAGAGAACTTTCCATAGAACATCGGTCACATCTAACATATGATGTATAGTAAACATACCTCAGCCATTCAATAACATGCTGAGGAAAAGAGAAGAAAAAGAAGAGACGAGTCCAATATCTATGCATGCATGTGTCACATGATGACGATAGGTGTCAACACTGCAATGTCTGAAATAATGTGAGTCTGTACCTAACATGCTCCAACACACCCCCTCAGCATGACACCAGTGACAAGCCTGTTTGATGAGCTTGGAAAGACATGTGAGTAAGTGGTTTTGTAAGAATGTCAGCAACGTTCTGATGTGTCAGGATCCACCTGGGAGTAAAATGATGCTTTGTGATGTGTTTGCAAAGGAAATGGTAGTGAACGTCGATGTGTTTGGTGTGAGGGTGGTTAATCAGACTAGAAGAGAGTGATATTGCACCCATATTGTCTGCATGAACAACGAAAGGAAGATCATGCAGCTGATGAAGGGACCACAATGCTGACTGCAGCCAGAGACCCTCCTGAATGCACACTGCAAGTGCCATATACTCTGCCTCTGTAGACAAGAGAGCTAGCATACATATGTTGTTTCTTCGATGCATGGGCTATTGGCCCACCATAAAAGAACCACATGTAGCCCATGACAGAGATGTGATCTGCTGAACATGTTGCCCAGTCTGAATCACTGAAGGCATAGGGAGAATGATTAACATTTGGGTTCCCATAGTGAATGCAAAGAGACTTCATCCCTTTTAGATAGCAAACTAGACATTTTGTGGCAGTGAAATGATGCAGTTCCAGGCATGCACACTGTTGAGCAAGGTGTTGCACTGCCTGCATTATATTGGGTTGGCTACACATTGCCAGATAGGTCAACTCCCCAACAATCTTTCTATATGCATGAGTGAGATCAGGAACATCAGGATAGATGTCTGTTTCCTGTCCAAAAGGATGATTTGGGTCCATTGGGAGTGACATGGGATTTGCATCTCCAAGACTGTACTCCTTGCAGATGTGGTCAATATACAACTCTTGGTGGATCCAGATCTCATGTGTCTCCCATCTCCTTTTGATTTCAATTCCCAGGTACAGCAAGACTGGCCCCAGGTTGCTAATGCTGAACCATTCACCTATCTGTCCCTTCACCCAATTAAGAAAATATCTGTTGTTGCAACCTCCAAGGCCATCATTGACATGCCAGGCTATGATGCATACAATTCTTCATCCATCATCTCCCATTTTGTTAAAGACAAAAACTGCAAGGTCAACATCTGACCTGGAAAAACTGAGTTCCTTGAGTAGGTTGCATAGCATGACATACCAGTCAAATGCTGCCTGTTTGAGTCCATAAAGAGAGCATAAGAGCAGAAAAATGAGGAGCATTCTGGCCATGTTGTATTGTTTGAACCCCCATGGCTGTTTCATGTAGATTTCCTCTGTAAGTTTGCCATGAAGGAATGCCCATTTTGCATCAAAGCAGTCGAGTTCCCAGTTGTTCTGTGCCACCAGTGCTATAAGAAGCTTCACCAATGCCTGTCTTGCAACCAGTGCATAAGTTTGATGACACTCAACACCCAGTACCTGTGAGAACCCCTGTGCTACAAGACGAGCCTTGTATTTTGACCCCCCTTTTAGGTCGACCAGTTTGAATTTGAACACCCAGCAGTTTCCCACAAGCTTATGACCAGGTGGCAGTTCCACCAGCTTCCACACCCCCATCTCCTTCATTGTCTTTAATTCCCTATCCATTGCCTCCTTCCATCTGGCAGAATCTGAACACTTCATCACCTCCTTGTAGGTTGCTAGGGGAATTGACATGTCATATCCCAGCTGACTGGGGTCCCACCATTTGTTGCTTCTGATAGAAAGGTGAGACTGTTCTGTGATGATCAGGTTAACTTGGTGTTCTGGAAAGATCCCTTCCTCCTCTGCCTCTCTCTCCCCCATGTCTGTCACCCCCTCACCAAGGCCACCTTCCACCCCCTCACTCATTCCCATAGCCAAATCAAGATGTTCTTGAACCATCACAAGTCTATCCTTCATTCGCTGAAGATCCTCTGCCAATGCTCTATGCTTTTCTGTCAACACTCTAGAGTGACTGGATTGGCATGGGGCGACCTGTACCTGCTCAGACAGTTCTGACTGCACTATCTCCCATGGCAAGGGTACAAGTGATGCAGGAGATGACAGGTTGGCTGAAATCTGTGGTGAGTGGTGACCCTCTCTGACAGGTCCCTGATGCACATGACTGAATCCTCATCAAAGATCATGTCTCTGCTATTAAAGAACATTCTGGTGACACAGTCTCACAGTTGCCACCCTTTTACCCTGTCTGGATACCCCATAAAGAGTGCTTGAGAAGAGTGGGGTCCATTTTGCATACAGCATTCAGGTGGAATGTGAGCAAAGCACCAAGAGCCAAACACACAAAGGTGAGAGATATCTGGCTTATACCTGTAGAGCATTTCAAAAGGAGTCTTATGGTCAGGCAGAATGCATGTGCCAGTTAGATTCCAAAGGTAACTGATCATCAAGACAGCCTTGCTGAAGTAAGCCACTGAGAGACTGGCCTGACTCAGAGCCACCAAAGCCCATTCTTCGATGGTTCATATTCCTCTTTCTGCTTTACCATTCTGCTGATATGCATATGCCACTGATCTGTGATGTTCCACCCTGGCCTCTAACAAGCTTCCTGTGAATATGTTTCTGATATACTCTCCACTGTTATCCATTTGTATTGCCTTGATTTTTGTATTGAATCTATTCTCCCACCACACCTTGACCATAAGCCATGTGTTGTAAGCCTGATCTTTGGTTGCCAACAAGTGGACACTGATTATGTTCATGTAGTCATTGATGAAAACAATGAAATATCGCTTGCCATGTAACATTGGAGTAGGAAAGGGGCTGCAAATGTCTGTATGAACTAACTCGAGGAATGTGTGCATTGGTGGTGAGGAGGATGTGGGATAAGGCTGGTGTGGATGCTTGGCCACAATGCAGGACTCACATCGCATTTGAGTTGCAGGCGAAGTGACTTGAGCTCCCTTTACCATTGAGAGAAACTTAGTGATGTCACCTCCTGCATGTCCCAATTGTGCATGCCAAAGGTCCCAAGTAAGTACACTTGGTGTAAAAGCAGTGAGACCTAATGTTGAGGTGCTCTTGTCAGGTGGGCAAACGAACTCAACATCTAAGAAGCACAACTGTCCCTGCATATCGATGCAACTGAGAGACTCATTGCCATGAAGGAGTTCACAGTGGCTTGGCTCGCCCTTGAATTGTAGTTCCCACCCATGCTCCACCATCCAACTGACCAACAACAGGTTGACAATGGCATTTGGCATGTACAGACAATGTTCCAACCTTAGGCAAATATGCTTGCCCCCTAACTTCAGTATCACAATGCAATCTCCATACCCTTCAGTGCTAAGGCTGCCCTGATTCACTGTCCTCATGGACACTGTGGAGTCATGAGTAAAGGTCCAGAAGAAAGACAGGTCTCTAATGAGATGCATGGTCATGCCCAAGTTGAGAATGGTGGAAGATGCTGTTGATGCCAGCAATGTAATATTTTCCCCTGTTGCCATCTCCAACAACTCCTCTATGACTGCACAGGACAAGTCTTGAAAGTAATCATTGGCTGGTGGGCACTGTATCGCAACTGCTGCTATCAGTGTAGTTGTCTGCATTGCTGCCAGCTGTGATGGTGGCAACACCATTGGTGCTGCAACAGCTGTGACAGTGGTTGTTGTAGCCCTGCCTGTCAAGGTCATCTTCCCCTTTTGCCAGGGTACCTGTCTCGCTTTCCCACCCCCTGGCTGGAAACAATTGTCCTGATCATGATCTACCCACCATTGGCCTAAACAGATTGGTGTCATACAAGGTGTGCCACTTGGGTTGTTCTTAGTTTGCCTCAGACTGGTGATCAGGTTCACCTCCCCTTGTCCTCCCTGAACTGCTGCATTCACATACTCAGAGCCCAGACCAGGTGCAAGACCTTTGTTTGTCATCTGCATGGCCTCCTTAATGATTGTTTGTGCAGTGTGCTTGAAGGTGTATGTTCTGATCATTGACAGCATCACATGTTGTCAAGAAGTAAAATGTTGAGGTGGACTGAGGAAAGGATTTGTAAACTGCTGTGTTGGAGCCAACATGGCCTGGAGAATTGCCAACACTCCATGGAGAATCTCCAACATGGCCTGGTGAATTGCCAACATGGCCTGGTGAATTGCCAACACTCCCTGGAGAATTGCCAACATGGCCTGGAGAATTGCCAACATGGCCTGGAGAATTGCCAACACTCCATGGAGAATCTCCAACATGGCCTGGAGAATTGCCAACATGGCTGGTGAATTGCCAACACTCCCTGGAGAATCACCAGCGTAGCCTAGCTTTCAGGCTGGAAAATGCTCTATATCACCCCAAGGAGGTCCATATCAAGCTGGAGAAAGTCCCATAATATGGTCCATTTCTGAATGGGAGAATGCTCCACATCACCTACTCTGAGGTCCATTTGAAGCTGGAGAAAGTGCCACATAATCCAAACTAAGGTCCATTTTCGGCTGGAGAATGCCCCATGTTGTGCACAGTCAGGTCTATTTTACACTGGAGAAAATTCCATACCACTCTCTGTGAGGTCCATTTTAGGCTGGAGAAAGCCCCATGTTGTCCATGGTCAGGTCTATTTTACACCAGAGAAAGTCCCATACCACTCTCTGTGAGGTCCATTCTCAGCTGGAGAAACACCCATGGGGACCCCTGCCACTCTATGGTGTCTTTGGTGAATCTCCAGGCATGGTGATTCACCAGCACCAGCTGGGAATTCCTGACCCCAGTAGACCTATTAGGTATATACCTCTGTAGAAATATATAGACCTAATAGGTCTCATTTGGGGGGTGACTGAAGTGTTATGCACTTGCGAGTGTTGATGTTGCCTTGTTCCAAGTAAAGGCAGTGGGTTCATCTGGAAAAGAAGGGCACCATTTGAAAAGTCTCAGGATGATTATATGTATCACTGAATCTGGAGAGTGGGGAATGAAGTGCTTACATGAATTTTTCAATGGCTGGGTTCCTTCATTGACAGTCAATGGCCATTGTAACAATGATGGGAAACTCTTGACCCATGGCTGGGACACAATGAATATAACTTTCTATGTTACAGCCTATCAAACAAAAAAAACAAGGAAGAAACTACAACACATCAGCAGTTTTGGCCAAGGGTTATGCCTATCACATGAACCATTCCATGTACCTTGAAGATCTCTGTGAGCAGCAATGACTCCTCCTCTTTTGACTGGTCCACTGCATCAATCAAGAACAGGAAATAGCTGCACCAATGGTCATGTCATATTTGATGGGGTGGGGAGCCACATACTGATCCCATCATTACACCCCCATTTTTTGGTCCTCATTTGTTGGCACACTTCTGCAAAAGTTCCCAGAGCTTTGATTTAGCATATTGACAGAAGGAGGTAGAGATAATCAGCCTGGAGGGTCAAGGACACTTGAGGTGGAAATGTAAGTTGCTGCAACACTGTCACAAACAAGAATAACTAATGCAATCACCTTGATAAGTGACAATGCAAGTCACAATGACACTAGCAGCAATCAGCATATCACAGATGCCACAGATGAGCTTGACAGTGAACATGCTGAGGGTGAGACAGATGGTTACAATGAGGTGCATTCAAGTCTTCTTGCTGGCATTACTTGACTTTCTCACATGGAATATGGTAGGATAATGACTGCAACATAGTGACTCTTGACACAGACAAACATGGCAAGGTTTAGACAAAATGTCAAGTCACAGACTACTGTCTTCGAGGTGATTCACTCAGTAACTCAAATGTCATCGACTTCTTCATCAATTCTTATGAGGTGGACATTGGAATGAAGACAAAGACACCAGCTATCATAGAGAATGACTTGCCAGAATCAGACTTATCATGCTTACCTTGGCATCGTGGTAGGCCTCATCATGAGAGGGTCCCATACCTCCCTGCTCACCCAAAGGCTAAGCAGAAACAGTGCATCATTTGTGGTCAGGGCCACAACAATTTGCCTAACTTTATTGGATGCTATTTTCCATGCCACAATGACCCTGACCAGCATCAATTTTACTGCACATGTATGCTTCTACTCCTTAAACCATGGAGGGAGATAGAAACAGATTTGAAGAAACCAAATGAGACCTGGGAAGTTGCATTCAGTACTTTCCTCACTATGGCTTCTCAAAAAATCCATCATATCATCTCTGGCATCCAGTACTTCCATGAGTGTGAGTCATCTATGTGTCAACAAGTGGCTGCCAGTCAAGATTTCCCACATCACTCTGCCTCTGATGACACTAATGCAAATGGTGATCTGGATCAAGGACTTGGTGAAGACTACAATGATCAGCACCAAATGACAATGATGGAAGAAGGTCTCACTGCTCTGATCACATCACAAATCCCCTGGCATGAAGAACTTCATGGCTGCATGGCAGTAGAGACAGCTAAAGCCATGAAGATTTTTAGTCAAGGTGATGCACCTGTTCTGTATTCTCTGAGTCCATCCCCTTCACAGTCCCTGCATCCCAGAGAAGATGGTGAAAACAACAAGGGACAACCAGCTATCCTTGGTGTCCACAATGCAACAAGTGATGATATCTGACACTTGTTGGAGTGGAAAAAGCAGATGGCAGATGACATCAATAGTCAAAACCCAGGCATACATTGTCCACCCACCAACTCAGACATTGCTGACAGTGGAAGTGTCCATCAGTCCATGGCTGCAAATGGGCAACTGCCTAGTGTCTCCTATCTTGACAAGGACTGCAAGCTGTCAAAATTGGCAATTCAGCCAGTGGATCCATCAGACCTTTGTAATGACCAATTCAGCACCTATGACATAGTGTCCTGGCACCTAGAACAGAGTTTAGCAGGATGTAAACCTCCACCACTGTGGATGATTATTCATGGTGAAGGGGGGACTGGGAAGTCAAAGGTCATCCAGACAATTACAGAGTTCTTTGCATCTAAGAATGCAGCTCATTTACTGTTGAAATCTGTGTACACAGGTGTCACTGCATCACTCATTGATGGCAAAATGATGCATACCATCAGCTTTATGTCTTGCTCCTCTGATGATGGAAAAATGAGTGCAGAAACAAAGGTGAAACTTCAGGCATTTTGGAAATTCTACACATACCTCATAATCAACAAAGTATCCATGATAGGGAAGGAATTTTTTGCAAGACTATCCTGCAACATCAGCATTGGCAAGATGGTTGCAGACCACCCTGCATCCTCACACTTGTTTGGTGGAATATCCATCATTGTATGTGGAGATTTCCACCAGTTCCCCCCTGTCGCTATCAGTCCAACACAGGCACTGTATTTTCCTCATGATGCTGTGCATGACTCCTTCCTGAGTCAGGTCAGTTGAGCAACATACAAGGAATTTACAATGGTTGTCCTCTTAAAGGAGCAGATGAGAGTTACAGATGATGTCTGGCATGACTTCTTGCAGCACCTCAGGTATGGGCAGTGTAGGGAGAGGATACTCCCTAGTAGGAGATTTCTTTTATTTTATTGTTTTTACTTTCTCTTTTTATTTCTGTTCATTTACTTTTGGTTTGACTTAGTATTCTGAGTAGTATACTTGCATTGTGGCTTATGTAAGCCCACACTTGCACCTACATTACATTTTACCTACTGAAAAAAATAACAATCGAGTTACAAATCATCAGTTCAAGTTTGAGAAGGTCGAGAGTGGCCTTTAGACAGCCTCAGACAGTCTCAGATGTCCACAGACAGTATCTCTCACCAGGCTATAGAAGCCCCTTAGGAAGATCTTCCCCTTCAGATCATCTCTACCCATCCCCAGCTCTTCTCATATCTTTTCCTACAGCAGGTCCAGCAACACCACATTGATATGCTTCACACATTGCTTGTCACGAATCTGGATGGCACTATGACAGACTTCACCACACCTCCCTGGAATGATGCTGCACTCGTTACACCCCACCATGCAGTCTGGTGGCTCTGGAATGAGGCTGCACTGAAGAAGCATGCTTGCAATAATCAGCAATTCATATTTCAGTGTTCTGCAGAAGATTGTGTTAAAGGTAAGGCCAATCATCCTCTCTTCATTGGACAGCATGACTAAAAGGTATGACATCACAGGGCAGTCACTCACCTTAGCAGAACGCTATGCATTTGTGACATGCAACCATGGCACACAGTAAAGTCAGAAAAGCAGGAATCAGGACTTACCTAATGTCATCAAGATCACACTCAGAATGAAGGTCATGGTGACACAAAATGTTCAGACTGACCTCAACATCACCAATGGGGCATGCAGCACCATTGTCAACATTATCTTAAGCCCTGATGAACCTCCAATCACCAAGCACAGGCCAGTAATCAAGTTGCAGTATCTTCCTCTGTTCATTCTCATCAAACTCAATCCCACAACAGCACCCCATTTGAGCAACCTAGAAGAGTCTGTCATACCAGTCGAACCTACTTCAAAAACATACCACATCAAGATATCATGATACAACAGAAAAGAAAAGAAGGACAAGCAGTTCCCTCATAGCATTAAATGATGTCAATTCCCAATGACAGCTGCATATGCATTCACCAACTACCATTCTCAAGGTCAGACTATTCCTACTGTGTTGATCGATATTGCTCCACCCCCAACTGGAGGATTAAACCTTTTCAATTTGTACATAGCTCTGTCTCAGAGCTCAGGGTGCTTGACATGATTTATGGGGGTGACAGAAACCTTGACAAGCAAGGTAACATTTGAGCACTGCTGTAAGCAGAGTCAGCAATTGACAATGCTTTTTGCGACATCTAGGCATGCAGTCCAGGCACAGAATGTAAATGAACAGGCCCAGGTTTCCTTACCTTCGAATCCACCAACTTCAGATCCAGTCCCTGTCAGTGAGTAGTCAGTAGATGACAACAGGCTGCCACAGATATCAGGAACTTACCAGAGTGTGGCTGGTCCTTCCTGTAAGTAACTTCCAGCTGTGGTCTCCCTCAATACCTTCCTCTCATCCACCAGTTCCTTTTGAATTAGAAGAGGCTTCTTTGTGTTTCCTAGGCCCTGTATAATTAGGGCCTATAACACTAATGGTTCAAGGTTAACTCACTTCATGTATGGTGGTCATCCCCAAGTCATACCAGCCTATCCTAGGGTTTCAAGGGGGGTGTAGTAGAAAAATTGGTCTAGACTGACATGAATATCAGGCCCTGGGGTAACCACTTGCCAGTCCAATGACCACAATATGGAACCAGAGTGGGTAAGGGGTTGTCATCTTGACAAATCTCTCTGTGTTGGAACAAGGAACAAGCTCTAGCTTTGGTCAGGCTGTGTTATAAGGGAGGTCTGTGTCCCAGTTACATCAACTGCTTGGCTTTCAGGAGGGTGGGTCATTCCCCAGCTAGGTTGACCAATCCTCCTTGCACAAGGGTGTGGTGACCAGACTGTCAGAGTGACCTAGTTGGCCACAGAAATCCATTGGCCTCTTGAAAAATCTCTGTGTTGGAATGAGTCATCCCCCAGCTGGGTAGGCCAACCCCCTTCCAGGAGTATGGGTCATCCCATAGCCAGGTCAGCTGACCCTACTTTCAGGTGTGTGGGCCATCCCCCAGCTGGGTAGGCCTATCCCACTTTCAGGGTGGTGGGTCATCCCCCAGCCAGGTAGGCTGACCCCACTTCCAGGAGCATGGGTCATCCCATAGCCAGGTCAGCTGACCCCACTTTCAGGTGTGTGGGCCATCCCCCAGCTGGGTAGGCCTATCCCACTTTCAGGGTGGTGGATCATCCCCTAGTGAGGTCAGCCTATCCCCATTCCAGGCATCTGGTCTAACTGGCTGAACCTATGTCATGGTTGGTCAGCCAACATCAGCTAGTCCCACCTTTAGGCCAAAATGTACATGTCAGGTGTCCCAGTTTCAGGCCTATAGTTGACTGAATTATGTGCTTCCACCATCCTTGACTTGGGCACAACCATGCATCTCATTAGAGACCTGTCTTTCTTCTGGACCTTTACTCACAACTCCACAGTGTCCATGAGGATGGCAAATCAAGGTAGCCTCAACACTGAGGGGTACAGAGGCTGTGTTGTGATACTGAAGTTAGGTGACAGGTGGGTTCATCTGAAGTTGGAACATTGTCTGTATGTGCCAAATGCTGTCATCAACTTGTTATCAGTTGGTTGCATGGTGGAGCATGGGTGGGAACTATGATCCAAGGGTGAACCAAGTCATTGTGAACTCCTTCATGGTGATGAGTCTCTGGGTTGCATCGACATGCAGGGACAGTTGTGTTTTCTAGAGGTCGAGTTCATTTGTCCAGCTGACAAGAGCACTTCAGCATTGGGTCTTGCTGCTTTTACACTGAGCATACTCACTTGGGACCTTTGGCATGCATGATTTGGACATGTGGGAGGTGACATCACTAAGTTTCTCTCAACAATGGTGAAGGGAGCTCAAGTCACTTCACCTGCAACTCAAACACAATGCAAGTCCTGCATTGTGGCCAAACATCTGCACCAACCTTATCTCACATCCTCTTCACCACTGACATGGACATTCCTTGAGTTGGTCCACACAGACATTTGTGGCCCCTTTGCCACTCCAACATTACATGGCAAGTGATATTTCATCATTTTCATCAACAACTCCATGAATGTAATCAGTGTTCACTTGTTGGCAACCAAGGATCAAGCTTACAACACATGGCTTATGGTCAATGCATGCTGGGAGAATATGTAGATTCAATACAAAAATCAAGGCAATACAAATAGATAATGGTGGCAAGTATATGGGAAACATCTTCACAGGAAGTTTGCTGGAGGCTGGGGTGGAACATTGCAGATCAGTGGCATATGCACATCAGCAGAACAGTAAAGCAGAAAGAGGGATATGAACCATTGAAGGATGGGCTTTGGCAGCCCTGAATCAGGCCAACCTCTCAGTGGCTTATTTTGGCAAGGCTGTCTTGATGATCAGCTACCTTTGGAATCTAACCAGCATGCACATTCTGCCAGACCATAAGACTCCTTTTGAAATGCTCTACTGGTATAAACTGGACATTTCTCACCTTCATGTATTTGGCTCTTGGTGTTCTGCTTGCATTCCACCTGAACATTGTATGAAAAATGGACCTCACTCTTCTCAAGCACTCTTCATGGGGTACCCAGATGGGGTAAAGGGGTGGTGGCTGCAAGACTGCATCACTGGGACATTCTTTAACAGTAGAGATGTGATCTTTGATGAGGAGTCAGTCATGTGCACCAGGGGTCTGTTGGAGGGTCATTGATTACCACAAACCTCAGTCAACCTGTCATCCACTTCATCACTCACACCCTCACTGCAGGAGACAGAGCCATCAGAACTGGCTGAGCAGGTGCAGGTTGAGCTATGTCAGTCTGGTCAAACTAGGGTGTTGACAGAAAAGGGTAGAGCATTGGCAGAGGACCTTCAATGGATGAAGAGTAGACTTAATGATGGTTTGGGAATGTCTTGACCCAGCTCCAGGAATGAGTGAGGGGGTGGATGGTGACTTTAGCAAGGGGGTGACAGGCATGGAAGAGAGAGAGGTGGATGAGGAAGGGGTCTTTCCAGAGCATCAGGTTAATCTAATTATCATGGAGCAGTCTCACCTTTCCATCAGGAGCAATAAATGACAAGACCCCAGTCAGTTGGGGTATGACATGTCCATTCCTCCAGCAATGTATGAGGAGGCAATGAAACATTTGGATTCTGCTGGATGGAAGGAGGTGATGGATAAGGAGCTAAGGACAATGAGGGAGATGGGGGTATGGAAGCTAGTGGAGCTGCCACCTGGTCATAAACTCATGGGAAACCGCTGGGTGTTTGAATTCAAACCAGTCAACCTAAAGGGGGGGTCAAGGTACAAAGCCTGTCTTGTAGTGCAGGGGTTTTCACAGGTACCAGGCATCAACTTTTGTCAAACTTACATGCCAGTTGCAAGACAGGCATCAGTGAAACTTCTCATAGCACTGGCAGCACAGAACAACTGGGAACTTGACTGCTTTAATGCAAAATAAGCATTCCTTCATGGCAAGCTCACTGAGGAGATCTACATGAAGCAACTGTGGGGATTTGAACAGTACAGTAAGGCCAGAACACTTATCTGTTTACTCTTGTGCTCCCTCTATGGACTAAAACAAGTGGCATTTGACTGGTATGTCATGTTATGTGATCCACTCAAGGAACTCAGTTTCTCCAGGTCAGACATTGACCTTGCAGTGTTCATCTTTAACAAGATGGGAGATGATGGACAAAGAATCATGTGCATCATAGCCTGGCATGTTGACGATGGCCTTGGAAGCTGCAACAACAGATACTTTCTTAACTAGGTAAAGGGACAGATAGGTGAACAGTTCAGAATCAGCAACTTGGGCCTGGTTTCATTGTACCTTGGAATCAAAATCAAAAGGAGATGAGAGATGCATGAAATCTGGATTCACCAGGAGTTGTACATCGATCATATCTGCAAAGAGTATGGACTTGGAGACAAAAACCCTGTGTCACTCCCAATGGACCCAAATCACCCTTTTGGACAGGATACAGACATCTATGTACATACAGTGAGCATGTGCCCTTGCACTTCCCATTGCATGGATACTGACCTTAACATGCTTGCACATGGCACTACCCTTTGTCAGGCCCAACTAGACTGAGGCTGTGCCCAAGCCAGCCAGAAGTGGAAAATGACCAAGTATTTTTTAGTTTTGCATAGCTTTTGCTCTAGCCATGACTTACACAAACTTTTCATCACTAGCATCACTTTTTACCACCCACACCTGATCCACCCTCTGCCAATTAACATTCCTCCCTGATTAAGGACTCATGACCAATATAGCCATGCATTTTGTGATGAGGCTGTTTGGTGGTGTATCAAAGATGGTTAGGTGCACATATCATTAGCAGAGGAGGATATATTGGGGCCATACATGGACAAAGTAAGCTGATAGCATATGAAATTGTAATATGTATGCTGTGGCAAAATATATTAGTGCTGGATAGCACCTCAATGAGGGTCAATATCTACCAATGGCTGGTTGTGTACACACTGCTATGAAACCTGTAGGGTGTTGAAGTGTAAATACATAGTCTAGGTAGCCTACATAGCACACTAACTATGGTAGTAACACATATTCAGAGCAAACTACTGGTGCTATGAAGTACTACATATTTGAACCCTCAGCTACAGTGACTACATATGGGGGACTTAACTACCATGCTACTGGCACTATGGAGTCTACATAGGGCTACATAGCTAAGTAAATTGTTCCTGATCAGTGAGCACTCATGTAGATCACTATCACAACTTCAAATTTGGCTGGACATTTTATTGTCTGTTCATATTCAGAGTTTATGCTAACATTTTGGCACTGTCCAAACTTGAAATTTTGCCAGCACTCATAGACAACAAAACTTCAAATTGTATTCAAGATGGGTACTGCCACTGAATTTGAAGTGGGAACCAACATTCTGACCAGCACACCACATGTGCCAAAACTTGAAGTTTGGTGACTTTTCAAAATGACAGACTATATTTCAAGTGTGGTATTCACATTTTGTTTGCCATTACAACCTGCTTCAAATCTCGAAAAATGTGTTGTGAGAGTCATATTGCAGAAACTGGAGACTTAGAAGATAATTACGTAAGGATCACAGATCAACTCCCATCTTCCCCCACTTTTTATGCCGCCTGATGTGCTCCGCCCTTTCTGTAGTGGTTTGGCTCGCTTTTGACCTGTTTATCTCCTAGCCCAAGCATTCTGAATGCCATTGAACGCAATCTATATTGACGAATTGATCCACACACTCACTTGCTGTCATCTTGCCACATCTCACTCAGCTGCTCCCATACGTCCCTGAACCTCCCAAGAACTTTTGAAAGTACCTTCAAATGCCCATGCTTCTTCAGAGATCGCCCATTCGATTCCCCAACGATCGTGAGTAAGTGGGGTGGCGCGGAGAATCCGTTAACAACAAGAAGTATATATTACAAGGAAACTCAGGGTAGCATACATGGCTTCTCCCCCACAGTTATGGTGAGTACTGGCATACACGCTCGTACCTTGCACATGCAGAAGACCCAAGTCCCAGAACAACTATCATCACATGTAGTCGGCAATCTGCTTCCATCTCATCCACAGATCTACCATGACATTAAGCGGAGTCTGCAAGTGGCAGTGCTTTTTGCGACGACCAGGCGTGCAGTTCAGATGCAGAATGTAAACGATCAGGTTCGTGTTTTCTTACCTTCTAATCGGTTCCAGTCCACCAGTTTCGAAACCCCCTAATGACGTCCGACTCTTTGAACCGGTCCCTGTCAGTGGATGGTGAGGAGACGACAACAGGCTGCCGCAGATATCGGCGACTTGCCAGAATGAACCTTCCTGAAAGCGACTTCCAGCGATGGTCTCCTTCAATGCCCTCCTTTCATCCACCAGTTCCTTTTGAATTAGCAGAGGCTTCTTCGTGTTTCCTAGGCCCTGTATGATTTTCCAGGCCGTTGTCGAATCATTGTCGAACCTTTCAAGAGGGGCTCCATCCTGGATGAGTGACTTCCATTGTGTCCTGAGTGTCTTCTCTGCGTCGTCGGCCTCCCGCTCTTCTACCCCGTCGCACATTGTCAACACCAACCGGACCTGGTTAACTGCTTCTTCTCCGCACAAGTCAATGAGTAACTGGAGACTTTCATCGGCAAGTTTGCTGTTGTCCCTTATGCTATGGGTGTATATCACACCCGTAAGCTTAACGGACCGACGGTACCTGCATAAACGTAAGTCAATATTTTTTTCTGGTCAGTCGACAAAGCCTGCGCACGTCTCTTCCAGGCATGTAGCTATTTTTTGAAACTCATCCCATCGCGATCGGTTCTGGTTGTCGAACCCTGGGGTGTCCACGAAGACCACGAAGATGAACCGCTGCCCGCCGTGATCACATTTGTATGCGCCGACGTCACAAGAGAAGAGTTTGCCCTCTCCATTTTCTGGCTCCATTCCGGTGAGTTTATTGATGAACTAGATTTCATCCGTCAGGGACCACGAACATGTGTCGGTCTTCGTTAACTCACATCTCTCATTGCAGAGCCTGTATTCCCCATCACGCTATCAACATGATAGTTATGGAAGCCAGACAGAACCACGCATGAAATGGTACGTACAGGATAACGACATCATCGGGCTTGATTTCAGGCGTCGAGACCAGTGGACGCGGCGTGGCCAGGTTGGACTGCTTTTCTCCTTGTTCGCCAGTGTTATCTGGATAGACCGAATGGGGGAAGACAGGCGGTTTATTGTCGTCAGCCTTGGGTGACATAGCTGAATATTGGTGGAAGACGATCGCTGTGGGGACCCCTAGAGGAACTGGAACTGCGTGCTAAAATATGGAAACTTCGGTGGAACGCTGGCCAGCTTAAATAATTCTCCCTATGACGGTGGCTTTGCGCCGTCTGGAAGGGTGGCCGTACGTACGCCCTCCGGGTCGGTGGACAATCGATAATGGACATCCGTTACATAACCGAAGAGAGTTTCTCAACTCGGCGTCTCATATGCAGTGCACACGGTACTTCGACAGGCGCCAGAAATACGGCAGTGCATACAAATATGGCGAGCTTGGGAGCGCAAGGGGACCGGTAATTGTACTAGCACGTTGAATACGCGCCATTTTTCTGCCCCCCATCGTCCAACCTGCTAACTTGGAATGTCGAACGGCGTCTCTGCCAGGCTCCCGAAGCGAGAAGCATGGGAGCTGAAGGTCTCAAATATATGTATATGGTGATACGTCGGGCTGCGCCTGCCACGGCCCAGATTGCGCAGTGATCAGTAATGATTTAATGATGAGTCGATGGTCAAAAAATCACTGAACTATGTTCTATACTAATACAACCCATCAAGTATAATACCGAATGTCTATGCAGCTGGGATAGCACCCATTACTAATTGAGGGGAGCCCAGGGGCACAAGTGGGAAACCGTGTGAACCTTCGATATCGAGCAAATACCAAATGAGGGTATGTTTCAGGAGTAGTGGGAATGGGGACTTGATCCATGCTTATGTAATTACCAAAAATGCGAAGCAGGGCAGTAAATTAAAAGTGAGGATACAGCCTAACTCCCACGGCCCAGATTGCTCAGTGATTGGTAAGACGCAATCAATCCCATATAACAGAAAGGTCTCCGATTCAGGCTATAGTGACATATTGATGCATCAACTGCATTGTATCTGCAATGCAATTAGTACCAACTCCCTCACTGTACCACTGCAGACTAAAGTAATACATCACTTTTCCTGCTGCCAACCCTCACTTTTAATTTACTGCCCTGCTTCGCATTTTTGGTAATTACATAAGCATGGATCAAGTCCCCATTCCCACTACTCCTGAAACATACCCTCATTTGGTATTTGCTCGATATCGAAGGTTCACACGGTTTCCCACTTGTGCCCCTGGGCTCCCCTCAATTAGTAATGGGTGCTATCCCAGCTGCATAGACATTCGGTATTATACTTGATGGGTTGTATTAGTATAGAACATAGTTCAGTGATTTTTTGACCATCGACTCATCATTAAATCATTACTGATCACTGCGCAATCTGGGCCGTGGCAGGCGCAGCCCGACGTATCACCATATACATATATTTGAGACCTTCAGCTCCCATGCTTCTCGCTTCGGGAGCCTGGCAGAGACGCCGTTCGACATTCCAAGTTAGCAGGTTGGACGATGGGGGGCAGAAAAATGGCGCGTATTCAACGTGCTAGTACAATTACCGGTCCCCTTGCGCTCCCAAGCTCGCCATATTTGTATGCACTGCCGTATTTCTGGCGCCTGTCGAAGTACCGTGTGCACTGCATATGAGACGCCGAGTTGAGAAACTCTCTTCGGTTATGTAACGGATGTCCATTATCGATTGTCCACCGACCCGGAGGGCGTACGTACGGCCACCCTTCCAGACGGCGCAAAGCCACCGTCATAGGGAGAATTATTTAAGCTGGCCAGCGTTCCACCGAAGTTTCCATATTTTAGCACGCAGTTCCAGTTCCTCTAGGGGTCCCCACAGCGATCGTCTTCCACCAATATTCAGCTATGTCACCCAAGGCTGACGACAATAAACCGCCTGTCTTCCCCCATTCGGTCTATCCAGATAACACTGGCGAACAAGGAGAAAAGCAGTCCAACCTGGCCACGCCGCGTCCACTGGTCTCGACGCCTGAAATCAAGCCCGATGATGTCGTTATCCTGTACGTACCATTTCATGCGTGGTTCTGTCTGGCTTCCATAACTATCATGTTGATAGCGTGATGGGGAATACAGGCTCTGCAATGAGAGATGTGAGTTAACGAAGACCGACACATGTTCGTGGTCCCTGACGGATGAAATCTAGTTCATCAATAAACTCACCGGAATGGAGCCAGAAAATGGAGAGGGCAAACTCTTCTCTTGTGACGTCGGCGCATACAAATGTGATCACGGCGGGCAGCGGTTCATCTTCGTGGTCTTCGTGGACACCCCAGGGTTCGACAACCAGAACCGATCGCGATGGGATGAGTTTCAAAAAATAGCTACATGCCTGGAAGAGACGTGCGCAGGCTTTGTCGACTGACCAGAAAAAAATATTGACTTACGTTTATGCAGGTACCGTCGGTCCGTTAAGCTTACGGGTGTGATATACACCCATAGCATAAGGGACAACAGCAAACTTGCCGATGAAAGTCTCCAGTTACTCATTGACTTGTGCGGAGAAGAAGCAGTTAACCAGGTCCGGTTGGTGTTGACAATGTGCGACGGGGTAGAAGAGCGGGAGGCCGACGACGCAGAGAAGACACTCAGGACACAATGGAAGTCACTCATCCAGGATGGAGCCCCTCTTGAAAGGTTCGACAATGATTCGACAACGGCCTGGAAAATCATACAGGGCCTAGGAAACACGAAGAAGCCTCTGCTAATTCAAAAGGAACTGGTGGATGAAAGGAGGGCATTGAAGGAGACCATCGCTGGAAGTCGCTTTCAGGAAGGTTCATTCTGGCAAGTCGCCGATATCTGCGGCAGCCTGTTGTCGTCTCCTCACCATCCACTGACAGGGACCGGTTCAAAGAGTCGGACGTCATTAGGGGGTTTCGAAACTGGTGGACTGGAACCGATTAGAAGGTAAGAAAACACGAACCTGATCGTTTACATTCTGCATCTGAACTGCACGCCTGGTCGTCGCAAAAAGCACTGCCACTTGCAGACTCCGCTTAATGTCATGGTAGATCTGTGGATGAGATGGAAGCAGATTGCCGACTACATGTGATGATAGTTGTTCTGGGACTTGGGTCTTCTGCATGTGCAAGGTACGAGCGTGTATGCCAGTACTCACCATAACTGTGGGGGAGAAGCCATGTATGCTACCCTGAGTTTCCTTGTAATATATACTTCTTGTTGTTAACGGATTCTCCGCGCCACCCCACTTACTCACGATCGTTGGGGAATCGAATGGGCGATCTCTGAAGAAGCATGGGCATTTGAAGGTACTTTCAAAAGTTCTTGGGAGGTTCAGGGACGTATGGGAGCAGCTGAGTGAGATGTGGCAAGATGACAGCAAGTGAGTGTGTGGATCAATTCGTCAATATAGATTGCGTTCAATGGCATTCAGAATGCTTGGGCTAGGAGATAAACAGGTCAAAAGCGAGCCAAACCACTACAGAAAGGGCGGAGCACATCAGGCGGCATAAAAAGTGGGGGAAGATGGGAGTTGATCTGTGATCCTTACGTAATTATCTTCTAAGTCTCCAGTTTCTGCAATATGACTCTCACAACACATTTTTCGAGATTTGAAGCAGGTTGTAATGGCAAACAAAATGTGAATACCACACTTGAAATATAGTCTGTCATTTTGAAAAGTCACCAAACTTCAAGTTTTGGCACATGTGGTGTGCTGGTCAGAATGTTGGTTCCCACTTCAAATTCAGTGGCAGTACCCATCTTGAATACAATTTGAAGTTTTGTTGTCTATGAGTGCTGGCAAAATTTCAAGTTTGGACAGTGCCAAAATGTTAGCATAAACTCTGAATATGAACAGACAATAAAATGTCCAGCCAAATTTGAAGTTGTGATAGTGATCTACATGAGTGCTCACTGATCAGGAACAATTTACTTAGCTATGTAGCCCTATGTAGACTCCATAGTGCCAGTAGCATGGTAGTTAAGTCCCCCATATGTAGTCACTGTAGCTGAGGGTTCAAATATGTAGTACTTCATAGCACCAGTAGTTTGCTCTGAATATGTGTTACTACCATAGTTAGTGTGCTATGTAGGCTACCTAGACTATGTATTTACACTTCAACACCCTACAGGTTTCATAGCAGTGTGTACACAACCAGCCATTGGTAGATATTGACCCTCATTGAGGTGCTATCCAGCACTAATATATTTTGCCACAGCATACATATTACAATTTCATATGCTATCAGCTTACTTTGTCCATGTATGGCCCCAATATATCCTCCTCTGCTAATGATATGTGCACCTAACCATCTTTGATACACCACCAAACAGCCTCATCACAAAATGCATGGCTATATTGGTCATGAGTCCTTAATCAGGGAGGAATGTTAATTGGCAGAGGGTGGATCAGGTGTGGGTGGTAAAAAGTGATGCTAGTGATGAAAAGTTTGTGTAAGTCATGGCTAGAGCAAAAGCTATGCAAAACTAAAAAATACTTGGTCATTTTCCACTTCTGGCTGGCTTGGGCACAGCCTCAGTCTAGTTGGGCCTGACAAAGGGTAGTGCCATGTGCAAGCATGTTAAGGTCAGTATCCATGCAATGGGAAGTGCAAGGGCACATGCTCACTGTATGTACATAGATGTCTGTATCCTGTCCAAAAGGGTGATTTGGGTCCATTGGGAGTGACACAGGGTTTTTGTCTCCAAGTCCATACTCTTTGCAGATATGATCGATGTACAACTCCTGGTGAATCCAGATTTCATGCATCTCTCATCTCCTTTTGATTTTGATTCCAAGGTACAATGAAACCAGGCCCAAGTTGCTGATTCTGAACTGTTCACCTATCTGTCCCTTTACCTAGTTAAGAAAGTATCTGTTGTTGCAGCTTCCAAGGCCATCGTCAACATGCCAGGCTATGATGCACATGATTCTTTGTCCATCATCTCCCATCTTGTTAAAGATGAACACTGCAAGGTCAATGTCTGACCTGGAGAAACTGAGTTCCTTGAGTGGATCACATAACATGACATACCAGTCAAATGCCACTTGTTTTAGTCCATAGAGGGAGCACAAGAGTAAACAGATAAGTGTTCTGGCCTTACTGTACTGTTCAAATCCCCACAGTTGCTTCATGTAGATCTCCTCAGTGAGCTTGCCATGAAGGAATGCTTATTTTGCATTAAAGCAGTCAAGTTCCCAGTTGTTCTGTGCTGCCAGTGCTATGAGAAGTTTCACTGATGCCTGTCTTGCAACTGGCATGTAAGTTTGACAAAAGTTGATGCCTGGTACCTGTGAAAACCCCTGCACTACAAGACAGGCTTTGTACCTTGACCCCCCCTTTAGGTTGACTGGTTTGAATTCAAACACCCAGCGGTTTCCCATGAGTTTATGACCAGGTGGCAGCTCCACTAGCTTCCATACCCCCATCTCCCTCATTGTCCTTAGCTCCTTATCCATCACCTCCTTCCATCCAGCAGAATCCAAATGTTTCATTGCCTCCTCATACATTGCTGGAGGAATGGACATGTCATACCCCAACTGACTGGGGTCTTGTCATTTATTGCTCCTGATGGAAAGGTGAGACTGCTCCATGATAATTAGATTAACCTGATGCTCTGGAAAGACCCCTTCCTCATCCACCTCTCTCTCTTCCATGCCTGTCACCCCCTTGCTAAAGTCACCATCCACCCCCTCACTCATTCCTGGAGCTGGGTCAAGACATTCCCAAACCATCATTAAGTCTACTCTTCATCCATTGAAGGTCCTCTGCCAATGCTCTACCCTTTTCTGTCAACACCCTAGTTTGACCAGACTGACATAGCTCAACCTGCACCTGCTCAGCCAGTTCTGATGGCTCTGTCTCCTGCAGTGAGGGTGTGAGTGATGAAGTGGATGACAGGTTGACTGAGGTTTGTGGTAATCAATGACCCTCCAACAGACCCCTGGTGCACATGACTGACTCCTCATCAAAGATCACATCTCTACTGTTAAAGAATGTCCCAGTGATGCAGTCTTGCAGCCACCACCCCTTTACCCCATCTGGGTACCCCATGAAGAGTGCTTGAGAAGAGTGAGGTCCATTTTTCATACAATGTTCAGGTGGAATGCAAGCAGAACACCAAGAGCCAAATACATGAAGGTGAGAAATGTCCAGTTTATACCAGTAGAGCATTTCAAAAGGAGTCTTATGGTCTGGCAGAATGTGCATGCTGGTTAGATTCCAAAGGTAGCTGATCATCAAGACAGCCTTGCCAAAATAAGCCACTGAGAGGTTGGCCTGATTCAGGGCTGCCAAAGCCCATCCTTCAATGGTTCATATCCCTCTTTCTGCTTTACTGTTCTGCTGATGTGCATATGCCACTGATCTGCAATGTTCCACCCCAGCCTCCAGCAAACTTCCTGTGAAGATGTTTCCCATATACTTGCCACCATTATCTATTTGTATTGCCTTGATTTTTGTATTGAATCTACATATTCTCCCAGCATGCATTGACCATAAGCCATGTGTTGTAAGCTTGATCCTTGGTTGCCAACAAGTGAACACTGATTACATTCATGGAGTTGTTGATGAAAATGATGAAATATCACTTGCCATGTAATGTTGGAGTGGCAAAGGGGCCACAAATGTCTGTGTGGACCAACTCAAGGAATGTCCATGTCAGTGGTGAAGAGGATGTGAGATAAGGTTGGTGCAGATGTTTGGCCACAATGCAGGACTTGCATTGTGTTTGAGTTGCAGGTGAAGTGACTTGAGCTCCCTTCACCATTGTTGAGAGAAACTTAGTGATGTCACCTCCCACATGTCCAAATCATGCATGCCAAAGGTCCCAAGTGAGTATGCTCAGTGTAAAAGCAGCAAGACCCAATGCTGAAGTGCTCTTGTCAGCTGGACAAATGAACTCGACCTCTAGAAAACACAACTGTCCCTGCATGTCGATGCAACCCAGAGACTCATCACCATGAAGGAGTTCACAATGACTTGGTTCACCCTTGGATCATAGTTCCCACCCATGCTCCACCATGCAACCAACTGATAACAAGTTGATGACAGCATTTGGCACATACAGACAATGTTCCAACTTCAGATGAACCCACCTGTCACCTAACTTCAGTATCACAACACAGCCTCTGTACCCCTCAGTGTTGAGGCTACCTTGATTTGCCATCCTCATGGACACTGTGGAGTTGTGAGTAAAGGTCCAGAAGAAAGACAGGTCTCTAATGAGATGCATGGTTGTGCCCAAGTCAAGGATGGTGGAAGCACATAATTCAGTCAACTATAGGCCTGAAACTGGGACACCTGACATGTACATTTTGGCCTAAAGGTGGGACTAGCTGATGTTGGCTGACCAACCATGACATAGGTTCAGCCAGTTAGACCAGATGCCTGGAATGGGGATAGGCTGACCTCACTAGGGGATGATCCACCACCCTGAAAGTGGGATAGGCCTACCCAGCTGGGGGATGGCCCACACACCTGAAAGTGGGGTCAGCTGACCTGGCTATGGGATGACCCATGCTCCTGGAAGTGGGGTCAGCCTACCTGGCTGGGGGATGACCCACCACCCTGAAAGTGGGATAGGCCTACCCAGCTGGGGGATGGCCCACACACCTGAAAGTAGGGTCAGCTGACCTGGCTATGGGATGACCCATACTCCTGGAAGGGGGTTGGCCTACCCAGCTGGGGGATGACTCATTCCAACACAGAGATTTTTCAAGAGGCCAATGGATTTCTGTGGCCAACTAGGTCACTCTGACAGTCTGGTCACCACACCCTTGTGCAAGGAGGATTGGTCAACCTAGCTGGGGAATGACCCACCCTCCTGAAAGCCAAGCAGTTGATGTAACTGGGACACAGACCTCCCTTATAACACAGCCTGACCAAAGCTAGAGCTTGTTCCTTGTTCCAACACAGAGAGATTTGTCAAGATGACAACCCCTTACCCACTCTGGTTCCATATTGTGGTCATTGGACTGGCAAGTGGTTACCCCAGGGCCTGATATTCATGTCAGTCTAGACCAATTTTTCTACTACACCCCCCTTGAAACCCTAGGATAGGCTGGTATGACTTGGGGATGACCACCATACATGAAGTGAGTTAACCTTGAACCATTAGTGTTATAGGCCCTAATTATACAGGGCCTAGGAAACACAAAGAAGCCTCTTCTAATTCAAAAGGAACTGGTGGATGAGAGGAAGGTATTGAGGGAGACCACAGCTGGAAGTTACTTACAGGAAGGACCAGCCACACTCTGGTAAGTTCCTGATATCTGTGGCAGCCTGTTGTCATCTACTGACTACTCACTGACAGGGACTGGATCTGAAGTTGGTGGATTCGAAGGTAAGGAAACCTGGGCCTGTTCATTTACATTCTGTGCCTGGACTGCATGCCTAGATGTCGCAAAAAGCATTGTCAATTGCTGACTCTGCTTACAGCAGTGCTCAAATGTTACCTTGCTTGTCAAGGTTTCTGTCACCCCCATAAATCATGTCAAGCACCCTGAGCTCTGAGACAGAGCTATGTACAAATTGAAAAGGTTTAATCCTCCAGTTGGGGGTGGAGCAATATCGATCAACACAGTAGGAATAGTCTGACCTTGAGAATGGTAGTTGGTGAATGCATATGCAGCTGTCATTGGGAATTGACATCATTTAATGCTATGAGGGAACTGCTTGTCCTTCTTTTCTTTTCTGTTGTATCATGATATCTTGATGTGGTATGTTTTTGAAGTAGGTTCGACTGGTATGACAGACTCTTCTAGGTTGCTCAAATGGGGTGCTGTTGTGGGATTGAGTTTGATGAGAATGAACAGAGGAAGATACTGCAACTTGATTACTGGCCTGTGCTTGGTGATTGGAGGTTCATCAGGGCTTAAGATAATGTTGACAATGGTGCTGCATGCCCCATTGGTGATGTTGAGGTCAGTCTGAACATTTTGTGTCACCATGACCTTCATTCTGAGTGTGATCTTGATGACATTAGGTAAGTCCTGATTCCTGCTTTTCTGACTTTACTGTGTGCCATGGTTGCATGTCACAAATGCATAGCGTTCTGCTAAGGTGAGTGACTGCCCTGTGATGTCATACCTTTTAGTCATGCTGTCCAATGAAGAGAGGATGATTGGCCTTACCTTTAACACAATCTTCTGCAGAACACTGAAATATGAATTGCTGATTATTGCAAGCATGCTTCTTCAGTGCAGCCTCATTCCAGAGCCACCAGACTGCATGGTGGGGTGTAACGAGTGCAGCATCATTCCAGGGAGGTGTGGTGAAGTCTGTCATAGTGCCATCCAGATTCGTGACAAGCAATGTGTGAAGCATATCAATGTGGTGTTGCTGGACCTGCTGTAGGAAAAGATATGAGAAGAGCTGGGGATGGGTAGAGATGATCTGAAGGGGAAGATCTTCCTAAGGGGCTTCTATAGCCTGGTGAGAGATACTGTCTGTGGACATCTGAGACTGTCTGAGGCTGTCTAAAGGCCACTCTCGACCTTCTCAAACTTGAACTGATGATTTGTAACTCGATTGTTATTTTTTTCAGTAGGTAAAATGTAATGTAGGTGCAAGTGTGGGCTTACATAAGCCACAATGCAAGTATACTACTCAGAATACTAAGTCAAACCAAAAGTAAATGAACAGAAATAAAAAGAGAAAGTAAAAACAATAAAATAAAAGAAATCTCCTACTAGGGAGTATCCTCTCCCTACACTGCCCATACCTGAGGTGCTGCAAGAAGTCATGCCAGACATCATCTGTAACTCTCATCTGCTCCTTTAAGAGGACAACCATTGTAAATTCCTTGTATGTTGCTCAACTGACCTGACTCAGGAAGGAGTCATGCACAGCATCATGAGGAAAATACAGTGCCTGTGTTGGACTGATAGCGACAGGGGGGAACTGGTGGAAATCTCCACATACAATGATGGATATTCCACCAAACAAGTGTGAGGATGCAGGGTGGTCTGCAACCATCTTGCCAATGCTGATGTTGCAGGATAGTCTTGCAAAAAATTCCTTCCCTATCATGGATACTTTGTTGATTATGAGGTATGTGTAGAATTTCCAAAATGCCTGAAGTTTCACCTTTGTTTCTGCACTCATTTTTCCATCATCAGAGGAGCAAGACATAAAGCTGATGGTATGCATCATTTTGCCATCAATGAGTGATGCAGTGACACCTGTGTACACAGATTTCAACAGTAAATGAGCTGCATTCTTAGATGCAAAGAACTCTGTAATTGTCTGGATGACCTTTGACTTCCCAGTCCCCCCTTCACCATGAATAATCATCCACAGTGGTGGAGGTTTACATCCTGCTAAACTCTGTTCTAGGTGCCAGGACACTATGTCATAGGTGCTGAATTGGTCATTACAAAGGTCTGATGGATCCACTGGCTGAATTGCCAATTTTGACAGCTTGCAGTCCTTGTCAAGATAGGAGACACTAGGCAGTTGCCCATTTGCAGCCATGGACTGATGGACACTTCCACTGTCAGCAATGTCTGAGTTGGTGGGTGGACAATGTATGCCTGGGTTTTGACTATTGATGTCATCTGCCATCTGCTTTTTCCACTCCAACAAGTGTCAGATATCATCACTTGTTGCATTGTGGACACCAAGGATAGCTGGTTGTCCCTTGTTGTTTTCACCATCTTCTCTGGGATGCAGGGACTGTGAAGGGGATGGACTCAGAGAATACAGAACAGGTGCATCACCTTGACTAAAAATCTTCATGGCTTTAGCTGTCTCTACTGCCATGCAGCCATGAAGTTCTTCATGCCAGGGGATTTGTGATGTGATCAGAGCAGTGAGACCTTCTTCCATCATTGTCATTTGGTGCTGATCATTGTAGTCTTCACCAAGTCCTTGATCCAGATCACCATTTGCATTAGTGTCATCAGAGGCAGAGTGATGTGGGAAATCTTGACTGGCAGCCACTTGTTGACACATAGATGACTCACACTCATGGAAGTACTGGATGCCAGAGATGATATGATGGATTTTTTGAGAAGCCATAGTGAGGAAAGTACTGAATGCAACTTCCCAGGTCTCATTTGGTTTCTTCAAATCTGTTTCTATCTCCCTCCATGGTTTAAGGAGTAGAAGCATACATGTGCAGTAAAATTGATGCTGGTCAGGGTCATTGTGGCATGGAAAATAGCATCCAATAAAGTTAGGCAAATTGTTGTGGCCCTGACCACAAATGATGCACTGTTTCTGCTTAGCCTTTGGGTGAGCAGGGAGGTATGGGACCCTCTCATGATGAGGCCTACCACGATGCCAAGGTAAGCATGATAAGTCTGATTCTGGCAAGTCATTCTCTATGATAGCTGGTGTCTTTGTCTTCATTCCAATGTCCACCTCATAAGAATTGATGAAGAAGTCGATGACATTTGAGTTACTGAGTGAATCACCTCGAAGACAGTAGTCTGTGACTTGACATTTTGTCTAAACCTTGCCATGTTTGTCTGTGTCAAGAGTCACTATGTTGCAGTCATTATCCTACCATATTCCATGTGAGAAAGTCAAGTAATGCCAGCAAGAAGACTTGAATGCACCTCATTGTAACCATCTGTCTCACCCTCAGCATGTTCACTGTCAAGCTCATCTGTGGCATCTGTGATATGCTGATTGCTGCTAGTGTCATTGTGACTTGCATTGTCACTTATCAAGGTGATTGCATTAGTTATTCTTGTTTGTGACAGTGTTGCAGCAACTTACATTTCCACCTCAAGTGTCCTTGACCCTCCAGGCTGATTATCTCTACCTCCTTCTGTCAATATGCTAAATCAAAGCTCTGGGAACTTTTGCAGAAGTGTGCCAACAAATGAGGACCAAAAAATGGGGGTGTAATGATGGGATCAGTATGTGGCTCCCCACCCCATCAAATATGACATGACCATTGGTGCAGCTATTTCCTGTTCTTGATTGATGCAGTGGACCAGTCAAAAGAGGAGGAGTCATTGCTGCTCACAGAGATCTTCAAGGTACATGGAATGGTTCATGTGATAGGCATAACCCTTGGCCAAAACTGCTGATGTGTTGTAGTTTCTTCCTTGTTTTTTTTGTTTGATAGGCTGTAACATAGAAAGTTATATTCATTGTGTCCCAGCCATGGGTCAAGAGTTTCCCATCATTGTTACAATGGCCATTGACTGTCAATGAAGGAACCCAGCCATTGAAAAATTCATGTAAGCACTTCATTCCCCACTCTCCAGATTCAGTGATACATATAATCATCCTGAGACTTTTCAAATGGTGCCCTTCTTTTCCAGATGAACCCACTGCCTTTACTTGGAACAAGGCAACATCAACACTCGCAAGTGCATAACACTTCAGTCACCCCCCAAATGAGACCTATTAGGTCTATATATTTCTACAGAGGTATATACCTAATAGGTCTACTGGGGTCAGGAATTCCCAGCTGGTGCTGGTGAATCACCATGCCTGGAGATTCACCAAAGACACCATAGAGTGGCAGGGGTCCCCATGGGTGTTTCTCCAGCTGAGAATGGACCTCACAGAGAGTGGTATGGGACTTTCTCTGGTGTAAAATAGACCTGACCATGGACAACATGGGGCTTTCTCCAGCCTAAAATGGACCTCACAGAGAGTGGTATGGAATTTTCTCCAGTGTAAAATAGACCTGACTGTGCACAACATGGGGCATTCTCCAGCCGAAAATGGACCTTAGTTTGGATTATGTGGCACTTTCTCCAGCTTCAAATGGACCTCAGAGTAGGTGATGTGGAGCATTCTCCCATTCAGAAATGGACCATATTATGGGACTTTCTCCAGCTTGATATGGACCTCCTTGGGGTGATATAGAGCATTTTCCAGCCTGAAAGCTAGGCTACGCTGGTGATTCTCCAGGGAGTGTTGGCAATTCACCAGGCCATGTTGGAGATTCTCCATGGAGTGTTGGCAATTCTCCAGGCCATGTTGGCAATTCTCCAGGGAGTGTTGGCAATTCACCAGGCCATGTTGGCAATTCTCCAGGGAGTGTTGGAAATTCTCCAGGCCGTGTTGGTGATTCTCCAGGGAGTGTTGGCAATTCACCAGGCCATGTTGGTGATTCTCCAGGGAGTGTTGGTGATTCTCCAGGCCATGTTGGTGATTCTCCAGGGAGTGTTGGCAATTCACCAGGCTATGTGGGCAATTCTCTGGGTGACCTTCACTGCAAGCATTTCACAATTTTTCTTCAGAAAACATGCTGAAAAAATTGAAGAAAGTGATACTCTTTTTTGACAGCTGTTTTCAAGGAGAAAAGGCAAAAATAATATTTTCTTTTCTTTGCATGACTTTCCACAAAACATTGATTGATGGTAATACCCATTAGCATAGAAGCTAATCAGCACTACCATCAATTCATTTTTTTGCACAGAAAAGACAAAGAAAACAAAATATTATATTTGCATTTTGTAAGGTTGGGTACCTTTTGTCTTAAGATCATGCTTGCGAACTGTACTGTCTGGTATTTGCAAAGATATGATACATAAAGACAAAAGATTGTCTAAGTAAATTTTTGAAACATCATATATATATGATGAGCTGCCAGGCATGTGATACCAGAGTACCACATGCCTGTGATTGATAACAAGCACCCTATTTGGTGCACCCCTAACACCCTCCCCCTGTAGAGCCTGTAATGGCTTGGAAACAGAAATGAAAGAAAAAGAAGAAAAAGAAAAATGGACAACTATATACAAGCGAGATGCTGAACCTCGCAAACCACTGGAGAGGGTTACACCTCGAAGTGTGGAGTAATGTCTATGCACAAGGGTGTTGAACCTTTGCACAATGTGACTATTTTTTGTATTGGAGGGTTGGACCTCCGAGAGGGAAATACCCTCGAGACTACATCGGTCTCGAATCATCCTCCATCTCACCCCCCTCCAGGGTACTGGCAGGGATCAGTACAGCCCCTCCTGCATTACTACCTTCCCCTCTAGCTTGGTGGGAAAGGTCATAGAGGGCTGCCGACTTGGCAAACTCCTCGAGGGCAAACAGGTCCCTCTCTTTGATGGGGTGTGCCTCGTAGGGCACAATATTCTTGGGGAGAACCCCCAACACACGAGCCTGGAGGTCAATCCACTCTAGTGAGTGATGCTCGCCCATGGGGAGTGGCTCGTTCAAGGTGGCCCTCATCCGATCGACGATCGCCTTGGTGTTGGGGTCCTTATCCCCTCCATTGCTAATTATTCAGGCAACATATTCGTTGCCCACCCTCTGTGCCCACTTGAGGGCATCATCAGTGTCGTGATACGTGATGCCATTAGCCACCAGGTATGCAGCAACATCAGCCAGAGTGGCCAAATGGGTGAATTCCCCTTCCCAAGGGACAGGGGTACTGTTGGCAGGGGCTACCTCAGCCCACTCCAGAAGGGCCCTATACTGACCCTTTACTGCAAGGAGTTTGATCAACTTGCAGAGCCAGATGTTCCAGTCATGGTGTCTTTGGGAGACTGGCGCCAGTCATTTGTAGAGGAGGAACCCTCATACGTCCTGTCGTGATGGAGGATTAATCTCTGCCTCATCATTGTCAGGGCATGGGCTGAAGCCCAGAGCTCCAGGGAACATTCTCGAGAGCTTGGAGCTCTCATCAAAACTATCAGATTGATTCTGATACTGATGGATGAATTTCATCCAGTCATCGACTGGGGTGTAAACAGATGGAGCCCCATGTGGAAGCTTGGGGACAGCCCCTCTTGCCTTTTTTCCAGAGGGGCGAGCCCCTCCTTGTGGTCGAGACAACTCCAGTGGTCTCTGATATGGACTGAGGGTAGGTCCCCCTGATGGCTGTGCTGCAACACAATGTGTGAGTGGCACGATGGGTCGTGGTTCCTCTGCGGCTGCTGCAGAGGGGATGGGGGGAGCATCTGTGATCCACCCTTGTAGGGTCAGTCGACTACTGACAGTTCCAGACCTGGAGGGTCCACCCTCCTTTGTCTGCACTCGAGACGCTCTCTCCTTGTCTCTGAGCGCCTCTCTTTTCTGACACGATTTTTGGGAGGCCAAGTGGGTGGCCTCCATTCTTTCAGTGCGAGGTCCATGACCTCATTTGTCTCCCCACAGGTTGATGTACGTTACTAAATCCTGTGCCTTGTGGATGCAGGGAGCCTTATTCTCAGGCTCATTGTATGCCGTTGCATATAGTTTGTGGATTTCCTCTGTGGTGTTGTAAAGGGTGATGGGGCCCATCATGTCCCTCTCCCATCGGATTGCCTGACCCACTGATCATTTGTGGGTCGGAACAGGAGGGGGGACCCCTTTGTTCATATTACTGATGACCTTGCCGATCATCTCGTCACCATAGGCATACAGGTTGTCATTGATCCTCATAAAGAGGACCAACCTGATGCCATCATTGCCTTGTCCAAGGCAAAGTACTCTGTATGGGTACTCTGTCCCATCAAAATTAGGGAACATAGTTCCCTGGATGATTGGCTCATCGATGGTCATAGGAATGTCAGTGTAGAGGTCACTGGGAGTGATGTCATCCTCCATAGGAGGACAGGCAAGTTCTACCTGCAGGGGCGAGGGTTGCCTTTGCTTCCCTTTACAGTCTGCAGGTTGTTTGACCTGCAATGAAGATAGAGCAGGTGTTACCTGTGCCCTCCCCCTCAAAGAGAAGGAGGTGTATGTGTTGGGCGGGGGCATGCCCTGCATGGACGAGGAAGTACCAATGCCGGGTTGGTTATCGTGGGGTTCGCTGCCGAGGGAGGCAATTTGAGCACACTCGAGGTCACGAGCAAATTGCTTGTCAGAGAGGATGGGGGGTGGGGCAGGGATGGAGGCAATGGATGAGTGGGGAGCTTCTCCCAGTTTTTTGCAGAGATCCTTGATCTCTGCTTGGAGGTCATTGTTGGCCTTCCAGGCCTCATCCAATTTCCTCTCATAAGATCAGATTTGACAACAGAAGTCATTGTACAACATATGTTGTATAAGGCCAGCTGCAAGGTCAGCCAGGTGGTTCATAGAGGACATGACGCCATCCTCATTAAGGGCTATTGCTAGCCCATAATGTTGTGCATAGGAATCACACTCTGAACATGCACCATGATGATGCAAGAAAGGCATGGTGAGGTGGCATTCCCACCAGTGATGACAGGAGCATTTGCTCCTACGAGAAGTATGCTCTGGTGACAGGGAGCGTGAGGGGGAACGTGGCTGTTTGTGGCCACTACTGACCATGCATGTACTACACTGGCCAGTGGGAGACGGCAAGCGAGGGGCTTCGTCATCAGAGTACACATTGTAACATGTAGGGGACCTGCCATGGTCAGATGTAGCAGATCCCATGGAATGAGAATGGGAGTGAGAACAAGATGAGCTGGTTAGGCTCAGGGTGTGATGGTGATCACATTGGGACATTGTAGACTACTACTGGAACATGGTGAGCATTAAGGAAGAAGAGGTGAGGCATGTCGAAGTGATATAAAACTTTAGTGACAAAAAAGGAAAGCATGGACATGTGAAAAACAGAAGTATGGAACAGTGATTGGCAGGATACTAAGTATATTACTCTACTTGACAGAATGCTGTGCTAGGTACTTGGCAGTTTCTTTTGATTTTTTATTAACGGTTTGTTCTTGTTTTGACTGTATTTGTTGTGTTTGTTTCATTAGTAGTCTATGACTATGTTGTAACCACTTATGTGGCTACTGTACACTTATGCATACTTTGTGCCTTTCAGGGCAATTGGCATACTGTGCGTACGCCTTGAAGTTCAAGGTACCAGTCTAGGGCCTCAAGGTCTTTACAGTGGGCCACTGGCTCCCATGTGGAATCTCCTAGATTCCACTTAACCAGGAATTCAATCCTGTTATCCATCCAATGGTGAGTGAGTATTTCATCTACTAACCATTCTTCTTCATCGGTCATACTGACATCATAGAATGCTTGGGCATCATGCCTTGGGAACAGAACATTGTCGTTCTGTTCATATCTGCATAGGAGCCTGATGTGAAATGTCAGGTGAATATGCCTCGACCTCAATTGGTCTGGTAAGTCGAGTGTATATGCATCGCTCTCGCTGTCATGGTGCAACACCTTCATTGGACTGATGTACTTTGGCACGAGCTTTCATGCACATCCCTTTGGGATGTTTAGATTCTTTGTCGAGAGATATACTAGGTCCCCGACCTGAAGGTCATTTCCTTCCCTTCATTTCTTATTAGCATGGTACATCTGTGCTACTCTGCTTTCTATGATGGCATCATGAGCCATCTCTAGGTTCTCCAATGCCTGTCTCACAAACATTTTTACTCCAGGTGCCATTGAGGGTTTTCCCTCAGTGATGCATTGCATCATAGCGGGCATATACCCATAATTTAACTCAAAGGGTGCAAACCCTGTCGAGCTACTTATGCTGGAATTGATCACAAACTCGATCATTGGTAGTTTGGATGTCCAGTCCTTTTGGTCCAGTCAGTGTAGGGAGGGAAGTCTCCCTACTAGGTATTTTATTTTATTTCACTGTTTTTTACTTTACAGATCTGTTCTGTTCTTATTTCCTTATCTTTTTACTTAGTGTTTGGACGCGTTGTTGGCTTATGTAAGCCAACAACTACTTACAGTACACAGTACATACTTAGAATAATAACAGCTGCATTACTAGAGACGAGAAGCTGGAAATAAAGATGCAGAACCTCAGGAGAATATTTCTCCAAGATCAGATGCTCATTAGATGAATCTCAGCATTCTTTTGGACTTTTAGGGCGCGTTTTCATTGTTTTCACCACTCTTTGACACTCTACCAGGCATCTCTAGCCTCCTGGGTCGAACTAGGACCCTCTTCCAACAGGAGCCTCTTTTAGTCTCCTCCCACTGTCCTTTCTCAACAAACTCTACATCAGACCATCACTTGTAGCATCTGAGCTACATTTCATATTGCTCATTCAGACGTGCCATCCATCTGTGGATGGAACACTGTGAACATGAGGAGCTTTGTCCCCAGCATTCTGTGTGTTTCACACCAGAATGTCAACATGAATTTTGCATCTCTGTCTGAGACAATAGTCTCTGGTAGTCTGTGTAAATGAACTATTTCTTTAATGAATATTCCTGCAAGCTCTGAAGCTCACACTGTTGTAGTTACAGGGATCAAATGTATCATGGATGTCAGACAGCATAGGACTACCCAGAGGTAGTCATACCTGTCACTTGGTGGGAAAGGTCCCATGAAATCCATTGCAATGGACCCCCAGGGTCTTCGCAGCACAGGCAGACTGTGCAGTAGACCCTTTGGTTGTTGGTTGTCGGTCTTTGTGGTTTGACATACTGGACATGTTCGGCAGAACTTGTCCACTTCTTGGCTGAGTTTTGGCCACCAATACCACCTGCAGATGTAATCTGCTGTCTGTTGGGTCCCAAAATGCCCTAGCATTTTATGCACTTGATCGATTACTTTTGCGACGATATCATTGCCTTCATATTTAGCATGTGGGAGGCATAACACCTCCTCTCTTCCACGGTTTTTTGTGTATAAGAGACCATTCCTCTCTTCGAATTGGGGGTGGTGCTTTGGTTGTGCCAGTATTTTTGCGAGTGTAGGTTCGCTCTTATACCCTTTCCGTATGGCATCCAGGAAATCTGGTTCACTGTTGTACATGATTGGTGAGGCTCTCGAGACCTCTGCAGATTTGAGAATCATTGGATCTCCTTCCACACTTGCATGAGGGATGCCCTCAGTACTCCTGTCCATGGCTGAGGCCATTTCTTGAGCCTCAATGTGTCAGCCCTCTTCTTTTTCCTTTAATCGATTACTTTTTCGAGGAGCACCATCCTCTCTTATTGCAGATAGTCTGACTTCCTGCCATCTGTCATGAGGGAGGTTGTCCCCCTCTGGGTCTAATCATATGTCCATGTTGGCCCAGTCCACTTCTTCATTGGAGGAACTATCTCCTCCTTCTCTCTCATAGTAGCATGATAGGCAATCCGCTACACAGTTCTCAGTTCCCTTGGCATAGATGATATTTGCATCGAACCAGGACATATAGTCCAGCCACCATATTTGTCTGCTCGACAATTTCTTCTGGGTCTTGAGGTATCCCAGCGCCTCATGATCAGTGACGATCATAAATTTGAAGCCAAGGAGTTTATCCTCCCACTTAAGTAGTGCTTCAATTATTGTGAGAGTTTCTCATTTGAATGTCCTATAGTTCTGCTGGGCGTCACTCAGTTTCTTGGACATGAAACCTGCTGGTCAGCAGGTTTTCCATTTGGGTCCCTGTCCATATAATGCACCTACTCCATAGAGTGATGTGTCACAAACGAGCCATATAGGCTCATCTTTTCATGGGTCGATAGGCCACAATACTGGATACTTGCATGCCAGATCTTTTATCATCTGGAAACATCTATCATGGATTTCTCTCCACTGGAATGGGTGTTCATTCCTTTGTATTCCTGTCAATGGCATTGTATACGCTGATATATCTGGCATAAATTGTGCCAAGTATTCTATGAGGCCAATGAACTGTTGTATCTCATTCAATGATTTGGGAGTTCTCCATTCCCTTATACGAGACATCTTGTCTCTGTCGGCATGTATGCCTTTCTCATTGATAATGTGGCCAAGGCAGTCTAGCCTTTCGGCATACAAATCACACTTCTCCTTTTCGAGATAAAAGTCAGCCTTTTCCAAGGTCTCAAATACAATATGCAAGTGTTGTTCATGGTCTTTCAGTGTGTTGCTATAGACGAATACATCGTCAAGGTAGATGTATACAAAACGTCCTATGTGATCTCTAAAGATCACCGTCATCAGACGTTGAAACATTGCAGGGGCATTGCAATCTCCCTGTTGCATGACCTGACTTAGGATGGTCCTGTATATTGTCGAGAAGGCCATCTTCCAGATGTCTTCAGGTTCTATATGGACCTGTTTGTATGCGTTCGACAGGTCGATTTTTGAGTGGTACCTCACTTGTGCTATGTCCATTCTGATCTGATCCTGGTCAGGAAAGGGTGTGACATCCTTTATAGTATTGTCGTTTCTCTTGCAGCAGTCTATGACTGTCCGCAATTTCCCATTTTTCTTTGGGATGCACAACATCGGTGCTGCTTGTGGAATGCTTTTCAGCACCCACCATCTTGCCTCGGTGTACAGTCAGATTTTCTCTGACAGTTGTTGTTTCAATGTGTCTGCACAGTGCAGCAAATGATAAGAATATTGTTTATTTTCACCGATCAGGGGAATCCTGTGGTTAACCTCCTGCAGTGGGGGCAACTTTGGGACTACCCCACTAAGCCTATGTTTATACTTATGGAACCATTGTTCCTGTAAACAAGGTATATCCTCTTTTGTTATTGCCTTCTTTATGGGTTTTATCAATGTGAGATGTGTCTCACTTTTTGCTTCTGGTCTCCCCTCCCCCTGCAAGCCCTCCCAAGGCCATTGTGGCCTTGTAGGGCATGCGAGTCAGGCAGAAGGAGATACCTTCGCACCAGGGCGTGACGGCCCTGCTACTCTGGCTTCTGGTTCAACCAGCAAAGGGATACACTCGTTAGCAATCACGATTGTTTGCATAGTGAAGTCCAATATGACTTTGTGCTGCCTTAGGAATGGTATTCCTAATATACAATCATAGCGATCAATATTTGCTATGTCGAAGTACGAAGGCACTTTGTATTGTCCTACATGTATAGACGCATTCCCTCCATGTGTGATTTTTGATTGGCTACCGATGCATCCTAGTTGCAGTGTTAGCTGCTGTTCCAGAGGAAAAATCCTCATTTTTGTGACTTTGGCATAGGCTGGGGTCACGAAATTGCCAGTACTACCTGTATTGATCATGGTGTATACACTGCAAGCATTTCACAATTTTTCTTCAGAAAACATGCTGAAAAAATTGAAGAAAGTGATACTCTTTTTTCACAGGTGTTTTCAAAGAAAAAAGGCAAAAATAATATTTTGTTTTCTTTGCATGACTTGCCACAAAACATGGATTGATGGTAATACCCATCAGTGGAGCAGCTAATCAGCACTACCATCAATTCATGTTTTTCACAGAAAAGACAAAGAAAGCAAAATATTATATTTGCATTTTTTCTGTGAACACAGCCCAAATAAAAGAGTATCTCTTCTTTCAATTTTTTCAACATATTTTGGCATGAAAAATTGTGAAATGCTTGCAGTGGTATGCCTTGCAGCCATTTATGACTGCCTCTATTGTTGCACACATGCACAATTCTGGTGCAATTCGTGGGCAAGAACCCACAGTTTGATTATCCGACAAGGTCATGGCGTATCTGAATGCACAAGTGATTGTTTTGGCTGGTGGTTCAGCCTTCTTTGTGACTTCCATCGCTGCCATGTGTAATTCACAGGCATCAGGAGCGCCATCCCACACTATCATCAAATCACCATGAGGCATTTCCACCATGGTATCATCAGGATAAATCCTGATACAGTTATTCTCTGTACTGTGTCGTCTCAGACAGTTCTCTGTCCTGTTTATTTTGTTTTCCAATTCCTGGCAAGTAATGTTAGTATCTCGCACCATTATTCTCAGTTCATGTATGTCCTGCAATGATTGCAGTCAACTAGTCTCGTCAGACCGGATTTGGTCAGCCATCACACGAAATGTGTATTGATGTCTATCGATGTTCAGCCCATGGCCCTCCATTTGAGCTTGGTCACATTCATCCCATCCTCAATTAAATTCTTGGAATGCGAGTTGCTCTGGGTATTGCAGGGCTACGTTCAACAATGTGTTTCTGTCGATAGCGGCTTCGGCTATATGCTCGATACATCTCTGGCATTCTGGACATCGCTGATTTTCATGTATGGCTCCATAGGTGCATGACCATATCCATCAGTCCTGAGTAGGGTTCGCCCCTATGCTTTGAGACCTATCGTCTCAGTCTGCATTGAGGTCCATAGGATCATCAGTGACTCTTAGAGATGCGTTTTGTATGCTCTCTTTGTCATCAGTGGATTCGACATGATGCGCTATCCTCCCGTCTTCTTTGATCCATACCTCCCCCCATGGTGTGCTTGTTATCATGACGTCGGGGTATATTCTGATGCTGGAGCTTATACCTCCTTGTAGCCGAACTGTGCTTATTGCATTGTCTACCAGTCTGGCCAAGCCAGTGCAGTCCCTGTGTGTGTGTCGAATTTCTTCTCAAGCTATGATTAAATTTTCGAGGATTTCCTTGTGGTATTCCTCTCTGCATCGAAGATGGTATGCCATCATCTGTAGTGCAGAGCATATGCTCCATGCACTATCTGGAGGTGTATCCCCATCAGCACATCTTCCATCGACCACTCCTCTGTCGTATTCTCGACAAGCAAAGTCGTCAGGGCATTCTATCGCTCTCATGAGTGAATTGTCATTGCTGAGTAGCCCTTCCACTACATGATCGACTCGGTGTTGGCATTCATCACACCATCCTTCATGGACTGCACCATATAGATGGGACCATTCCCATCATTCAAGATTGGCATCTTCTATTATCTCATTGTCGGTTTCAGGAGAACCATGCTCTTCAGATGCTACGAGGGTTCCCTCTGAGGATTTGTCCTCTTCGATATATATCATGGAACATGATATCATTTCTTTGCCATCGGGCGATTCATCTTCATGATGTATTGTGCCTAAGTATGCAACAGGTTTGTTGTCATCATCTAATTCAGAATAATTTTCATAGTTGTGGTTGACGACTTCGTCATCGAGGCTTTCCACCTCATCAGGATCATTTCCCACATTATTCTCTTCATTGTTGCTGTTCTCAATGACTACGATTTTGTTGGTTTCGACATGTTCCTGCTCTTCAGGGATACCAGTGTTTCCCTCATCCTCCTGGATGCTGACTGCATGTAGTCATGGCCTAGATGTGGCCTTATCTTTGTCCTTTTGGGGGCGAGGACAGTCTGGGGCCATATGGCCCTCCTCAGAGCAATTGTAGCATGTTATTCCAGGCATAAATTTTTGAGGTTGGGTCCCCTTTGTTTGTGAGTTTCCTTGCTCTTGCTGTCAGGGTTTATTGCCCCGATCATTGTGGTGGTATTGTCCACCTTGCCTTTCATGGCCTGTGCTCTTGCCTGGGGAATCAGTCTTTCGACAATAAAGTGTATTCCCCTTTTTAAAATACTTGAACTTATTGTTCATGGCTGAGCCCATTGTGCTCTTATTTCCATGTGGGTGTGAACCACTTCATCCCTGGGAGGTTTTCCCTCTGGAGCCAGCATGGCTCACCCTCATATGTTGGTTGATTGCTTTCTGTGCTGTTTCCATGCGCCATACCTCTTCAAGTATTTCTTCGATTGTAGAGTGCTCAGTGGATATTCTGCGAGCCTCATATATTGCTTTTATGATCGAATGCAGTAATCCCTGCAAGAACTTCCTCCTGAATGAGTAGTCATTGGGAGGTTGCACCATTCAGTGCACATGACATTTAAGGTCGTTATAAAACACCAGAGCTCCTTTGTCATGCTCATACCTTGTCCAATTGTACTTGTTGGCAGCATTTTGCACCAATGCTTCATGGACAAACCTTTTGAATAATCCACATATGAGGTCTTCAAAGGACCATCAATGAATTTGTCGATTTGGTGATTTGACCTCTTGGTCATGCCATTGGGAGGCTAGTCCCTCCAAGAATAGTCCAGTGTACAGTATGCAATCCTCGTCACGATCTGGTCCCATAATCTTAAATGTATGGAAGTACTTCAATATCTGGCCTAGCCAGTCATCGAATTTTTCCAGGTCATCCTGGCCTCTGTATTTTCCAGGCTTCACGGTATACCAACTTGTTCCCAGATGCACTGAGCATATTTGTTCTGCATAAATTCCATATAATTTCCTGGGGTATACCCCCTTAAATAGTTAGGTCAATTACCCTGTATTACGGGGTGACCACCAACTTGGGGAACATTCCTGCCGATGATATCCACATCATCATCTTCATTGTCATCGGGGTCATCATCCCAGGAGGTCCACCTCCAGGAGGGCCGCCTCCAGGGAATCCTCCACTGGGGGGACCACCTCCATAATATCCTCGAGGGTCATCCCCCTGATCATTATCATTGGGAGGATTCCCTCCATATGGGCTTTGGCTGGGAGGTCTATGACCTTCTCCCTGTCTTCCATTCCCTTCATTAGGGTGTCCCCCTTCCCTTGCAGTTTCATTTGCCACTGCTATGGTATGGTCCCTTGCCATTTGATGGAGGATGGCGGTCCCTCTTCAGGTGCCAAATATCTGTCTGATAATGTCTGAATCATGCCTCAAGAAGTATGCTGGGCGGTTTGGCATGTCAGGGGCAAATCCCCTTCTGTTGTAATCTGCCCTTCCTGGCATATTAGAGCTTCTATTCAGAGGGTTTTCCCTCCTGGCAGGCCCTTCCTGCTGCAACTGGCAGGTGAGTTCCTCCCTCTTCACCCATATTTCTGTGTTCAGACTCCCAGCTCTGCTGGTATGATCAGCACTGTTCCTCCTTGCCAGCACTTGTCTGATACATGCTATTGCTTTGGCATGGTGCCGACTGGGGTTTATCCTGTGGTTGTGAAACCCCTTGGGACCATACCTGTAATCCAGCCACTGTTGTTCGATGTTCAGAAGGAATTCATTCATTATCTCGAGCACTGCATGTGGGTCAATTGGGGGATCTCATTTGTCCCTCTCATGGAAGGCTCATTGCCTTCGTTATAGATGATTAGAGGAGGGGATTCATTCCCTCGTGAGGGTGCAGGGTCTGGTGATAACCATGAAATATTGTTCTCTGTCTGTTGAGGAGTTAATGGACTCAACAAGTTGTCCTTTCTCTCTGCTGTGTCCCTTGTACCCTGGTTGGTACTACTCCCCAATGTCATTGACAGTCTTAACCCTCCTGGCATTGGTGCTGCAGCTCCTGGCTGGTTTGCACTTGTGTCCTCTTGGGTGTTGTCAGGTTGAAGGGCTTTTCCCTTCTTCTTGTTCTTTTTATTATCCTTTTGGACCTTGGGGGGTCCTTCTGGGATATGACAATTATTTTCGTCAGGTGGGGGATCGCCCCCGCCATCCAGAGTCTTTGTTGTTCCCAATTTTACAGTGCATGCGTATGTGTGGGTAGCTGTGCGACTCATATCGCGAATACTCAATTATGAAGTTCAAAAAATTGTAAGGTTGGGTACCTTTCATCTTAAGATCACACTTGTGAACTGTACCTCTGCTGCCTTCATAATGTGGGAAATGCATATTGGGACATGTCTGATTATACTTCCACATTTGGGGATGAGATTGGGTATGTGAATAGGCATAGATGGTGTGGAACACATGGGGAAGTCTGTTTGTAACATTATTTTAATCATCAGGATCTTGTGTGTTGTGCTATGATGAATTTTTGATATGTTTTACCAGTCTCCTAAAATCTTCGGTCACTTTCCCACGGTCCAAAAAACTCGGCTGCCTTCTAGCACATGCAATACTTATTGGATGGAGTTGAAACCTTGTACATGGCTAGATATACATTGCTGGCACCCTCTCCAGCAATTAAAATAGAAGTTATTAATGTGGGTGATGTGTGATTCCCATCTGATGAAAAAGGTGAAAAAGCGAACCAACACCTCATCTGTCATCTAAACCACCCAAATGGTTTTGCATGGACCTTCTACCATGGACCCTCCCTGCTCCCAGGCCATTGGAATTCACACCAGGTTGCAGGATACAAGTCTGCAGGGGGAGGGGGAGACCTGCTCATAACTCAAGAAGGGTTGCCTCTGTGGATTAGTGATTTTGATAGATTGTAGGAGCATATCAGTGGAACCTGGGCTGAAATTTTCATGATGATATGTCATGAACTGTAACATAGGGAACAGATTTCGCATTTTTACCCCTATGTATATTTACACCCATTTAATGGCCTAGTTTGTATCATATTTGTGTGTCTATCTAAGGGGGACCATGTCCCAGATGTATTTAAATACATTACAGGGTGTTACAATGGAAGGAGGAAGTGTGGTGAGGCAGAAAAAAAGCCCATGAGTCCGCTTTTTTGCTTACATAATCAAAAAAGCGGAGTGGGAGGAAGGTATAACACAGCCACATTGTGGGGAAGGCCCAGGCTGTGGGGCACCCCCTGGTTACTAATCAAGTTTTGCCTTTGTTAGTGTGTACGTGAGCAACCGCTCCCACTCGCGAAGGTCATGCAGTTGCAGGCGCAGTCGAACACCCCGGCGGCACTCTCATAGGGCATACTGGGCATATATTTGGACAATATATAACCCCTTGGAGCCTTTTTTATTCTGTTTTATGTGTTTTTAATGAATATTTTTGGTCCTGGATACAGCCTTTCCCCCTCCCCCTGACGTTCTGAGCGTGATATCTCAACCACCGACGCGTCGAGCCTCTCGCAAATTTGGATTATGATTCTCCTTGACGAGACCTTCCCAACGGTCCCCTTTGCATCGCAGTCGCTGCCACCGTTGTGGAGATATAACTGTTTCTGTGGATAGAGGTGTATTTGGACGGTTTGGAGGATTTCTCAGGAATGGGAGCACCTATTGAGTCCATTTATTTTTCTTTGTGCTCTCTACATTTCACTCTATTGGCCTCCCATGTTTGGTATCATAGCACTCAGCCATTCACTGTTGGTGCCCTACCCCTCCTCCTCCCCCAACACTGCTCACGTCATATCTTGGCCGCCGACGCGTCAAGCCTCTCGCAAACTTGGATCCTAGATCTACTCGACGAGACCTTTCGAACAATATCTTTTTTATTGCTGTTGCTGCTGCCGTTCTGGAGTTATGGCTGTTTTTGTGGATAGAGGCATATTAGGACGGTTTAGAGGATTTCTCGGGAGCGGGAGCACATATTGAGTCCATTTATTTTTCTTCGTGCTCTCTACATCTCACTGTACTGGTCCCCTGTGTTTGGTATCATAGTGCTCAGCCATTCACTGTTGGCACTCTACCCCTCCTCCTCCCCCAACGCTGCTTGCGTGATATCTCGACCACCGACGCGTCTACCCTCTCGCAAACTTGGATCCTGGATCTACTCGACGAGACCTTTCGAACGATACCTTTTGTATCGCTGTCGCTGCTGCCATTCTGGAGTTATGGCTGTTTTTGTGGATAGAGGCATATTAGGACGGTTTTGTGGATATCTCGAGAACGAGTACACCTATTGGCTTGAGCTCTTTTCCCTGTCATCCCTATGGACCCACCTACCAATTTCCCTGTGTTTTTGTACCATTATGCTGAACTGTTGTGCATCAGCACATGTCCTCCCTCCTACCCCCTACTGTGTTTGGGGCATAACTCATGTAATTCCTTCCAAATTGTTTGCTTTTCTCAGATGTGACTCTACTAGATGAAACCTACCAGATGAGATACAAGACATAGCACATGCATTCAAGATTCCAAAGTTACTTGAGTTTTTGTGTCTGAACAGGGTGAGGAGACCAGGATAGTGTGTCTCACTTGTTTCTGCAATTGGCCTCTTGATTTTTTGCATGGTGGTACTATTCATTCACAGCTATGTGGTGATACCTTGTCTATGGTAACATGCTCAGTGGTTCTGGAGGTATTGGCTGTTCTGAGTTCAGGGCAACTGGCAATGGGATTGGGTTCAGACAGTCCAATTGGTGAAGTTCTTTTTTTACAGAGCTTTCCCATGTGTGTAGAGAGACCTCCCTAAGTTTCCTGTCCACTGGCCCCATGGTTGCTCATCAGTGAGCAATTCTCCTCCCCCTGCCTCATCACCATAGTCAAAAATGCAAACTACTACACTTTGGTAGTCAATGAATGTGGACATTACTACACATTTGCTAATCAACTATACTACACTTTGGCAGTCAAAAAATGTGGTCACTACTACACATTTGCTAATCAACTATGGTAAACTTTGGTAGTCAAAAATGTGGACTACTACACTCTTGCTAATCATCTATACTACACTTTTGGTAGTCAAAGAATGGGGTCACTACTACACATTTCCTAATCAACTACATTACACTTTGGTAGTCAAAAAGGTGGACTATTACACTCTTGCTAATCAAGTAGACTACACTTTTGGTAAGGATAAAATGTGGACATTACCACACATCTGCTAATCAACTACACTACATGTTGGTACTAGGTAGTCACAAATGTGGACTATGACAGTTTTGCTATTCAACTACACTGCACTCTTGGTAATCAACAAATGTGGTCACTACCACACATGGGCTGATACAATTGGTAGTCAAAAATGTGGACTACTACACTTTGCTAATCAAGGTATGACATCACTACAACACATTTGCTAATCAACTACACCACACTTTGGGTACTCCAGAATATGGCCTACCACACATTTACTAATCAACTATACTACACTTATGGGAATCAAATATGTGGATGCTACTATGCATTTGCTAATCAACCATGTTACACTCTGGTAGTCACCAATGCAGACTACTATACATTTGCTAATCAAGTAGACTGCACTTTTGGTAGTCAAAAAATTGGGACATTACCATGCATTTAATAATCAACTATGGTACACTTTGGTAGTCAACAACATGGACTACTACACTTTTGCTGATCAAACCATGTGGTCACTACAATGCATTTGCTAATCAACTATGGACACTTTGGCAATAAAACAGTGGATCCTCAACATGGCTTGGAGATTCCCCAACAGGGCCTGAGGAACACCAAACACTGCAAGCATTTCACAATTTTTCTTGCCAAAATATGTTGAAAAAATGGAAAGAAGAGATACTCTTTTATTTGGGCTGTGTTCACATAAAAAATGCAAATATAATATTTTGTTTTCTTTGTCTTTTCTGTGCAAAAAAAATGAATTGATGGTAGTGCTGATTAGCTTCTATGCTAATGGGTATTACCATCAATCAATGTTTTGAAATATTATTTTTGCCTTTTCTCTTTGAAAACAGCTGTCAAAAAAGAGTATCACTTTCTTCAATTTTTTCAGCATGTTTTCTGAAAAAAAATTGTGAAATGCTTGCAGTGAAGGTCACCCAGAGAATTGCCCACATAGCCTGGTGAATTGCCAACACTACCTGGAGAATCACCAACATGGCCTGGAGAATCGCCAACACTCCCTGGAGAATCACCAACATGGCCTGGAGAATCGCCAACACTCCCTGGAGAATCACCAACATGGCCTGGTGAATTGCCAACACTCCCTGGAGAATCACCAACATGGCCTGGAGAATTGCCAACATGGCCTGGAGAATCACCAACACTCCCTGGAGAATTGCCAACATGGCCTGGAGAATTGCCAACATTCCCTGGAGAATCACCAACATGGCCTGGAGAATTGCCAACATGGCCTGGTGAATTGCCAACACTCCATGGAGAATCTCCAACATGGCCTGGTGAATTGCCAACATGGCCTGGTGAATTGCCAACACTGCCTGGAGAATCACCAGAGTAGCCTAGCTTTCAGGCTGGAAAATGCTCTATATCACCCCAAGGAGGTCCATATCAAGCTGGAGAAAGTCCCATAATATGGTCCATTTCTGACTGGGAGAATGCTCCACATCACCTACTCTGAGGTCCATTTGAAGCTGGAGAAAGTGCCACATAATCCAAACTAAGGTCCATTTTAGGCTGGAGAATGCCCCATGTTGTGCACAGTCAGGTCTATTTTACACTGGAGAAAATTCCATACCACTCTCTGTGAGGTCCATTTTAGGCTGGAGAAAGTCCCATGTTGTCCATGGTCAGGTCTATTTTACACCGGAGAAAGTCCCATACCACTCTCTGTGAGGTCCATTCTCAGCTGGAGAAACACCCATGGGGACCCCTGCCACTCTATGGTGTCTTTGGTGAATCTCCAGGCATGGTGATTCACCAGCACCAGCTGGGAATTCCTGACCCCAGTAGACCTATTAGGTATATACATCTGTAGAAATATATAGACCTAATAGGTCTCATTTGGGGGGTGACTGAAGTGTGTGTAACTGCTTTGCATGGGCAACTCATGTTTCCAAGTCCTTGAGCTGTGTGTCATAATCTGGTGATCCTGGTTTTGGTGGTCATGAGTATGCTACCTCAATGTCATTTGGTATCTCCTTCACTGAATCTGTGCTTTCAAGTCCTGGAAGGTAAGCTCGGAGGTTTGCCTTGATAATGAGCAGACTTTCTCTCAAAACTGCTCTGTCTTGAGGAGAGCCTGCATCTCATCCATTGGAGGAGCATTCTTTAGCCACAGCAACATATGAAGGTGAAGACTTCCTCTTCCCTGTGACTTGATGAGACCAAAAAATGCTGAGACCTTTCCAAAGACACCATGGTGGCATTTGACATGTTGTTGATGCACATCAATGCCAAAGAGGGTACGAAGGAAAGTTTTGATCATGAAATGGAAGAACTTTGCAGCAGCATAAGGGTCCCCTGCTATATTGTGGGCCCATTGTGGGTGATTCTTCTTGTGAGAGTGTGAAGGGAAGTAGGGGAAAGCTGTAGGTATGACCTAGGCTTGTACCAAGGGGTGCTGAGTCGGAAGGAGATGGTAAAAGGGACCTAGAAGGCAAAGAAGGATTTTCCTGGGTGGCAGGGGAGTGTTGGCAATGGAGAACTCAAAATGCCACCCTAGGTAGACAGCAGGGAATTTTCTAGGTCAGTAGAGGCTATGTAGAGACTTGGGACTTGGAGGGCAGCGATTATTGACTCTTGTAGACAGAAGGAAAATTTTGTAGATGCAGGGGGGGACCAAATTTATGATCTGGTGGCGATTTTCTTGCACAGGAAAACTCAAGGATGGCAATTAGACGATGAGAGAAGACTCTGGGAGCTCAGGGGGATACTCTGGTGACTCGAAAATGCTCTGGATAATGACTCTGGGGACTCAAGGGACTCTCAGATACACACAAAAGTGATGCCAAAAGGTGGGTGTTTTATTTTTCTAAGTATGGCAGACTTTTGTAGTGTAGAGACAGTGGAATCTAAAGTAGGGCCAGACTATGTACATTGGATCTGTCATGCATCAAAAGTAATAAGAGAAAATATAAAGGCTGAGGTGCAGGCAACCACATGCACTACAACAATATATGCAACAGGCAAGATGGGAAAAGTCCACAAAACAAAAGTAAGAATGGGAGAAGCAGTATCATGGACATGCCTGGGTAGCGGTGATGCACAGTATAAGGTGGCAGCAATTTCCTCATCCACAATGGGATGTGGGAGGTGGCATTATTAAGAGGGCAATCACTTTGGCACTTGTAGAATGGATATAGGCACCAAGGAGATAAGGTGGCATGTGATGGGTCAGTAGTAATCACCGACAGACAGTGTTCGGTGGTCACATGAGGAGAGGGGACATGTGCATTAGGGGATGGACTTATTACAGTAACTGAGGGGCAGCAGTGATGTGAGCACATGACAAACAAAGGGTGTGATGAGATGTGTGACATTATGCATGCACAGCAATGTTATTAGCTGATAAGATGCCATGACTGTAGAGGAACAGGTGAGAGTGTTCTGCAGCCCTAGGGAGTACAAGCTCCCCACACCTCCCAGGGTCTTCGAATGCTGACCATCCTTGGTCAGGGATGTGTGGCAAGATGGAATGGAGATGGGATGACATCAGGCACATTGTATGGCTGTCCACAGATCAATGGAAGGGGGGCATGGGGTTCTTGGTGGAATGGGGAGAGCTGGAGAGGGGGAGAGTCAGGGGTAGGAGGAGAGCGAGGGGGTCACATGACCGAGTGGCAGGGGTCTGGGGTCAGGCAGGGTAGTGTACACAGGTTTCACAACTGGGTCATGTACAACGAGAGTCAGGAGGTACCAAGTCACATCCAGGCAGGTTCATGCCAGGCTCTCCCATCTGGTGATGAGAGGGGAACTCGAACCCCACAGCAGAGAACAGTAATGGCACCAATCACACTTCAGGCAGTGGCATGCATCCCTTAGAGGAATTAGGAAACAAGGCCAGAACTTGGACAGTGAACCGACATCAGAAAGCAGTGTCTCAGAATCATTGGCATCAGGGAGTGGCACAGAGACACTAGGAACAGAGAGAAGGAGGTGAAAGAACTTGTACACAGTACCAATGATGGGGGAAACGAGCACACAGCTGGAACTAGCAGGGGACTTGGACCAGTTTAGACTATGGCCAGCTGTGTTCATAACACTGGGAGTGACATTCACATACAGGCTGCAGAACACATGTCCCATGACACCCCCTTCCCTGACACCAAGAGCTGCCCAACATTGGGGACATCATAACCCAGTGCTGGGAGGAAGCAGCATAACCATGCCAGACTCAGTGAAAATCATACCACTCTTTCATGGGGACTATGGCAACAAGGAAGAGCCAACAGAATGGTTTGCCCAGTTCCAGCTCTTGATACCAGATTCATGGTTGGACATGAGAAAAGTGGACAGATTCAGGCTACAACTGGCACCAGGGAGCTATGCTGATGAATGGTTCAAGAATCTACCTTCAGAGGACAAGAAGGACATGATGATGCTGAAGGCTGTGTTCATGAAGCGATGGCCACTGGCAAGGCGACCCAAGCTGATGAGGGTGCAGCAGAGGGAGTGTATTAAGGATCAGGTGCTGAAAGAGGAAGAGATAGGAGAGTGGATCAAAGAAGGGAGAGCAGGAGATTATGGACACATACTGTGGGCAGAAAAGGTCAAGAGATTGGCATTGAGCATGGGAGATGCAGAGGGAACATTGGTGGTGCATGTGATAGAAGGGGCACTGCAAACGATCAAAGATGAGCTAGATGAGGATTATGCGAGTTGGGAAGAGTTCATCATGGCAGTACAAAGTATCAAGGTGGAGAAACTGTGGAGAAACAGGGAGAAGCAGAATGCAGAACACACCAGGGATCAAGCAGTCGCTCTCTTACAGCAGCAGATGGCCAACCTCACAATGAGGACAATGAGTACCATGGCTACAAGAGGGTACACATGACCACCATTCCCACAACAGCTCCAGGGACAGGGAAATGTAGGGCCACCACAAATGGAAATGTCATATGGACCAAGTCTTGGCCTACCACCAGCAACGTATGCGAGGGGCATGGGAATGCAGTGGCCCCCACTGATGGGGTCACAAATACTGGAAAAGACAAGTGTCTTACCTAGAAGACTGGACACAGAAGCAGGCAGGCGGCAGTACGAAGCAGATGTCGAACTGTGGCACAAAACATATGGTTACGACACCCCACCATCATTGGAAAGGCCATATCCATTGAAACCAGGGATGGCAGCCACAGGAGCTGGCAAATGCTTCAGTTGTGGTCTCATAACAGACCCACCGCACGTCAGAAACATGTGCATGGCAAAAGAGGCACTCAGACTGCACGAAACGAGATGGAGACAGTTGGTAGCAGCCATGTTGAGAAGAACTATGCAGCTTAGGACGACAACAGCACCTGTAAACTACATATGGCCTGCCTCAGCTCAAACAATAGTACAACCAATGCATGCTACACTGCTCATGAACATGGTCACACCATGGGAGATGTGGCAAGAGGGAGACAGACAGGGAGAGTTTGAAAATGCATGGGAGTGGGGGCAGGAGGAAAATGGGAGGGGACTGCAGATAAGGATGGATCAGCTGTAGTCCCCAAACAGGATCTGACAGGAAATGAACCAGTACAGGACAGTAACGAGAGGATGGCGCTTGTGGATGCTAGTGATAGCATAGAGTTGGGGTGGAATACAGTTGTTGACGTGTATGGGGTGGACATGACAGGAAAACCAGTGAGAATGCACTTAAGCAACCCATTCTTGACAATACCAGGTTTGGAAGGTCCACATGGGGAGTATGTGCAGTTCCTAGCCATGGTCGATAACAGCGCAATGATTAACACGATCGACTTGGAGGCCTGCCAACAGGTGAGCAGGAGACTAAGCAAGCTGAACCCGTCAGCACAAACATTATGAATGGCCAATGGCTCATTGGTACCCTCAGAGGGGACATGGATGGGCAAGGTCCGATGGGGCCCGGTGTCAATCGAGACTGCATTCAAAGTTTTCCCCAGTGGAGGGTCGTGGAGAATGCTGCTAGGAAAGCCACTACTGGACAAGGCAAAGGTGGTACACAACTATGGAATGGATTCAATCTTGTTACTGGGGAAAACAACCCAGCACAGAATCATGAACTTCATATGAAGGGCAGTACCAGTGAACATCTTGCCCATGCAAGTGCTGAAAGTGGTTGGAGATGAAGAACCAGTGGTGAGAGTGGGAGTGGTGATGGCGAGGGACGACAAGGGGGAATGAGAGGGAGAAGAGGATGGGGAAGAACTGGGGGAGATGAGAATAGAGGAGGAAGAAGGGAATGAGGAGGTGTTCATGAGGCTGATGAAGAAAGGCCCATTTTACCCACCAAGAGTACGCAAGGTGGTGGAGACAGTGCAGTACAGGGACCTACTGCCCAACAAATTGAGGAGGGTGCAAGAGTTGGTCACAGAGTTTGCAGACACTTTTGCACTGTCAGTACAGGAGGTGAAACCAGTGGACTTCATCAAATTCAGGTTGAACATACTGGAGGACGCTAAGTTCCCATTGAAAGTACATCAGAAACCACTAACACAGGCCCAGAAAGAGTGGTATTTACCAGTGCTGGATGAGTTCAGCAAAGTGGGGATCCTGAGGGACATACACTGTAGAGATGAGTGATAGGGACCCTAGGGTATAGGTCAAGGTCTCCTAGTAGAGAGAGGGAGGTGAATTCGTCCCAGGAGGCCTGAGTTGCCTGGTATAGAGTCAAGGAGTAAGGTGAAAAGGTGAAAAACACACCCAAAATCCAGAAGAAACTCAAGAAAATGTCTGTAGAATGTCTGGAGATGGAGAACTAATATTCCGAGTCTGTTTCATCTTGATTCTGGCTTTTCTGTCTGAGGTAGCACGTCTGTTATTATTCTAAGTATGTACAGTACACTCAAAGTACTCGCGCGGGCTTACATAAGCCACAATGCGTGCAAACACTAAGTAAAAAGACAAGAAAAGATAAAAGAAAACAAATCAGTAAGTAAAAACAATGAAATAAATGAAATATCCTGGTAGGGAGGATACTTTCCCTACAATGCTCAGATGAAGTCAAGGTGGTACACCCCATGGTGCTAGCACAGAAGGTGCATGGAGTGGCAGGACTCACCATGGATGAGATAAGATGGATCGTAGAAGAGCAATGTGTTGTGCAAGGCAAGAAGCCAAGCATGGAGCTGCCACCAAGGCCAGAACTGACAGCAGAGAAACAGAAAGCCATGGGCAAACCAAAGTGGAGGGTTTGCCAAAACTTCACTGAACTCAACAAGGTGATGATGGTAGCACTGATGCTGCAGGGTGACATTCGAGCGAAGCAGCAGCGACTAGTGGGACATGAGTATGTTTGCATCGTCGATCTGGCATCAGGGTTCTATGCAATAGAAGTAGAGGAAAAAGACCAGCTGTACCTGTGTGTGTACACAGAAGGGTGAGGGTTTCAGTGCTATCAGCAGATGCCCATGGGTCTCGCAGGAGCACTGGCATGCTTCTTGGATATGACTAACACAGCCTTCAGGGATATTGTAATGGAACTGGGTCTCGAAACATTTGTTGACAACAACAGTATAGCTGGCGACATCTTCGAAGAACTGCCACAACGAGTATGAAAATTGCTAATGAGGTGTCAAGAATGGGGACTATCGCTGTCACTGCTGAAAACAAAGCTCTTCTTCTCAGAAGTTGTGTTTGGAGGAGCAAGGGTCAGTAAAGCAGGTATCAGACCAGACATCAGCAAACTAGAGGCAGTAGCTAAGTGGAAAGTGCCCAGTATGCTACTAGAGCTGATGCAGTTTCTAGGCCTAACAGGGTACTTCCAGTCACTAATCAAAGACTATGCTAAGATAGTGGCCCCGCTAACAGACCTCCAGCGAAACCTTGACATAGTGGACCCAGCGATGAAAGCAGGAAAGAAGCGCTGCTGCCAGTACCTATGAGACAGAACATTGGACAGGTATTGGACACCAAGACATGTGAAGGCCTTTGTAAAGCTAAAGCAACTGCTGGTTGCAGAGCCGGTGTTGAGGGCACCAAAGTTTGATGGAACACCATTCATACTTACAACAGACAGTTGCAAGGAAGGGTTCGGAGCAGTGCTGGCATAATGGTTCAAGTTGGAAAAACCGAATGGAGAGGAGGTAACCACAGTGCACCTGGTGGGATTTGCGTCGAAATGGACATCACCGATGGAAGAGAAGTACAAACCATACATATATATTGGAGTTTGCTGCACTCAAGTTCACATTTGATCATTTCAGCGACATGATATGGGGGTTCCCGGTCGAGGTGGAGATGGGCTGCATAGCTCTTAGGGACATGTTGTGCAATGAGCAATTGTCCATGGTACATGCATGATGGAGGGACGGAATATCAGCATACCAGATCGTGGACATGTGACACCGACCAGGGAGAATGAACACAGCAGCTGATGCATTGAGTTGTATGCACACAGGACTCCCAGTGATGCAGGGAGATGGCAGTGCATGGTTGGTCAGTGAGGACTGGGAAGCAATGAAAGGGATCATAAATGATCTATTCACGATAAGCCCTGACCCTTCAATTACACAACTATGTAGTAGGTTTGCTAATGAACCACTGTTCCTAGAAGTCGTCAAAGTGATCACAAAACTGGACAAGGAGGACACAAGTAGGGAATGACAGTGCACTGGATTTCACAATGGCTAGCTTGAGGAAACTGCTGCTGAGGTGGTCAGTGCTGAGGAGAGTTGTGGAAAGGGTAGGGAACTCATACAAGCTAACCATGCTAGAGGGATTCCCAATGGGAGGACTATTCCATGCATGAAGATTGAGACTTTTCATACCGAGGGAGGGGTCAGCACTGGAGGAGGTACAAGAAGCAGAGGGGGAACCAGAGGATGATGGGGTAGAGAGAGAGGAGTGGGAAGAAGGTGATGAGTGGGAGGAGGAGACAGAATGCGAAGATAGTGGGACTTAGCAAACCCGGAGGTTTGCCTCAGTGAGGGGGGGGCAGATGGAATGGGGAGAGCCAGAGAGGGGGAGAGTCAGGGGTAGGAGGAGAGCGAGGGGGTCACATGACCGAGTGGCAGGGGTCTGGGGTCAGGCAGGGTAGTGTACATGGGTTTCACAACTGGGTCATGTACAACGAGAGTTGGGAGGTACCGAGTCACATCCAGGCAGGTTCATGCCAGGCTCTCCCATCGGTCACATGCTGTGGCAACAATGTCTCCATGTCAACAAAGGCTGCCAAAACATACCAAACAAAACACTGCTTCTCTTATTCTCTAAGTCCCATTCACCACTACTGTCTTCCTCACCACTTGATCACTTTTGCAACACCATGTCTACCTCCCAAAACATGTCCATGCCCACTCCTCACTTTCTTCCCCCAAATGCTATGTGGGAACTCATACCCAAGATGTGGGCAGCTGACATGAAGAAGCTGGAGGCTGTGATGAAGGAGATTCCTGACAAGTCAGCTGGAGAGGATGCAGAATGCAGTGGGTGGACCATTTTTACAAAGTGTCAGTGAGTCGGGGCTACAATCTAGAGGGTAGCTCATAGGTGACAAGGAGTGACAGGAACATATTGAGAAACTATGCCAGTTCACCACCGATGTCAGCACAAGTGTCCTGGATTATGATGAAGATACCAAGATTGCTATTGGCGAGGCCTTCAAGTGACTAACAGCCATCCAAGCTCGCTTCCCACAGTGGGCTTCCAAAGGGAAGGGGAAGGGCAAGGACATGCCATCTTCAAACCTGGCCCAAGCAGGTGGGGAAGGCATGTGGTGTTTGCAGAGGCAAGTAGAAAAGGCTGCTGGGAGGGAGAGAGAGAAGGAGAAGGTGTGCACACAGCTGCTTGTCTTTATCCATCGTTCTGACTGTCCCATCCTTTCCAGCTGGGGCCTATCAACATTCCAGGTGGTGAGGTTGGTGAAGTGCAGTCGGCACCCATCATGGGCTTGAGCAGCATTACCCAGAGGAGTGATGACAGTATGCAAGTAGATGGAGACCCATGTGGTTTATGCAAGAGGTTAGGGATTTTGTGCATGTGTGATGAGGGCCAAGCATGCAAGTGATGCCACCGAGGCAAAAAGAAATGTGACAAAGCCTACAAAACAGGTCAGAAGGTGAGTAGCATAACCACATCCCCAGATGTGCCATAACAAAGACAACATGTAGTGCAAGAACCCCAAGGAGCTGCCAGCATTGACACCTGCAGTGAGCAAGAAGCCCAAGCCCTCAACTGATCAAGGCCTGGCCACCACCTCATCTGCTAGTCATAAACCCCTGCCTTGCATCCTGCTCAAGATGCCACCCAAAACACAAACCACCTCTACTGCCTCTGTTCCAGTTGTTCCTCTCGAAGTACCCAACTCGGCCTCCCCAATGCTGCAGCCTGCTCCTCTCTTCCTACCCTCAAGTGGACCTGGATCACTAGCTGCAGTGACTGAAGACACTCCTTGTGATGCCAAGATGGAGTTTTCAGCAAAGTCTAGTGGCCTTCTAGATGAGGCGGAGAAGTCCCCAATGGTGGTTAAGACACAGGAAGCCACCATCGACTTGACCAGTCCTCATGGGACTCCAAACATTTCACCACCACCCAAGGAAGAAGAACTGCCAAGGCCCCCGAAAGGTAAGTGTCAGACAAGAAGAGGTGGGTGTACCACTCTGGAGGAGTTAGATGCTTGGATCACTGTGCTGGAGGATGCAATCAAATGGGGAGAGGGGGCCCTGGTTTGGTTGTTCTCTCGAATTTCCAACATCACTGCCAATGCAAATGAGGTGAATGTGGCACTCCAGGGGACCAGGTGCCAACTTTGGTTGGTGAAGGAATTGCAGCAGGAATATATGGTTCAGGGCCTGTAGACAGGTGGTATTGTTGTCTGTGCCATAGCATAGAGCAATCACAGCATGTGTTGGTCTCATAGGCAGTTTATTGATAGAGAGTGTGAAGGCTGAGCTGAAACAGAAACATTGCCATACATGCAGGTATAGTAAGAAAAGTGTCTGTGGGCAATCAGAACATTTAGTGATAAGGTGTTCATAAGCAAAAGAAAAAAAAGAGGAAGTAAAGAGCAGTAACTGAAGGAGCAGTGTTTTATTGTTTTTCTTGGTAACATATTCCTGGTGGTATTCTTTAATGAGAGGCAGTGAGTAAGACTACAAGGAGAGAGAGGTGAGAGAGTGAAGAGTTTGATTTCGAGGGTATATTTATTTTCTGCTTTTGACAGCAGTCTTTTTGATTTGAGGGTTGCGTACAGGTAGATTGTCTGTCTGGTTAACAAAAGAAATGAAAGAAAGAAAGAAAAGAAAAGAAAAGAAACAGGAGACATAGGGTATAAGTTACTCATCTGACTTGTCCCCAAGCACACCAGTGAGCTCTGGGTCAGGAAGGGAGTCATCTTCAAGTTGTTTGATAGTGGAGTTTTTGAGGCCCACCAAGTGGGTGACTTCTATACAAGACTCATTGCATGGGTAGTAAGGGAATAGACAGAAAGTGGCATAGCGGAATTTCAAGGTGGCACCATCAAGCTCTGCAAGGAGGTAAGATCCACCCTTAGTATGATGCACCACTACCATAGGTCCTAAGTAGCAGGGTTTCATCTTTTGATCTAGCTCTTTCTGAATACGAGACCTTCTGATGAGAACGAGAGAGCCAGGAGCAAAGTTGAAATCACAGATGGTGTGCTTGAAATGGGATACGAAGTCCTTGGCTGAGGCAAAGCAGGCTTTTAGAACTTGGTCATGAATCAGTGCCAGGTCCTCTGGTCATTTCTGTAGCTGACAAGCTTGATTGGCAATAAGGTCAGTGGTCAAATAAAAGTCCACCTCGAAAGGGGAGAGGAATGTTGCTTCAGTGAAATCAAAAGGGAGTCTGGGGTGGACACCATGAGTCATATAATATGGAGAGAATCCCATAGCTTTGTGGACAGCGATGTGTTCTGCCCAAAACACCAATGGGGTGACCTCTGACCACCTCGATGCTTCTCCCTCACAACTCTTCACCATTGCTTCTCTAACATCAAAATGCTGCTGCTCTACCACTCCATTTGCTTGCGAGTTATAAGGGGAGATCTTGATATGCTGAATGCCATAAGTCTTTGACAGCCAGTCAAGAGCTAGAACATAAGGTCTGCCATTATCAGTGACAATTTCCCCAATGGCCCCCCAGTGACAGAGGATCTGCTCGAAGAAGAACTTCCCAATGGATCTGCCAGTTTCTGACCACAACATGGCCCACTCAGGGTAGCTAGTGAGCAAGCAATGGGCTTGCATGATGTATTGATACCTGTTCAACTTCAGCATTATGAAGGTGTTGATGTAAGCTTTGTAGAATAGGGGTTCTGGGACTGCAATGACAGGAGGGATATGGATGCAGTTGAGGTGGCAAATTTGACACTTGTGACACATTCTGATGTACCAGTGAACATCCTGCTCTAGCATGGGCCACAAAAATTGTATCAGTAATCACATGCAGGTGGAGAAAATACCCTTGTGGCCCAACTCATCATGGGCTTGGCAGATAAGGTCAAGATGTTTGTGGAGGCAGACCATGAGCTGGTGATGACCTTGCCACTCTTTCCTCCACAATTCTCTGCCCTTGATGAAGTATCTTGACACCAGTTGTACAAGGCTCTCCAGCTCCTTCTCTCCTATCCCATCTGGCAGTTTCTTTGTCTCCAAAAACTCTTTCACCACTTCTAACCTTTCATCTCTCTGTTTCACTTTCTTGGATCATGGAATTTCTATTTCTGCATTATCTGGTGGCAATTTGACTGTGGTAAAGATGCTGACATCCTGGGGTAAGGGAGCAGATGAGCAATAGATGGACAGTGGTGACTCCAGACTAGTACATAGCACTTGAGACCCTGGCTCTTGGCAATTCATGAGTTCCATTGTGAAGGCTCCACATTCATCTACCCAATCCTCATACTCTTTGGCCACCTCAGGGTCTTCATCAGCTTTGGGCCTCCTAGACAGCCCATCAGGTGCAGCATGCTTGGTAGCAGGTACATGCATGAGTTTGAAGTCAAAAAGGAGGATACCAGCGATCCAATGATTGATAGTGGCATTAGGCTGTAGATCAGGGTTATTTATCATACTGAATATATAGAGTCATACATTGTGTAAGGCTTGAAAAAGGCCAAAAAGCTCAAGTTTGGCTTGACTATAATGCTGTTCACAATTGTTGAGAGTAACTGAGCCGAAATGAGCAGGGTATCTCATCCCATCTTTGCCTTCTTGCATAAGGATATATCTGACAGTGATATTGGAAGTGTCGACAGCAAGGATGGCAGGTAGCATGGAATTATAGTTGATAGTTCAGAGTGCTGGGGAGGAGACAATGGCTGAGCAGAGATAATCCATTGTGGCATGATGTTCATCATGAAACTTGAAGGGAACATCTTTCTTGGTCAGTTTGATGAGAGGATGTGCATGTTTGGCAAAATCTTTGATAAGATTTGGCAATATGAACAAAGACCTAAGAATCCTCTGACTTCAGTGACATTAGCACAGTAGGGCCAATCTTTGATCTTTTGGACTTTTGCCTCATCTGGAATTCTCCCCTCATATGATACCTTATGTCCTACAACCACTATAGACAGAGTGGCAATAATGCACTTCTTGGCTGAGACTGTGGCTCCCACATGATGACTGCAGTGAAGTACATGATTGGTGTTTTGGGGGTGCTCCCAGATGAAGCAGCAAATTTTAGGGTTTTCAGGTATCATCTCATAGGTACCATTGGCATTTTGGTAGCATGATTTTGGCCCTTTAATGGGGCAATTGTCAATGAAGGGGATAGTAACCTCAGGAATCTCATCCTTTAAAATCCAGCAGATGTCTCCATGGAAGATTTGGATGGCATTTGTGTATCCCATAGGAAGTTTCATCAGTCAAAGGGTACCAATCAGTGTTTGGAAGGTGGTAAGGCCGCAGTAATCATCGTGAATAGTTCTATGGTCATACCCTACCATTAAGTCAAGGATACCATACACCAAATGGCAGGTGAAGGCTTCAGCGATCGAGTTGACAAAAGGGGGGACTGCCAAATCTTGGATAGAGATGGCATTAAGTGGCTGTAGATCGTGAACAAGACAGGATTTCCCATCTTTCTTGACAATGCAGAACCATTTGGACCTGTAGGACGAGGTGGATGGTTCATAAACACCAGCAGCAACCTTTTCTTTAATTATTTGGACAATGTCTCTGAAAATGGCAGGTGGGATGGGGATATTGCATTTGACCCAGGGCTTGTGAGGCAGAGTCAGAATTTTTAAAGGGGGGAACATGTCTTCATGAAAGGTTCCTTGTTCAGAGGTCTCCCAAGCAAAAGCCACCTCATGGGTACAAACAAGCCATCAAACAAGGTTTAACTCTGCCAGCCAAAGGAACTTGGCAGGGTCAAGATTGAGCTCTTCTGCTCGTTGCACTGTAAATCTGGATCCAGGGACAAAAGGAGGGGGGTGGTATGGTAATACAGGAAGATCTGCAAGAGGGTCACCAATCTCCTGATGCTCTACTCTGAACTCAACAGGCATTGCAGTTGGGACAGGCTTCACCTTCTTGCTACAGGTTTGTACTTCAAAATGTGATAAATCAGGTCGAAATGAAGAGAGGACTGTAGAACTGAAAGTGTCAGTGGAGAAATAATAGTACTCATAGAAAACAGGAAGGGATCTTTTGGAGAAACAAAACTCAAGTTGAAAGGATCAGGAACAGGTGTACTGTCAGTGTTATAGTCATATAAATAGGCCACAGCAGCATTTTCTTTAGAGTCTGTGGAGGAAGGTAAAGTAAAGTCTGAAGTAGAAGAAAGGGAGTCTGCAACATAAAGGGAACACACGGATACTAGATTCTCTTGGTCTCCTTGTAACTCTGGCAAGTCATTGACTGACATTAAAAACCCTGTTCGCCATTCTCTAAGTGATGGCAGTGTTCTTGGCAAGTGAAGTACTCTGCCTCATCTTCTGGGTTTACAAACCAAGGGTACTGATAGAGGCGATGATGAGGACAAGTTGGGATAAGTAACTGGTGGCCAGAATTGGGGTTGCAAATTTCTAGGGATTGTTCACTGTCTGGGAAGTCTTGGAGAACACTGCTGAGTAGACAGAAAAATGGGCAGCCTAAAAGGAGGTCAAATGGGGCTCTGTTGATGACTTGGATCTGGAGATGGGCTTCAACAGGCCCAATATGCAGGGAGGCATTTTTGATGACTCCTAGTGTGCTCTCCTTTGATTGGTTAGCTGCTTCTAAAATCATGCACATGTCAGAACAAAGGGGGGCACCCAAGGCCTCCCATAGCTCATGCCTCAGGGTGACTACCTGACATCCACTGTCAAGGATCCATTCAACATGCAACTTATCCATCAGAACTCCGTCTACTGCATGAAGGGGAGCGGTGGCTAGGCTGGCACACTTTCCCTCTGTGTCCTTGACAAGATACTGTTCATAGGACACCCAAGTCAACAATGAAGACAAATCTGATGCTGTCTCAAGGCTAGCAATGGTGGTCTTCTTCATCATAGCCATCTCTTTTATCTGTTTTTGGATCTCCAGGCTGATGGCCAGAAGATCTTGCATTGAGATTTCGACTTTGGCACTGAAAACTTGGGAGACAAGCCATTTGGTGGCAGCCGCTTCATCAATGCTGCTCTGGTAATGAAACTGGGGGTAGAGTTAGACTGAGGCTTGGAGTTAGAGGCTTCAGCAGCATTTGGTCTTGGCTGAGGGATATTAGACAACAGCTGAGTGTTTGAAGCTGTGGTTGGTGCAGAGTTGTTGGCTAGAGGAGGATTGACAGTAGTGGCATTGCAAGGACAGTGAGTGGAGATTTCAACCCCATCGAAATGAGCAGGTTTCTTCTTCTTGATAGCATTCTTGAGCTCCTCGACCTGAGCATAAGCGATGGCCAAGGCACACTTGTCTTCATCATCAGCATTGTAGGAGAAGCTGAATAGAAACTGGGGGGGAGAGTGGTGATGTCTGAAGGGGAGTTAGGCCAAAGGGACTTCTATAGCCTGGTGAGAGAAGCTGTCTGATAAACATCTGAGGCTGTCTGAGGCTGTCTAAACACAGAGAAAGGCCACTCAACCTTCTCAAACTTGAACTTGAAACTTGAACTTGAACTCATGACTCATAACTCATTGTCATTGTTTTCAGTAGGTAAAATGTAATGTAGGTGCAAGTGTGGGCTTACATAAGCCACAATGCAAGTATACTACTCAGAATACTAAGTAAAACCAAAATTAAATGAACAGAAATAAAAAGAGAAAGTAAAAACAATAAAATAAAAGAAATCTCCTACTAGGGAGTATCCTCTCCCTACAGTGTTTTCCTCAATCTCCTGGTCGACAAGATAAGATGAGGGGTGAACCTGTACCTGAAATTTAGCGGTGTCCTCAGAGCCAAAAAACATAGTGTTAATGAGATGAGGAGGGGTATCATGTCCTCAAGATGCAGAGGCAGTGCCAGGAGACTGAATAGAGACAAGATTAGCTGATGCCATAATGGACTCCTGAAGAGCCAAGAAGTTGTCAATCTTTTCCTTGAAATTCTGCCCTGCAGTGGATCTAGGGATGTCAGAGCCATCCTTCATGAAAACCCTACTGCCTATGAGCATGCATTTGCCTTGGCAAACATACCCTTTGCAGAGCTTGCACTCAGCTGTCCTATGGCCATCAGTGCTACTGCAGAAGAAGCAGCAGGGGTTGAAAGAGCAGTGGAGTTGTTGGTCTTGGGGCTGGTTCTGACAAGGAGCTGGCCCAGGTTTGGCCACTTGGACATACTCTCTTTTCAGGATGGTTGGCAGTGCAGTTGGTTGGGAGTGGGACTCTGGGAATAATGCCAAGCTGTCGACCTGTGCAACATTTCGACAGGCACCACTAAGGAGATAGGTGGCCTGTTTATAGACCTCTTCAAAAGACCAGGGGTCATCAACATTGTGGTCTAGGTCTTTAAGTTGGAGGTGAGTGGCCAAGCTGTTTCAGAACCTAGGGGGAAAACCTTTGAGGAACTTCTCATTGACATAGTCATCAGCGAGCTTCTTCTTTTTTATTGATGAGAGTGATGATGTGGTGGAATTCACAGACATATTTGCTGAGGTTGTCTAGGGATGACATTGGCTTTTGTACTTGATGGTGGAGGAGAGTTTCAAGGTTGACTTTAGTGTATTGATGACCTTTAATGTCAGCACTGGGGTAGAAACTGGTTACTTCCTTAGTGAAGTCATCCCAGTCATCTCCTGCAGTGGAGTCGAGCGATGACCATAATTCTGACTCAGTTCTGTCAGCATAATGGATGGCCCACTTAATTTTGACTTTATTGGCAGTAATTCCTGTGTCAGTGCAGATCTGGTTGACATCCTTGAAGTAAGCACTAATATCTTCTGTCTTTCCAGAGAACTTGGGGGCTTTGTTAGAGCCCCAGAGTGGCATTTCATGGTGGTTGGTGGTGGACATAGTAACTGGTATTGATGACAAAGGTGGGGCAGGGTTATGAAGTGGAGGTGGATTTCTGGATGGTATTGAAGGAGGAGGTTGGACTAGTGGCTGAATAAGACACTGGGAGGGGATAAGAGATGACAATGGAAGGAGGAGTTGCTTGGTGGTGAAAGTTGAAGTTGTTGAAGAAGATGAGGATGATAGGTCAGTAAGTGGTGTGGGCAACTCTTCTTGCAAGAGTGCAAAGGGAATAGTAGGGAAAGCTGTAGGCAATGCCTAGGCTCGTCCTGAGGGGTGCTGAGTTGGAAGGAGATAGAAGAGGGGGCTAGAAGATGAGAGAGAATTTTTCTTGGTGTTCAGCAAAGCATAGTGGTGGAAAACTAGAAAGTCTGCCTTAGATGGTTGCAGGATGACTTCTGGGGAACTGGAGATACTTCTTGGAGGTGAAAAACCCGAAGGGCAGCAATTAAGGAATCTTGAACTCATAGGAAGATGCTGTAGACTTTGTAGCAGGCTTATAGTAGACGAAGTGGTGTTTCTGGGGCAGGAGGACTCAAGTAGGACGAATAGATGATAAGACAGGCTCTGGGGGACTCTGGGGACTCAAAAATACTCTGAAAATGACTCTTGGGACTCAGGAAGACTCTTAGACATGCAGATGTTGACGCCAAAAGGTGGGTGATTTCTTTTCTAGGTATGGCGGACTTTTGTAGTGTAAAGACAGAGGTATCTATGGTAAAAATCAGAATATCTTGGATCTGTCATACATCAAAAAGTAATGAAAGAAAATACAAAGGCTGACATATGGACAACCACATGTATGTGGCGATGTAGATGAAGATAAAACAGCCAAGGTCCAGAAAAAATGATGGTAAGTAAAGCAGAAAAGGTATAACTATGTACTTGCATTGAAAGGAAGCAGAGTGGGGCTGGCAGTGATTTTGTTAACCAAAGAGGGACATGGTGGGTGGCGTTACTAAGCACATGACAGTTTTGGCACTTGTTGTGTGGACATAGGCACTGAGGAGATTGGGTGACACATGACAGGTCAGTAGGGATCACTGATGGGCAGTGTTCTAGTGATGTGTCAAGAAGGGACTGCATGATGATAGGGGGCAGGCTTAATACAACAGCTGGTGAGTCAGTGGCGATTTTGCTGGCAGCAACAGGGGCTTGTGACATCATGAAAGGTGTGACATTAGCATATGCGGTGATGTTGTTAACCAAGGGAGTGCCATAATGTGTGGATGGGCAACTACTGAGAGTGAGGAAGGCCACTAGGGGTGGTCTGCAGCCTTAGGGAGTATGGACTCCCTACAGCAGTGATAATTGTTGGTGGTCTGGTGGTGGTTCAAACAACTTGTCAAGCTCAAATGCACCAGGTATGTCAACTGACAATGGAGAGTCAGGTTCTGGACAATGGGGGGAATCTGCTTGAAAAAACTCTGTATCTGGGGAGTTAAGCTCTGGGATATCACAGGGGTTAGCAGCAGGGACAAAAAGATCAGAGGACAATATAGAAAGACAATGGAAGGGCTCTAAGAGCTCTTCTAATTCTGTTTGGTGGTGGGTAGGTCATAAAGATCTCCTTTCCAGATCTACAGACCCCTTGCAGTGGGCTCCAAAATGATGTGAGTGACTCTTCTTGTGAGAGTGTGAAGGGAAGTAGGGGAAAGCTGTAGGTATGACCTAGGCTCATCCCAAGGGGTGCTGAGTCAGAAGGAGATGGTAAAAGGGACCTAGAAGGTGAAGAAGGATTTTCCTGGGTGGCAGGGGAGCATTGGTGATGGAGAACTTGAAATGCTGCCCTAGGTAGATGGCAGGGGATTTTCTAGGTCAGTAGAGGCTATGTAGAGACTTGGGACTTGGAGGGCAGTGATTATTGACTCTTGTAGACAGAAGGAAAATTTTGTAGATGTGGGGGGGGACCAAATTTATGATCTGGCAGTGATTTTCTTGTGCAGGAAAACTCGAGGACAGCGATTAGACGATGAGAGAAGACTCTGGGAGCTCAGGGGGATACTCTGGTGACTTGAAAATGCTCTGGATAATGACTCTGTGGACTCAAGGGACTCTCAGATACACACAAAAGTGACACCAAAAGGTGGGTGTTTTATTTTTCTAAGTATGGCAGACTTTTGTAGTGTAGAGACAGCAGAATCTAAAGTAGGGCCGGACTACATTGGATCTGTCATGCATCAAAAGTAATAAGAGAAAATATAAAGGCCGAGGCGCAGGCAACCACATGTGCTATGACAATATATGTGACAGGCAAGACAGGAAAAGTCCACAAAACAAAAGTAAGAACAGGAGAAGCAGTATCACAGACATGCCTGGGTAGTGGCAATGCACAGTATAAGGTGGCAGTGATTCCCTTGTCCACAATGGGATGTGGGAGGTGGCATTATTAAGAGGGTGATTGCTTTGGCACTTGTAGAACAGATACAGGCACTGAGCAGATAAGGCAGCACATGATGGGTTGGTAGTAATCACTGACAGACAGTGTTCAGTGGTCACATGAGGCAAGGGGATGCATGCATTAGGGGATGAACTTATTATGGTAACTGAGGGGCAGCAGTGATGTGAGCATGTGATGAATGAAGGGTGTGACAAGATGCATTATGCATGTGTGGCAATGTTATTAGCTGATAAGATGCCATGACTGTAGAGGAACAGGTGAGAGTGTTCTGCAGTCCTAGGGAGTACAAGCTCCCCACACTGTGTCTCTTTTGATGGCCCAAGGTGTTTGTTAAAGTTATCCATGTTAATGGATTCTCCAGTGAAAACTTGTGCAATGGGGTCATGAAGGTCACAAGGATTGATTGTGATCCACAGACTAGGTGGGTTCAACATTATCAATGTAGCCCAAATCTGGTTGCGAAGCTGATGGTGTGCTTGATCTGAACCAGTGACACGAGCACCTGTAGCATAAACATGTCGACACAACAGGCAAACAGCTGGGTCTGATATTGGTAAGTTCTTCTCTTCTTCCTCTTGAGCCTTCTGTATCTTTTCCTCAGTAATAGTTGATAGCAGTTGGGTGTCATGGTCAAATGTCTTCGTTTCATCTGAAGACCTGCTGAGGAGAGAACTTGATGATGCTGCATGATGCCAAATGCAACAAATGCAAATGTGTCATGCTTCTGGAAGCTTTGATCATGGTATTGCAGCAACCATCATATGTGATCTCCAAATTCAACAGAAATTTGGCAGTCTCATTCAATCCCTCCTTCACCATAGGGAAATAGGCATGGGAAGGCTTGTTCAAAATAATTGGGATGATTGGGGTTGGCTGGCTGGTCTTTCAGAGGACGACCAAAGTCATTGACTGGCTTTCAGCCATGTTGCACAATGTAGCCCCCTTCCTTTCCCTCCTTCCATAAATTTGCAAGTCCCCATGCCATCATTTCACTCAGTGTTAATGTTGTCATGTCCATATCTACTGCACCAGAGATTTGAAGTGGGACGATGCTGGGTTTACCTTAGGTAATCATGGGGTAAGTTTACCTTACTTTCATACCATACAATCAATCTTACCTTCATTGGTTTCATGCATCTTTCCAGATGGAGAAGGCCTGCCCTCATGCTCAGCATCAACTGAAGTTAAGTTAGTTAGTCTCCAAATTTCTAACATCAGCAGAGCCATCAACTGACCTTCATCATCATCCAGTGGAACATATCCATCACTTTCCTGATCAATGATGCCAACATCTTCAGACTGCCGGATGATTGCAGTCACTTCTGGAGGTATGTCATCTTCTGGAAGACTCTCGATGCGAGCTGAACTAATCTCAATGTCCCCATAGTACCTAGTATTGTTTTCTTTCAACCAGCATAATGCCTCGAAGACAACCCAGCATTGGACATGGAAAGTTGAGTGGATCCAGTGTTTGGGTAGGGTTCCAATACCAATGAATGTCACTGACAGAAGAGAAGTGAACACTGCAGGTGGGCAGGGCATGAGTTTGCCTTCAACCATTGATGTGATGCCTTGCATGTCAAACCCATAGGAACTAACATTTCCCTGCATTGCACTCTGAAGGCCAGAGATGTCCTGAGCTCTGCCAACTCGCTTGGGAAACAACTTGAAGATGAAAACACATGGATAAATGAGGGAGACAAGCAGCTGCTCAGGAAAGGTAAGAACTTGCAGCTGCCATGGCACATGTCCAATCCACATCTGATTTGTGAGAGCATGATGTGGGGGCTTGTCTGTAGACTTTTTCAGGTCATCCAAGCAATGCTGGCAGACTGATAAAATGTGCTGACCATCGATGACTTTCACACTGGATGGTTTAAGGAGTTTCCCTTCAAAGAGGTCATGAGCAGGATGGGGAGTTTGGGGTATGAGATGTTTAGCATTTGGAAGGTGCATCAATGGAATGTCTGAGAGACCATCTTCCATGACACAACATTCTTGAGCACAGACTGCACATGTGCATGATTGCAATGCAGATTCTGATGTGGCCTTGTAGAATTGTGCATACAGTGAGCAACAAAAATGTTGCAATGTTTGCAACATTTTGATTATGTGTAAGATATCTTGGGATTGGTTGTGGCTGTGCTAATGCCATAGGGAAGACAATTGTAGCCCTGGAGTTGAAGGAACTGAGAGGGATCATAGTCATCATCTATGTTTTCTGAGTCCTCAATGCATGGTGCAGTTTGGCACTGGAGTCCATGTTCCATGTGCTTCTGTTTGGGTGGCTGCATTTGCAGTTTCCCCTGTGACAGCACTGCTGCTGCCTGTATTTTCCCATTTCCCACTTCATAAAGAAACTGAATGTGGTCTGCAGGGGCATTCATCAGAACATGTGCAATCAAAAGTTCTTTGCAGTCCCTTTGCTCATGACTGAACTTCATAACTCCCCTGAGATGGGTGATAATGTCATGGATGCTCAATCAAGCAATGGCACCTTTCAGGGTTGGCTTTGACTGTGGTACCATGAGGGATACCACAGCATGATTGTGGCAATTTTAGCAACTCAGCACTGCAACAATGGTGCATCTAATATTTTTTTGGGAGTACAGGGATTTTTTTTGCTTCCCAAAGACACACTCTTGAAAGGTATAAAAGGGCTTGTAATTTTCTCTATCCCTCACATTCATCTCTCTCTCTTTTACTCCCAGCTCTCTTGTGCACTTTCATTCTCTTCCCCAAATGTCTCATTACCATTGCCCTCAAACTTCTCACCATTACTCCTGTTCATACCCAACTGTCATGTCTGACTCCATACCAGCGTTAACCACTCTGCCCATGCATCTGCTCAATGCATGGTTGAAACTGGTTTCTACCTTGGCAAACTAGGCCTGCATGACAGGGCCAAATGGGTTTGAGATGGATGTGCTGACCACCTTGTCATTGCTGCCCCAGCTGCCAAGTCAGATGATATGGACTCTGGAAAATCCCCACTATCCAATAATGGAGCCAAGGGGTATCCATCCCCTCCCCCAGAAGACCTTGAACCTGCTCCCCTTTGTGCAGTTGTTCACATCTCTACTCATGACTTCTGGCTCACTGCAGATGTTGGATACCATACTTCTTCCATTTGGAAGTCCTTCAGTGATGTGGAGGTCACCTGTGCAGCTGAAAGGCCAGAGTTTGAGCTGTTCATGGATGACTACATCATGGTTTCAGACAACCTTAGATGGCTGCAGGAAAGCATTGAGACACCTGGCTTTCAAGTCAAGAAGGGCCTTTTCCTTCTCACAAACAACACAGGGGCATGCTTTAAAGTGCACCATGCCCTTTTTGAAGTAAGTCTAAATTTTTAGGGATCAAGAAATTTTTTCTTATGTCAATGCAGTTGAAAAACCATGAGGGTTTCAATTCCACTGATGACAGTGCTGGTGATGGACCATCTGAGGATTCTGAGGACATCCAAGATGAAGGTCTGTTGTGCTGTTGATACTTTAACACTTCATTTTTTAACATCTTGACAGAGAGCAGCATATTCAATATCAGGAACTGGCCAACATATAGTGACATGGCAAAGAATGCTCTTGACACAATCAAGGAAACTCACAATGTTGTCCCCATTCCTGCATATGACCTGAGTGGCCACCTCATCAAGCCTTGAGCCTACCATGCTAAGCTTGAGGGGGCTTTGGTCGAGCTCTATTTCACCCTGACTCACTGGTCAATTGCAGGAAAAGCCAACAAAACTCCAACTGATACTTACACTGCAGATATTGCCATGATATGGATGCTGGCTGCTCCTAGCACCATGTTGGTGCCATGACTGAAGAAGTGACACAATGTTGATCTTTTTGTTGATCCCTCTGGGTCTCCCACTAAGAGGATTTGTTGCTCTTGAGCAAGTCATTTACCTGCCTATTGTCTTGCCTAAGTTTGGTTAGTGTGTAGCACCTTTCACTCATTCCCTTCATTCTATCCACCATCCCTTATTTTGGCCTTCCTTTTATGCATAATGATTGCATTCCTTTGTGCTACTTACATTTTGATATACCCTTACATTCCCTAACACATCCATTCTCTACTTGCCACCCTTATTATATGTAAGTCATGTTTAATGGTATTTGCAACCAATGGAGTCCATTTTGCATGTCAACCATCCAACATCATCCATCTGCATTTTTCAAGCAAGGTATCAGCTGACAGCAGTCAGCCTTCCTGAGTTCATGAGGTGTGCTCAATTCTAAAACAAGTTTGCAGTTCACCAGTTTGTCAGCTAAATGTGAGCAGTAGAATTGATTAGTCATACCCTAAAATGTACTAGTCTGGCACTGGTGCCATGATTTGTATGACATGTCTGCATCCTAATATCCCATAGTCCCCTCATAGTGCCCAGGCTCCCTTCCACTGTTGGGTGTTATCCCTGGCTAATATACACCATAAATGATCCTTGACATGTAGTTTAAGTGTATTAAAGTATATCCGAGTGCTTATTTGAGTATTCTAAAGGCCTTGAAGGGTTGGCAAGTGCATTGGGAGGAAAAATAAAAGATGTGTATACATTTCTGATATTTCAGACATAACTATCTGGTTATGATGTCCCCTTCAAGGGTATGTGAGCGCCTAGCACATATCAAAAGCTCATAATCTGTAATGGAGTGGCTCAGGTGCAATGCCATGATCTCCTCCATATGTCACACTTTGGAAAACTGCTCCTGGGCATTTGGTGCTAGGGAGTGTAATGAGAAATGGTGCAGAAATTATTTCAAGTGTATTAGAACATAGTTCAACCATCCATTGAGTTTCTGAGTGCTCATGAATAACCAGAGAGTACTTTTCAATTGCTGAAACCAAGAAGGTAGTTGCATCTTCAAGCTTTGCATGGACAAGGCTGAGGGTACAGGAATGGTTTAGATAGGTGTTAATATACTGTGACAATAAAGGGGATATGCTTTTCAAAGTGCCCATGTTAAATGTATCAAAGATGCAACCAGCTTCTTGGTTTCAGCCCTTAAAAATCACTCTCTGGTTATTCATGAGCACTCAGAAACTCAATGGATGGTTGAACTATGTTCTAATACACTTGAAATAATTTCTGCACCATTTCTCATTACACTCCCTAGCACCAAATGCCCAGGAGCAGTTTTCCAAAGTGTGACATATGGAGGAGATCATGGCATTGCACCTGAGCCACTCCATTACAGATTATGAGCTTTTGATATGTGCTAGGCACTCACATACCCTTGAAGGGGACATCATAACCAGATAGTTATGTCTGAAATATTAGAAATGTATACACATCTTTTATTTTCCTCCCAATGCACTTGCCAACCCTTCAAGGCCTTTAGAATACTCAAATAAGCACTTGGATATACTTTAATACACTTAAACTACATGTCAAGGATCATTTATGGTGTATATCAGCCAGGGATAACACCCAACAGTGGAAGGGAGCCTGGGCACTATGAGGGGACTATGGGATATTAGGATGCAGACATGTCATACAAATCATGGCACCAGTGCCAGGCTAGTACATTTTAGGGTATGACTAATCAATTCTATGGCTCACATATAGCCAACAAACTGGTGAACTGTAAACTCATTTTAGAATTGAGCACACCTGTGGAAAAGCCAAAAATCAAAAATCATGCATGGGGCATTGCCAAGAGGGACCCTGGAAGTAGCCCTAGATAGAATTAGTAATTACTGGTGATTGCACTACTGCCTTCTGGAGCCACCATGTCATCCCCACCTCTGGATGATGATACTTTGCTACAATCTTTCTCAGTCTTGCTGATGGTCTACTCAAAGGTCAAAAAGGTATCATTGAAGGGGAAGAAAACTTCAAAAGATGAAACATCTCTGAAAATGAAAGAACTTCTATTTGCTCTTGACAACTAAAACTACACCGAATTTCTGCAGGCAATACTCTGCAAGCATGGCTTGGATGGCTACACAGTGACCAAGAAGAGGCACTTCTCACTAAAGTATATTCCACCAAAGGTGAAGGGGTATGTACATTCTCTTTCATATTTCCACTACTAACTGTCCCAGAAGACAATGGATGTCCAATGCAATCGATGTTGATAATATTGCTGATTACAGGGAGATGGTGAAGAAAATAGCTGAAGAAACCCTGCCTGTGGTGAAGGTCTTTGTGGATATGCGACATGTTGATAAGCTGGTTCGAGTCTCAAAGTCCAAAGGGTCAGGGAGTTCTGAGGACAACTCTGATTCTGGCAGTGCTGGTGTATGCATTTTATGAACTTGTTGAATGTAGCTAACATTTTTTGGGTTACAGGGAACTCCTACTCATACTAAGAAAGCAGATCTTGATAACTGCCTTGCATGGTGGCAGTTGAAACTGCAAAAGGCATACAAGAATGAATATGATGAAGGAATGACTTACATCAGGCCCCTTGGTCCAATTCCCCTGACACCCACCATGGTCCATGACTGGTGCCTTGCACTGGTACATTTTCAGATGATACATCTATGCAATGTGGTATTTATGTCTCTAGGAGGATGGCAAGGCCACAATATCCATTCCACCAAATATCAAGTTGTTCAACATGGCAAACAAGGCTCCAGTTCTCCACCATGCATGCAAGACCTCTACTCAAGCAGCCCCCCCTCCTACAGCAGATCTGAACATGCTCACTTCAGCTATTTTGATACACATGCTTGCTCAACTTGACTCCAGTCTTCTCCACCCTCTGACTACCATTCCCTCTGGGTCAATCACATGTGTTCCCTCAGCCCCACTGACTCCCACTTGGTGGCATGTGGTAGAGGGTGGAAATACTCCACCATTGCCCCCAATCCCATCTCCTAGTCAGTTATCATGCTACCTTCAGTATGCAAGTCCCACCTGGGTGTGTGCCATGCTTTATCATACAAGTCTGCTCTCGAAATGAATGGAATTGGGCCAGATATCTTCCCTGATGTCAACAACCAACTTTTTGCCAGTCTTGGTATCTCAACAGGTGATGCAATCCACCTGAAAAAAGGTAGTACTGCATCATGGAACAGACCTGATGTGAAATGCAAGCAAAGTAATACTGCAACCTCAGAAATTCAGGATTTACATGCACCAAAATGAGCAGTCTATGAGAAATGCTATTATGAAGGAGGTGGTCATTCTTTTGTGGCTCCCAATGATACTTGCTCAGAAGTTGCAGGGGATTAGCAGATACCTACATATGACTAATGTCATTGTAGTTATCTTTCAGAATTTTCAAGTGTCATGTTGCTGAATGTTTGCATTCACACTCACAATCTTGGCATTGAAGATGCATACAGATTTGTGTACACAATGAGTGTACATGGTGAGATACATGATGAAATGATGGACATAGCTAAGATACTACATGATATACCTGGCAGCCTTGAAGTAGCCTTCAGCCTTGTCAGGCATGATACTCTGGCACACATGGACAATAGACATCAACAAGGTGTTGTGGTAGTGGCATCACAGGTATGCTTTGATGGCAGAAAATGCTTGCTCAATTGGGTTATAGTCTGGGTTGTATGGCAGGAGATAAACAGGCCTGCACACTACCAAGTCATTAGTTGAGCTATCATAAACACACCAGAAGACTTACAATGATCATTTTCAACCAAATGGTGAACCCCTTCACCATGGTGGATACAGCAGTTATCCATTATGAGTACACTGCACAGGCCAGGATATGGGTTAGTAAATGGCATCTATTGCTAGCTTGTCTATAATGAAACCAGGAATATATACAGTGGCTCAAAAAATTGTCCCAATGTTTGCTCCATTTTCACTATTCACAGTGTAGCTAGTGGAATACTGTGATCCAGTTCATGGTCTTGGTGGATGGATTGAAGCCCTTGGTCATAGCTTTCTAATGAGCCATATTACATAATATTTAGATGGAAATCAGTGATGGGATAACCAAATGAAGATGACACCTCATTGGGACAATTTTTTGACTTTCATGCTGGAAGGTGGGATCTCAGCCAAATGAAGGGATATTTGAGGTGATTTGGACCTACAAACAATGCCAAACATTGAATTTGCACCATTAAGCCTTCCTCTTTCACCACACACAACAAACCAGCTTGCTTGCTCACTAGGGCTGGTCTTTGAAGGAAAGTTTTGGTGATTACTGATGTCCACTACAGACCCATCATTATAATGTACTTTCTCAACCATAAGTCCCATAAAAAAGCTAGTGAAAGTCATCTCTGTACAGATTCCCCTACCAGTGCCTGGTGTGTTCTGGAATTAATGTGTACTGGAAAGCTGAAAATGGCATTGAGGTCTATCTGGCACTTGTGGGCATGAAGAACCAACCAATCCCCTACTAACTGGTGCATTTCCACCAATGGGAAACTGACACAATGGTTGGGGGAGGTAAGTCCTTCCTTTGGACTCTGGGTGTCACTATGTAGGTTGGTCAGACTGTGCTTGGAGTTGAATAGTGGATGACTTTCAATGGATGATTTGGACATATGATACCAGTGGAAACAGCCTAGGGTAGATGGTACATAATCATCTGTACCCTGTCTGCTCTGTAGCCTATCCCTCATATACCACCAGCACTGTAAAGAAGGGGATTGCCTCACCCCAACATTCAAACCTGCCTCCCATTAGTGGAATATTCAGGTCAGGGGCTTCCTCAGCAATCTTGTTCATATAGAGTGCCCTTGACAGCTTGTTTTGCTCATAGGCATGGGCAGAGACAGCCTTGCAAATGATACTGAGTTCCTGGAGAGCATGAGAGAGTGTTGGCAGAGTGGCATGAACATTTCATTTGAGCCACTGTAAGGAAGAGAGATGGGGACCCTAGGAATAGGTCAAAGGTCTCCTAGTGAGAAGAGAGGGGAATTCATCCCAGGAGGCTGGAGTTGCCTGGTAGAGAGTCAAGAAGTACAGTGAAAATAGTGAAAACATGCCCTGTAACCCAAATAAAAGCTGAGATAATGTCAGAGGACTGTCTGGGGATGGAGAACTATTATTCTGAGTCTTCTTTGCCTTAATTCTGGCTTTTCACCTGAGGTAGCTCATCTGTTATTCTCCTAAGTATGTACAGTACACTTCTGAGTGCTCACACAGGCTTACATAAGCCACAACACATGCAAACACTAAGTAAAAGTGAAACAAAAGTAAAGTAGAAAGAAAACATAAGCAAAAACAATGAAATAAAAGAATTATCCTACTAGGGAGGATACTCTCCCTACACTGCAGCTCATCTTGCAGTTCATTGAGGTATACTGATGGGCAATGGCTGATGATAGCAGAAAGAAAGGTGAGATCAGCTTGACTGAGGATGCAGGGGTGGCCCACAGTGCATGAGTACATGAGGGAATTTGAGACATCACCAAACTGCTGATACCAGTTGAGAACAGTGATGCAAATGGATGTACCAAAGCATATGAGGGACTTATTATATCTCTCCTTTTTGTCTTGCCTTGTCACAATTGTGAAAACTTGGTATGGCAATCTATTAACTGATACCATAAACTCCTAACCCATATCCAGGCACCTATTACATCTCCAGGTGTCTCTACACTTCATGACAATTACATCTAATTGTTAAGGTTTTACAAGGACTCATGTCTCATGTCTCACGATTCTTCATTTCTCCCCCACAGTTATAAGGGTCAGGTCATCGCAATCACTCAAGACCTTCCCATCAAGAATCCAGAATGCCTCCCAATGCCACTGATATGCAGCAAAAAATGAATGTGAATTTTCTGTGGTTTGAGTGAACATCCATCTGATGATATTATAGCATTTCCCCTTCCCATACACAAGGCAGGATGAGAGGCCACCACCATATCCATCTGCGATCCAGGTAGTACTTGACACCAATATGACCCACTAGGCTTATCATGCATACTCCACAGAAGCTTTTCTTAATCAGCATCGGAGCAGTAGTTATGCTCCTTCTTGCAGCCACAATTGATGTTGCATATTGGCTTCTCCCCTCGAATTCTCTCTTCAGTCTCACACTCATCATATTTTGTGGGTTGTGCATGATGGCCATCTTACAAAGTTGGGAGGTACTAGTGAGGGAGGATGGAGACTGATAGATAATTTACTTGGGAAGTAGATGTGGATAAATGGAACTCTTTTGCCTATGGAAGTGTCACGAGTGGGTAGTAAGAGGGGGCTGAGCAGTCTATGAGTGGGCACTGAGCAGGCACTCAGGGGGCGATAAAGGGGGTGATAACCTTCACCATGGTTAGAATATATTATTTACTCTGTTGATTTTGATCTCAGTGCAATATTATATTCTGACATGCATCAAAATAATTGATCAAATATAATGTTTTGTCAGAGTGGTCAAAATATTTTTTTTGGTCAGCCTTCAAATCTTCTGCAGAATATAATGTACTAACAACCATTTTGTTGCTTGTCAAATATATAATTTGCTTTTCCATTTTGAGAAAGTTTTAATTGTTCACACAAGTATATATATTGGCAAACATTCTGATGCCCCTCCAAATATAAAATTATGCAAACTAAATAATACTATATCAGAATATAATATTCTACATTTGGCTTCGGAATTATCTTCTGCCCACGTCAAAATATTGAAATTTCCCATGTGTAAGTGAGCGCATCAACGCAAGAAACATAAAGGCTGCCGTTAGCCGATCATCGTACAAAAGCCTATCTCCACCATGCCACTCACATACTTACATCTCCGATCTACTTACTGGGTCAACACGCTCAATGTCCCACGACAGCCTTGAACTGTGCGAGTGCCCACTGAGGTTCATCCAGGAAGACAAAATGGTTGCCTCTTTCCAAGTAGGCACTATCCAGATCTCTCGCCTGCTCCGCTTCCTCACCAAAAACGACCGATGGGCTATTATCCATGCACCTCCGTATCTCGTTCACCACGTGCACGAAAAGACCCGATGACTCCGTTCCGCACACGAACCTAACCTTCAAGCCTGGCAGGTACTGCGACGCATACTGTTTGTCAAACAGTGCGCGCCGCGCGAGGGCCGCGAACACCTCTGGCTTGATCCCGAGTGTAGCTGCATCATGCGTGGCGTACATCTGTGGTTCCGTCATCTCTGCGATCTCTTCTTCTGTCAAACTATGCAGAGACCCTGGCTTATCTTGGCGCGGGTGAATAAGCTCGAGGTCAGAAGAATCGCGCGAGTAAACGTTGGGATGTGCAAAGAATGATGATATCCATTGCTTAAAGATCTCCCAACGTTCTTCAACAGTAGGCGCGAAAAGAAACGACTGGTAAGGTCTCGGGCTTGGCAAGCCCATGGCTACTAAGCCCGTGTCTATGAGTAATGATGTGTGCTTCAGCTCCACATGACGACGATGACGAGTAAAATGGGTGTAATCACCATAATAAACGACAGCGTGCAGGTAGCTCTCTAGATCGCGAAGTTCTTCCGCTGTCAGTGCATCTAGGCTGACCAAAGCCGCGTTGAGGTATACAGCACTGAGAGACCACCCGATAAGAATGATTCCCCCGGTCTTCCGTTCCTCGACATACTTCGGAATAGACTGAGAGGCAGCGAAAGTCAACAAGAACTTGGTGATCTGTAGGCCTGCTAGGCGTAGGTATTCCTTATGGTCGGCATCGTCAGAACTTTGGAGTAATGCCAATTCCTTTGCAGACCATGGAGTGCTGGAACCATATCCTCGTCTGTAGAGGCTGACTAGTCGATAGTTATGCTCGATGCCAAAAGGAAAGAGCTTGCGGAAAACAGCTTTGTGGTTTTGGACCACGTCAGCTAGACGATGTGAGATCACGCTTCGCTTACCGCCATTGAATCCCATGCCGTGGATGAATACCACGGTCGTGTAGGTAGTGGGATCGAGGCCGCTGAGGCCGCTTTCCTCATAGAAGAATTCGATGTCACTTGCAATCTTGAGAGTGCCAGTAAGGGTAGACATTGTTGCTGTAGGGAACACGGCAGGTGTCCAACGTCCCCCTTCCTACGTTGCCAGCATGCCAGCGCAGATGTTGGGCGACCCATGGATGGACATGTAACGTGTCGAGAGCTGGTTGGAGTTGTTTTGGCGGTTCGAATCGGATCTCTTGGGAAGAAAGGACACAGATCACACGGCGTACTACATGAAATTCCATGATATTGTCGATATATATGAATAAAGAATACGAATGCTAGTGGAACAAATGCGTGCATCGTGAAGATCCGAGTACGCAAAAGTCATGATCATACACCTAAGTCATGAATAAAACCAGTCATTACTAAAACCTACGCCTAAAGTAGGGAGTATGCCCATTCCATGCCAATGCCATGCTGAATATGGAGTACAGTGCGACGAGTCCATCGATCACCAAGCAAGCCAATCATACAAGTTGCTTGCCAGTCGAGATAGCAAGAGCGTGGAGGAGGACCTCCCAGGCCACGTCCATGGCACACCAAAGCTTCTCGTCACCGATCCCGAGTGCGCAGGCATTGCGCCAAAGACCGTTCACTGACATCGCACGGGCGAGGAGGACATGTGCGGGTGCAAGCGTCGCAAGTTTGCTTGCGCACTGCTGGAGAGCACTACGGACGCGCTCGCTGGTGGGATCTTCGGTATAGAGGGCAGAAGGGACGGGTTGGGACAGGAGGGTAGCAAGGAGGTAGTCGATGCGCTTGGTGTATAGGAAGGTGGAGAGTTGAGGGAAAACTTCTGGTGCAGGGATGCACAGCGGAACGACCGGGATCGTAATGGATTCACCGGCCCTCTCAGGAGAAGTCGGGTTGGACTGTTGAAGGATGGGGAGATTGGCACAGTGGGCAGAAAGGACGATGTTATGGGTTGGGAACAATTTGACGCGACGTTTCGCGGCAGCTGGTACTTGGCGAGAGTAGACTGCGAGCATGTGGGTGGGCAAGTCGGAAGAAAGGTCGTTTATGACCACGGAGAGCTCCTTAGGGAGCACGTTGGAGGCAGCTTCGGCCTTGACTCCAGCTAAGACTTGGAGCATGCTACGAGGATCTGATTAGCCACTGATGACAGGGGGAGAGAACATATCGACATACTCAGGGCCGAGGCATTCGAGACCGTCGCGAATATAAGTCAACGGTGTATCGGCCAATTCTGGCGCGACTGCAGCGATGTTCTGCTTAGGAACCTCGCGGAAAGCGGGACGGGAGAGATATCTCGGCAAGGAGACGGAAGTCATGGAGATGGCAGGGGTGGCATCCGCCATGTCGACATCGGCAGGGGGAGTGCGAGGAACTTCGACTTCGAAAGTGGCCGGGGGTGACTTGGAAGCAGCCTTCTGCTTCGCGAGTGAGACCGCATAACGCGGGTGGTTTGGGCTGTTTAAGGCACGTGCCCTTCGACGAGAGGCAGCTGCTGCCTGGATGCCCTTGCGAACCTTTGCCTTTGGGTTGGCAAGTCGGTTGGACGGCGGGGTGTTTTCAGAGTCGGCGCGGCGAGAGCAAGTCTGGGCGACCATCTTAGTTGTTTTAGCGGGGAGTGCTGGGATGCATGGCGGACGGTCTCTCCGTTCCTTTATAAGCACAGACGAGGCAATCAAGAGAAACGCGTGACGAGAGGGTGTGACACAATCCAACGTGACACGAAAAAAAGCAATCAAGTCAAAATTTACCTCTCTTGGCAATTTCACACTCCTTCTTGGGTAATTCTGGGACCCACATGGACCCACAGAAAAGCAATCATCACGGCAATTAGCCTTTTGGGGACATCCTCGTCGCTACATGGATTGCTCGATTGCTTGTTGTTCGGATTGGAAACCAGTGGAACAGATACCTGTACAACAATGGGCCCCTGTCGTCCACTGCCTTATTGTCGTCGTTGTGGACCGGCCACTCACCAGTGCTGTGATCTGACTCGTCAACCAGCCAGCGAGGAGCACGATGTCCGCGGATGACCATTGGAGGCTTTGAATGAATGCATGAGGGTACTGAACTTGCTCGGCTTGTTAGGGAAAGACGGTGTTCATCGACAAGGACGGCGTGTAACGTCGGTCGTGCGGAGTGCGCTTGATCATGGGAGGCGTGTTAAGTTCCGGTGAGTCTCTTGTTTGCTCCTGAGGGGGTGCCTCGTACGTGTGGTACGGTATCTTGACTCCTATTGCAATAAACAGGACTCGGCCTTGCGGCAAGGGGTACCTTGTTAGATCCAGTGAGTAACTCACCTTGGAATTACCTCACAGCATGGAGGAATTTAAAGCATAGGCTCAGGCTTGGGTCATACATCCTTCATGCTGTTGGCCTGCTACTACGTGAGCCTCGGTGAGTAACGACGCGCTTACCTTGGACGGGTGTCGTAGCGACGCGGTCCGGCTTGTAGGCTCGCGACGACGACGACCATCGTCTGCGATGTCGGAACATAGGTCAATCTACGCGATGTCCTGTACGCGGTATAAGCCAATGCCATCTGGGTCATAGAGTGGCATTTGTGGCCGATGTTGCAGCCCTACGTGCACGGCGGTCTACGCGACACAGTGAACGCGGCAAGAACGCAGCGTGAAATTGGAGGGAGGGAGATTCTGCCCTATATACCAACGTTGCCCTAGCCGTGGCCAGTCGACTGACCAGGTGGGTGGCAAGCGATCGAAATGCCAACGCGTGGCATGGGCTCATACACTGCTACGAGGTAAGGCTCTGGGCCACTTCAGATTAGTATACCGCCACCCAGGGAGTGATGGCGTGCGGGGAGGGGAAGTGGAGGAGGGTAAGTGGCATACTCTGCTCTGTATAAATATTATAATCGATCCCGATGGCATGATACTATATGGCAGAAGAGGATGATAGGTCATCTAATCAACGAGCCTCGAGGAGGGAAAGAAGGGGAGTGGGGGGAGAAATCTCAGCGGGGGGGAAAAACAGGAATGGGGTGATGGAGTGAGGAAGAAGTTTGGGAGGGGCGTGACTGATTATTTGGAATGTCTAGGTTTTGTTTTTTTTATTTAAGACATGTCAAAGCGGGGACGAAATAAACAAAGAAGACATACCCGAATCGCATTTCAAACTTAAATTTCCACTTGCACTACAGCAATACATATTTATTGGGAAACTGGTCTCACAGTACCCTCGGTGGGCATGCAGTGAACAACTCCGTGCGCTTTGCTCGTTCTTACTTCGGTGGCAATGATGAGACATACGGTCACGTGGTAAGGTTCCCCGGTGTCACGTGATCGTGCGCGCGGACGCGACGGCGGCGGGCAAAGTTGACCGAGTCGAACCAAACAACGAACGAAGAATTCTCAGCCAGGCTTACAAGAGCCCCTCAACGACAAACAAGTTTCATTTCACTACTAGGCCCAGTTTTTTTCTTTTTTTATTATATGAAACTAGGTACGCCATGTCAGTCGCAACGCAGATTCTGTTCAACTCGCCGGCGCTTCATTCGCTAAAACGTGATCAACTCGTCAAGTTATGCAAGATCCACTCGCTCAAAGCGAACGGCAAAAACACAGATCTCATCGAACGATTACAGCAACATGCGAAAATGTTGCCTCCGGATGATCCATTGAGCATCGCTACGAGGAGTGATAATCCAGATGCAAAGGCGGAGACAGAGAGCGAAGGGGAGGACTCGGAGGGGGGGAACGATTATAGCTCAATGGGAACACTTGGAAGATCTTCTATGATCCCTCGTCCCAGTGAACAGTGGGAAGTGGTCATGGATGTCATCCCAGAGGTAGATGAAGAAACGCTGAGGAGCAACCGTGGTGGCAACTCGAACTCGCAGGCGGGAGAGTTTGGCACAAACGGAGGGAAAGGTATGTTTTTGCGCAGTGAATTGAGGTAACGAGTATATAACTGGCCTTCTCTGTACAGCATCCAGCGTCACCTCGTCTCTAAAGTCAATAGCCACGTCTCTCGGTCTTAAGCGTAACAACAACTCGAAATTGGACAGCGCAACCTCATCTTCCATGCCTGGATTTTCTGGAGAGGATGCAGCTACAAACCAGGAATCCAACCCACCCGCTGTCGAAGACCTTCCCCCAGTCGACCCAGTCCCTGGACAGATGAACCTCCGGGGTATGCCAGCGCCCGCCAATGCTAGACTGAGTATCACCCAAGCTCCGACTACGACAACCATCCGCCTCGTCTCTGGTGGGGAGCCACCTGCCAGTATTTTGTCGCCACCGAGGCTCAAACCCTTTGAGACGACCTTCGACCTAGTCCCTGCCACACCCAGTAGTAACGGCAACGGCAGCTCCTCTGTGCCTGTTTGGCCACCGTTTTCTCCTGGGACAACACAAACCCAAAGTATATACCCATCCCTGGCAGCTTTCCAGGGTTTCGGGGACCTCCACAAACAAGGCATCGCACAACCTGACGAATGTGGCCCCGCAGACATGTCTATAGATATGCCTGGCGTATTAGCACCATCTCCCACATTCAAACCTACGCCTAAGAAATCAACCCCCATCCGTCCCCATACCGGCGCTGTACCCAGATCCACCGAAAAAACTAAACTGTTGGAACCTGAAGATATATTTTCACCCTGCAAAGCCGACGAACGCAGTCCTCCCGCCCACGTCCTTCCAGATCGGAGCCCTTCATATTCGGATCGCCGCTCCCGCAACATAACTTGTCAAACAGAGAGTTCCGATCTGCGGCGCAGTCCGTGCTAGATGAGATGAATAACCGGCTCGCTGCCGACGGTATTGAAGGCGTGAACATCGATGTCCTTCAGAGTCGACAGAAACGGGGTGGCGTGGACGGCACGGATAATGATCAAGCCATGGGCGGGGACAGAGCCGTTGGTGGAATGGCTAACGCCCTGTTTGACAAGGCTCACCAGGATGCATTTGATAAATGGAGTCGATCGTGCAGTATGCCCAGAAGCGTGCTAGAGCGCCCGAGCCCATCCTGTCGAAGAAGAGGAAATCGAGCTTGGTAATCAAAGAAAAGAAGGTTGGCGGGACTACTCGCAGGCGAACGAGTGGACTCAGAGCTGCGAATAGGACTGCCAAGGGGAAAGCCATCCCAGGTGGGTTTGGTGACGAAGATGAAGACGAGGACGAAGAGGAAGATGCTGGCCAGAGACGCATGTCTAAGCGACCCCGACTCGAAACTGAGACGGCTGTCGAGGCAGAGGGTCAACCATCCAATAGTGGTGAAACTAATAAGACCACACCCGATGCCGACAAAGAGAAGGAGGAAGAAGAGCGCAAGCAGAAAGAAAGAGAGCTTGTACGACGGAGGTTGGAATACAACAAAGCCAAGCGACGGAGTAGTATGGGACGGCCGAGCCTCGCTGGTCGTGCACCTCCCGCTCGTGAGTCCGGGACCTCTACTGCTACTTCTTTTGCTGACATGTGTTCGGGCTGTCAGAAAAACCTAAAGCAACATCCCGATTCGGTTTCTTGTCTACCGCAAAATCCATCGTTCAAAGCGTTTGGAACCGCGGTGCGGGTTCTTCAACGCAGTCGCAGATACCGGTGGCCAAGCCACGCAAGGAAGAGGTGAAGCCACCCGTGACTTTGCCTCATGCAAAGAAGGTTGCAGTTGTCCCCGGTTCATCGGGTCACCCTCCTCTAAACAATATGACCCAAACAACGCGCGTACCGTCAGGAAATACAGCAACCTCACGAGCGCCTATTCCCACTTTCAGCCCCCTGGCCACGACTGGCACCAAGTCAACAGGTGGCCACAGCAGGAATGGCTCGGTAGCAGGTGCGTCGTCGCTTGGAATGAAGGCTAGGGCGGCCGAGAGCACCAGCGGCGCTTCCTCGATGGGCAAACGAACTAGTATCAAAGGGAAAGGCACCGACACCAACCTCCAGTCAAAATCTACAAGGAATACGGCCAAATCGCGACCCTCCTCGACGCTCATGGCTCCTACCGCCAGTTCCCTTGCTAAGATGACTACACGGCACCCCGCCTCTGTTCACAGTGAAAATGTTGGCTCCGTCAGGGGTGGTGCGTCTAAGACAGGAAAGGACGTTACACGTCCTGCGCCGTCGAGTCCTGCACTTAGCCAGATTACGAACGGAACTTGGAGTCCACAGTCGCCACGTTCGCCGACCAGCAAGATATTTAGTCAACCACCAAGCCCGACGACTATGCGCCCCCCGATGTCCCTGACTGCAGCAGCAGAGAGTATAGTTAAGTCTGGTTCGGCCACGTCGTCATCGTCAAAGCCACCTATTCCGCCGAAACCTAAAGTATTGCCTGGCCGCAAACCTCGCATCTCACGTTCCAAGGTCATTGCAAGACTGGCGTCGCAGCGGGCTGCAGAGACGAGCGCTGTCGGTGGGGGTACGAGTGCGGGTGCACCGCGTGGCAAGACCCGGTCGAGTATCGGTGCAGCTGTGTCAGGCAAAACTCGACTGTCGCGTGGAGGAGCAAAGTCCGGGGATGTGTTGATGAGCGCGAAGAAGAGAGTACGACAGAGTGAGTATGCGAGGCGCAGGAGCCAGGCTAATGGGAGTGATGGCGTTGAACCGATGGAAGTCCGAGTCGATTGATCACATAGTCAAGGGACGTGGCCCTTCTTTTTTTTGTGTAGCGGCTGGCCGGTTGTTTTTTTGCCACGGACCTCGTGTTTGCATAACAGTGTAATAAAGTATGGTATTGCAATTGACCAGCCCTGAGAAGTAAATTTGGCAGGTTATGGTTACTGTGGAGTGACATACTCGAAGAGGTGACGACGGCCATACGGAACCATGTAGTGGGAGTGCATCATCGTTACGGAAGCGATGCCAGCGAATCAATTGAAGTCAATTGCGGTGCAGATGTGTCTGGTAATATATAAAGCTTTAGATGGTATAGGCATCCAGATGGCAGTGTCTTACGTGTGCTGGAGTGTAAATGGGGTCTCGAGCCCCTTTACTTTTCTTGTGATTCTATCCACAGAGACACCCTGTGGAGAAAGTGAAATTCGGGGCCGAACACTATTGTCCTCAGCGGCCGATGGCATTGTATCTGTTAAAGTGAACTCTACATATACAACAAGTCAGAGAGAATCTGAGATAAATGGAAAAATGTCTGCCGAGGAGCATCGACGAACTGGGCCAACAATGAGGGGATAAAAGAACAAGGGAAAGAAGGCGGTTGCTCGCACACACGCTCCCTGCCAGCAGTGGTTGCCAACTCCCGGGTCAAAATCACCAAACACAGTACTTCCAAGATCTCCCTCCCAGACAACCACTTGGTGATGTGTGAGCAGAAGTGTACGTACATGCGGACATGTTTTCTTCATTAGTCGGTCCTAACGCGGATGGAGGGAATTGATTGATCAAGGACGCTTTGATACAATATTATGTGGGTGATCACGATACGTATTTGAATTCTGAGAAGAATCTGTCTCGGCATTCGAACTCCCCATCAGTAGCGGGGCGTTCCTTGCGGCAGACGTGTTGATTACACGTGTAGGAGCGTTGTCATTACTTGTGTCTAGTCTATGTGGGCTATCAGCTACCAGTAATAATGGAATAAAAACGGACAAAAATTAGCACAGTATATGCAAATTATGCTGCTGTTAAGTCATGATCATTAGGGACATTTTCGCATAAGAAAAACGAAAAGGGGAGTGAGAAAAATCGGTGGGAAATTGAGAAGGGCCCATGGCCCAAAACAGTGCATTGGCTTGAACAGGCCCTAGATATTTGATGTCCTTGTCACAGCAGCTTCCTGCCGGATACGTCGAGCTTCGACTGTTGCATTCCATGCCGTCTGAACTACCTGGATAAATTCCATGTCACGGGGCCCCAATGCCAGAATGTTCTTCCATAGCCCCTGGTTGAATCGAATGTGGCCGTTCAACTGGTCATCGGCGCATATTCGTGCCAACGACTGAGCCATCGCGGGGAAAGCAGGAAATTCCTCGATGACTTCGCTGGGTAGCAACCGACAGTAAAGAAGCTGTGATCGCGGTTCGAGACCCAATGCAAATAAGAACAACAATGGTATCGACGACGCGTGGGGTACCAAAGTCGGAACGACAGGAAGCGTTACGTATTGTCCCCCAAGATTGGCAATCCAATGAGGTACTGGATAAGGGGTGCCGGGAGGACTTTGGGGGATAATATTTTTTCGAAAATCTTTGGTATAGAGGTCGGCACGAATGGGCACAATGATGGGCTGAAATGAAGGTCCCCGCTCGCTTTCTTGGGTATCGAAGACAGCGAGTACGTGAGAAGGTACATGTGCATCTTTGATGACTCGCATATCGATCGTTGGGGGGATGGGAGAGCCAGGAGGCAGAGTCACCTTGGCAACGTTGAATTTACGACAAAGGAGGCTGTCTCAGTGTTAGCATCCAGACTGCAGCGGCGGAGGAAGAGGGAACGTACTCAAGGGGCTCGTCACTCGGAGACATGACGCACTGTGTGGTGGGTAACAAGCGGGAGGGAAGCATTTCCGAGTGGTTTGTGGTTACAAAGAGATGGTGGTACCCAACGATAAGGGTGGAGTCGACTGAAGGGAACGACAGTGAGGATGTACTGATTTGTATGGGCGATAGACGCGCAGCGCAAAGTATGCAGTTCGTCAAAACAAGGCTCCTGGCGTGTGGTAATCAGAACGGAAAACCGTGCAGGAAGAGATCCAGCTTAAGAGCGACGTACCAATCGTGAGTGGGCAGGGTACAGGTGAAGGCGTCCGAGGAGTCCTTTTGATATCGTTAGAGGGAAATGAGGGCAATTACATTCACCATGACTATGTAGTAGAAATATCACGGGAGGGAAAAAGAGATGTGAAATTAGGACAAGTCGATGCGTCTCCCTATTTAGACTGGTGACCGGCCGGTCCAATAGTTAATGGTTGACACGAGGGCACGAGGCTGATCTGTATGATGGGCCTTGGGTCGACCGAGTCGGGCGTCTCGTAATATTTATGACTTGGTGGCAGGGAGTGTTACATATACGCAGCTGCCGCATCAAACGGGTAATGAACCTTTTTGACTCGAAAAGAATGGAACTAAATACCTGTAAAAGCATACGCGGTCGCCCGACCGAGGTGGTATTACTATAGTTACGATAAACTGTATCTTCGATGGTTCGTGCGTGGGTCCACTTCGGCAGAGGAAAAAATTTAAGGCACGGTCAGGGTCACTAGGACTTGTTGATGAAAGTTGTGCCGCAAATACGCTAGTACCAGTACTATGGAAGCAGTACTTCCCCTTACTCACTCAGTCTCTAGGTAAAAACAAAAACAGAGCAAAAGTGCAACAAGCACCAAGCAGACCATGCTGTTTGACCATACCTAAGCTTGCTGTTCACGAGAATGGACGATACTTGGCTCTATAGGGTCATATGTCAGGGTCGATCTCAACTCACTTTCCGGAGCCCAACAAGTTCGGACATGTCGTATCGGGCCCGACTCATTTCGATGCCCACTGGCCCGGGATTTTTTTCCGACACATATGCACTCCCACCAAAAGTCGCTTCCCAGACATGACCCTGGGCAACCCTTTACGCTCGGTAACCCAACACCCAGAGAAGTTCACGACCTCCCATTGCGACTATTCACCCGTTACACAAGAAGGAGCACGTACTCCATGTCTGGCAGCACGAGGCAAAGATTCGGTCATCCTGTCATCCAGTGGCGTCCAATGGCTATGTATCTATAATCTCATGATTTACGGCTGCTCTTGATATATACGTAGTCAACAAAGCACTGCGGAATTATGTCACCTCCCAGAAACAAGCTCAGATGTGTCATGTTTTCCGGTCGCCCGACCTCTCACATCTAGGAGGCAGCGAAGGTCGGGCCACGACCTCGTTCCCGGAACATGGCACTCGGCTTCGAGGTAGATTCTATCAGCAAACCCTCCGGTTCGTGACCATCTCGCGAACCTATCTTGGAATCTTATTGAAACGGCTGTGGATGGCCGTATGACTCAATGTGTGGGCACACGGCTGCACTCTCCGATTTTGCCTCAACTGCGACTTTCTTGGTAAGTGCTTCTACAAAAAATGGGAAGGGTCCAGCCTCTTGAGTTTCCGTGGCGATGCTTTACCATTCAAAACAAGTTCGGCCATAACCTTGGCAGTTCCGGGTGCATTGCAGATACCCTGCAACGTTGTCAGACTGCCGCGTTCCTAAGTCAAACATTTGACACTCACCCAGCAGGTGTGTCCGGTGGTAACGTAGAGGCCGGCCGCCACTGTCTTCGCTTCACCGACAATGGGACCTCCAGCCCCCCTGTGGCTTACGATGGGAAGGAAGCACGCCTGGCGCTTCTCGACTGTGCCTTCCCTCAGCTCCGGCGAGATACTCACGACCTGCTCCCTGATACTTTCACACGCTGTCTGGTCGACCTCTACCTCATCCACATTACCAGGAAGTTTTGAATCGTCGCCTGGGCCGCAAGCATAAACCTCGTTGTTAGGTCGAGCATAGACCTCCGGAGAAGCGTGAAGACCTCGTGGTAGTTTGATATCGGTGAAGAGCACGTATGGTGCAATGTCCACGCCAGCCTTTGGACGGAAGGTAACGCTATGAGCACGAGTTGCAGATACCGGCAATGATGATAATAACAATGGGGACCATGCACCAGCGGCTAGGATGACGTGAGTGGCTGGAATAAAATTCTCCTGCCCGTCAGTAGGGTCCGTGTACCGCACGCCTGTGACCCTGCCTGACTCGATCCCTATGCGAGTTGCGCTTCCTCTCCAAAGCTTAACGCCTTTTTCAGCCGCCAGTTCCATCATACTCGTGGTGAAGAGGTAGGGGTGAACCTGAGCAGTTCCCTCCAGGCCTGTTGTGGGGTCCATTGGTGCGTATGATGTTGTGAGCTCTTCCTTGATCCAGTTTAAGCCCTCGGGGTGCCTATTGTTGATCCCTCCCGCGTGTGCGTTCCATCCCACTCCGAGAGTTTTCTCCAAACTCTTCTGTTTTCCGCCCTTTCCTACTCCGGAACCAGGATCACGTTTCAAATCTTCACCCACTCCTTCCCATGTCCCACATTCTACGAAGCGGAAACCCCACCTATCGACCCCATCATGTTCCTTTGCTAGTCTGACGTGCTCAGGGAACGATATGTCGACGAGTTCGGCAGGATATGCCCATTTAGCGACGAGTCCTCCTGCTTTTCCGGATGCCCCCTGAGCGACTCCGTAGGCAGACGCCTCGAGCACTATTATCTTTGTGGTTTCTGAGTTGTATAGGGGATGCCTAGACAAGTAGTAGGCAGTGGTACAACCGATTATTCCACCTCCGATGATGACGATATCCGTTTGTTGGGTCTGGGCCATGAATTTTGTGTATGAATGGTCAAGTTACGTAGAATGTTGGAATGGAGGCTGTGGTTGTGGTTGGATGAAACGGGTGCACTCGCATAAAGTTTCTGATTGATGTCATACCAACTATTACTACTTACTGGTCGGAAATCTGTGGCTGTGCTGCTGTTGACCCTGCCCAGCTGGGGCGCAGAGCAGACGCGTTCTGACTTGGTCAGTGACCAACGGCCATACGTACTGGTCGCGTTGTTCAGCTCCGAGCACCTGGAATTTGTTGTTTCCATGGAATCCGACGCGCAAATTACGGTCCACGATTTCGTCGCCAGTGCGCACGATAAGGTACTTTCGATACCGGCCGCTAGGGTTGAAGAGGGTCGCGCCATAGTATCCGCTCTGCTTTCGGATGCGAATTGGGTAAGACCCGTGCAACGGATACAGGAGTCCGCTTTCCGTGCGTACCTACGTTTGCAGTGACGTGTCGATGTGCTGAACTCCCGTAGACATACGCATCTAGACAGACTATACGAGTATAGCGTGAAGCCACCACGGATCGTAAGTGGTAGCCACTGGCCCGGTATCGAGGATGTGCAAGAATGGGGAGTTTTGCCTTTGCCGGACAGCGACGAGTGTGTTTCGTTGCAACACCTCGAAGAGTTTCAGAACACAGACTTCCGAGAAGTTGCCACCGGTCGTTCTCGTTTCCGCTCTCCTGAACGAAATCGCAGTTCTGCAGAAGAACTGTTGTCTCCGAGGCGCGCGAAACGTACGTTGGGCTCTGAACTACTCGACTTCCAACCCGCGAAGAAACCCAAGCTTGTTACGTCTCCTATTACAGAAATTGTACCTCAGGTTCGTGCCGTCATTTTTGGGTCGTCAGTCACTTTCATGCACATCCAGCCGCACTTCGTACCCACACGCGCAACCAAATTCCCCCATCTCGATACGGAGAAATGTCCGCACTTTTGCAAGGCCCATCCGTTGCCCGTCCCGCCGTACACCGCTTCAACAGTCTCGGAGCTTCTGAGGAGCAAATATCGAAGGGGCTCTTGGCTCATTCCCATACGAGGTCAAGTGTCATTGGAAGATGCCAGCGTGGCCGTCATTGTTCAAGCTCCCGAAGACATCGTTCTGGTATCGGAGTACCCCCGCCACAAGATAATTTGGACTCAGGAGATCCTGGTCGACTTCTGGGATTTCCTCTTACAGCTCCAACAGGCAACGCAACTGGGACCTATTTCGTTATCTCTCCATGCCGCTTCTTCGGACACGATACTCGCGGCTGGCACTGCCTCAGACGCCACTGAAGAAAGTGTTAACAACCCCTATTACCAGTTCCATCAGTATGGTTTCAAGTCGAGAACTACGGTAGGATCAAGATTGCCTTCTCTCGACAGCTTCACGCCGTACGTATATAGGGCACAATTAGAAGCAACGGATTATATAAAGGTCTACCATGATGTCGCATATTCGTTATATCTACGCAACGTTCTGGATGCTTACCGGTATGGGCGTCCTAGGTCAGTTGTTGGAGCTGGTGATGTCCCGATGCAGGGCGGTCTCGGGAACTTTCGTGTCCTGAAAGGCGCTCGGTTGGCTTTCATGGACGAACGCTCCAAGGCTGCATTCGTGATGTGATCGTACTTGGAGAGTTTATGCCCACTTTGTGCATATCAGCTGGCTTCCTGTATGCCCTCCACATACCACGCCTCGTAGCCATCTTCGCGCGGAAACTTCTATCTAAACAGCACTCTGGTGTCAATCACGCGACTTGTGCTCCTGCCTGATTCAGTGGTACAAGGTACATCTCGGATGGATCAAGTTGAATAATGACCGTACTCGCTCATGGAAACGAGGGTTCACAAAAATACGCTCCTTGTTTGTTTCTAGCAGACGATTTTCTCACGAAACAACCAAGTTGGCGGCCTGTCTCGAGTCGAGGTTTAATTCGCCCTTGATTTCGACGTTTACAGCATTGGGTTTGAGTGGCGTCTACTTTTAGTTTAACCCCATCAAGGCTTATGGAGGCGTGTCACCTTCCCCTATAATGTCTTGGAAATAAGACTTCCATCCAGGTATGGAAACGCACAACAACTTTACTTCTGCGGGTTCGTCGCTGTAACTCATTTCATTATCATTTCTGTAGACGGGTCGGCTTCGCGCAGCCCCATTCCCCTACAAAACGGAGAAGATCGGAGCGCCATTTGTGCCAGGATCGTTCACGCCATTTGATAGTCGTCCTATGACCACGGATTGAGATTGGCGTACTGAACACAGACGGGGTGATAACTCATCAAGTGGGCTATGAAAACGTTGCACTGCCGCCTCTCGTGGACTAACTACTTACGTGAACCTGACGGGTCAAGGTCAAGCCGTGGAGTCCACAGCCAACATCCACGAATTCGTCGGTCATTATACAATAGTTACGCAAAGTAGGTATGTGCACTTCTACTAAAGGCTCTCCTGACTCTGATTGGCCAGTTAACAGCATCCCTTGCGGTGGCGCAGCTTAGGCTGTTACCTGTCGCAGGTTGGTGAAACGCCATACCTGTGGTCTACCCATTCAAATTCACTGCTGTTGGGATGAGCGTGAATGACCGCGGCCAAGGCATGATTAATGGAGACATACTTCTCTTCCGGTTTTGGCACGTGTCATCGCTGTTTACGTATCTCGCAGTCCGTGTTGTTGTCTTCTTGGGGTGTCACGGACACGTTGACAGAAACCTTGTTCTGGGCCTAAGAATCAAGTCTAGCCTCGTGGCACTCACGCTTGAGGCTAGATATCGCTTTCGTCGTGGTAACATCTTGTCGGCCTCGGTTTTTGCCCGTCCCAGATATTTATTGGCCGGAAGCAAGAGTTAGGAGTGTGGGTAAGGTCAAATTCCTCAAAGCTACACGTACCACTTGGACTTGCACAGCGATACGCAGTCAGATCAAACTCAGCAGAGTCAGGCATATCGATAACGATGGATTAGTGATCCTCGGGCTTTCCGCTGGTGGAGTACTGTACTAGGCTTGCTGTGAACTATCAGGAGTGGCGGTGGCCCGCTCAGACAAGCTGCAAAAACAGTCCACCCTTACCCTTGACCATGACTTGTGGTATCGATCCTTTTTCGGATCGGCAGTGCCACCGGGTGTAGGTGAGTCCATGAGGTGACCACGCTGCCTTCACAGAACACAATTGCTAAATCGCGTTGTATATAAGCCCGTTGGTAGTTTTCGCTCCACTTTCGCGCTTTTCTCTTTACACTCGGTATATTGGTCACCACTGTCGTTCTCTTACAACTATCTCTCCATCCTGGTCTCTTTGTCTACATGCATCAACCGACGACGGCATTCTTCACGCCTGAAGATAAACAACGCCACCCGTACCTCTCTTCTGTTCTCGAGCCCAACACGCAAAAGGTGATCGCCACTGCGGCCGTCAGAGTATACCACGCCTCGTTTATCAATCCACATCTGAATTGGACCTACTCTAAGTTGAAAGGTATCCTCGTTTTTGGGCGCGATCGCGAAGGGCTCGGCTCCTCCGCTGGTGTACCGTCGCAGTTGTTGTCACCACCTCCGGATCGAGGCGGCACGCAAGGACACGGATTACGCTTGAAGGAAAAATACTGGTTCAAACTTATCGATGTGAAGACGGACAGAGTTGTATGGATATTTTCCGTTCCGGAAGTCTTTGAGTACTGTAAGGATAAGCCCTTCTTCCATTACTTCACTGGAACCGTAAGTTCCCTCCAATGCTGGCATCATTTAGGTTGACGGTCCACGATCCATTTTAGACCCGTATGTTTGGTTTTTGCTTCGACGAAGACGAGGAAGCGGACGTATTCTTTAAGAAAGTCACCGACAGGACCCGGCGCCATTGTGAGCCAGCCCCTCTATTCGCTTGCATCTGCCTCCCACGTGTTCACCCACTTCCTGCATTTTAGTCTTTGGTGCCTTCCGCCCACGAGTCAACTCCACTAAGAAACAATCGAAAACCCACCAACTTGAACCCACTCAAGTCCAGGAACAAATCCAAACCTCCCCCCGTTTCTGTACATCAGCCTCCAACAAGACCAAGTACTGCGACACCGCTGAAGCCAAATATGATTTCGGGTCCAGCTCCCCATTCATTCGTGCACGTTTCCCACGTTGGAATATCCTCCAGCGGTGCGATCGAGTCCTCGAAGAATGTCGAGCCGGCGTGGTCTGCACTCATTGCAGATTTGCAAGGGTATGGTTTTGAAAGTGAGGGAGAGCTAGTAAGCGAGGCAGGCCATGGAGGGAGTGGTGTCAATGCCGACTTCATGGAGGGCTTCTTGGCAGGGGCAAAAGCCGTCAAGGAAAGGGTCAAGCATTGGCAACGTCAACGGCAGCAGGAAACTTGTGAGCCTTTTCCTTCGTCCTTTGGTGGCTGCAGTATGCTGGTGTGGTTGTTAACGAGGTCTAGTTAGCGTATATCACCCGCACTATCGAACGAACACGTCACTTACATTTGCGTCCCCGACGTCAGCGCCGACCTCTCCACCACCGCTCACTCGAGCTCTCTCACCGGCGCCACCATTATCTCCACTAGCACGGACACGAACACTCCCACCTCTCCCACCACAAGTTCCGTGCCCGTTTCAGCACCTGAACCTGCGACAGAAGTAAGATCGCCATCACCAGCTCCAGAGTCTCCTCCGGAGAAGAAACGCAAGATCCGTCGACGAGTCCTTTAGGTACTTTACTGTTTATCGCGAATAAGTCAGACTAACGTGTGCCTCTCATGTTTTCCTTACTATACGGTTTGACTGGACATCATATGACTGTTGAAGAAAAGTTCGACATGTCTGCTCAGATCTCACACGCCGCCATCTCAAGTTCCGCGACATAAATGAAACATATCAATGTAAAGCGTAATATAACGTTCACTTTAGTAGCGCGAACAGTTCCAAGTGTACTATAGACATTATTGATATGATCACTCCCTGTGGGAGAAGAACTGCATTGAGCAGCACCGGTGCTTGAGTGTGGGTGGTTCGTTGTGGATGGTTGTAAGAAGTGGAAACGAGGCTTCAGTATCGGGCAAACACGAGGCATCCGTTGAGGTAGCCGAATCTTGACAGCAGCCATCTCTTGGATAGTGCAGCAGGCACCACCAACATGTGCGATGAACACGATCCCTTATGAATCGTTGTTTTAGAACCGACTGATATCGCGTCCGAAGATCCCTATCTTGGCCGTAGGGCTGTCCCAAAAGGACGTGTGTGAGCAATAGGAGTCAAGACAAGTACTCAAAGGGGACAAAGACAAGTACTCACTTATTCCTGAGACTCAGAGTCATTGTGAAATATGCAGACCTCCACAGCAGCCACGCTAACCTGCCGGTCTCCCGCGCCTTGATCCCTGATTCTGCATGCGACCGGTCATATATGGCTTTCCTATGACAATGAGCAGATATTAACGTCGAAGATATCAGCAGCGCAGATCGCGGCGTGGCGCCAACGAGACTACGACCACAAGCCCTGATCCAAAGCATCGGGTCTGGCATAGGAGGGACGGGAGTGGTTTGCGAAAGGAACTACAACGCACCAATCACCAAGGTACGCCAGGCTCCCCTGATTGTGAAACTCGAATGCTTTGTCATGTTCCTTTCCACGGACGATCTTGTTCAGCTTCCTAGAAAGATAATTTGCCTTTTGGTTGGCCACTGCGTTTTAACTGGTTAGTATGCAACGCAACAAGGAAGACAAATTGACGAGTGATCGAACTGAGGTAGAAGCAGCGGGGGAGTGCAGAGACGCTGGTTTCATACAGCAAAGAGGAGAGATCAGAACCAGGTGGTGGAACAAGCGAAGGGTTTTTTGAAAGAACAGGTTTGGACCCGCAGAAGGTCAGCAACGTTACCTGTGCGGTGGTAGGCAAATGTCTGTTTTGATGATCGCCGC